>WAAF01002215.1:19214-130827 GCA_013400475.1 Tricholaema leucomelas
ATAAAAAGCCACCAAATTTGTCAGGCATGATTTGCCCTTGGTGAAGCCATTGCTGGTTAGCACCAGTCACCTCTGCTTGGTTTTCCATTTGCTTTTGCAGAGCCTTCAGGAGGATCTGCTCCATGATCTTTCCAGGCACAGAAGTGAGACTGTGTGCCCCATACAGGCTTTTCCTAAACACCTCCAGGGACGGTGACTCCACCACCTCCCTGGGCAGCCCATTCCAATGCCAATCACTCTCTCTGGAAACAACTTCCTCCTAATAGCCAGGCTAGACCTGCCCTGGCACAATTTGAGACTGTGTCCCCTTGTTCTATTGCTGGTTGCCTGGCAGAAGAGACCAACTCCATCTGGCTACAAACTCCCTTCAGGTTAGCAAACTACACCTTCAGGTCCGCCCTGAGGCTCCTCTTCTCCAGGCTGCACACCTCCAGCTCCCTCAGCCTCTCCTCACAGGGTTGTGTTCCAGGCCCCTCACCAGCCTTGCTGCCCTTCTCCAGGCACCTTCCAGTACCTCAACATCTCTCTTGAATTGAGGAGCCCAGAACTGGACACAGCACTCAAGGTGTGGCCTGAGCAGTGTTGAGTACAAGGGAAGAATAACCTCCCTTGTCCTACTGGACACACTATTCTTGATACAGGCTAAGATGCCATTGGCCACCTGGGCACACTGCTGGCTCACGTTCAGCTACTATCTACCAGTATCCACAGGTCCCTTTTTGCCTGGCTGCTCTCCAGCCACACTGTCCCCAGCCTGTAGCGATGCTTGGAGTTGTTGTGGCCAAAGTGCAGAACTCTGCACGTGGCCTTGTTCAATCTCATCCCATTGGCCTCTGCCCACCCATCCAGCCTGACAAGATGACCTCTAACTAGTTCTGAGACTGCTGGCAAACCATGTTAGACAGGCATCTCCAGTCCCTTCCCTTCTCCTCTTGTTCAAAACTTCTAAACCAGAAAAATAAATCAATTTCTTAATTCCCCTCCAATATGTCTCTAACAATCCCATGGGAAGCTTTTGGCTTTCATTCCAGGACTCATTCCCAAAACACAGCTGTAAAATATAAAAATCAATTAATGTTTTGATACAAGACAGCTCACCCAGACACTACACAGGACAGATTTACTATTCTTGTCATTAAATAAAACAGACAGAAATCTCCAGAGACTTGTTTTTCACAATCCTGACAGAGAGGAGCACAGCTTTTATTATCACTGCCTAAGCTTATAATACGAGTACACTATTCATTTCAAATGACCAAAGGAAAAAAAAAAAGAGCTATCCCAAGCACTTATCATTATTCTCTACTATGAATCACAAAAGCCATGCTACGTACTAAAACCACTTCGATTTTCAACTGTTTAACAGAAATGTGTGTATGCCCAAAAATCCAATGCATTCAATTAATTCATGCTATCAATCTGATATTCATAGAAAACAGCTACACTTAGAGAAAAATGGATCCTCTTGGAAATATCACAGGCCATTTGAAGAAAGGCACAGGAAATCTCTCTTTGAAGATGCAGCAGCTGGTCAAATAGAGACAAAACTAAACAAAATGTGCAGACAAAATGTTCTGGTTTGGAATGAACTAATTCAACGAGCAGCCAGTGAGTTGGAGAACAGTAATCAAAAAACAACACACACCCCCCCCCAGCAAACTACACCTTCCACTGAGAGCATCTGCCACAATACCTCAGCAGTATCTAACAGTAGTACTTTCATGTAGGAATGCTCCAAAACATCCAGGACTTCTCAAAGCCAAACGAGTAATTATCTGCAGCTCCCCTGTCCCCAGAACCTCCTTTTGTCACTCACTCCTGATTATAAATCAACTCCTCCCACCTTTCCTCATCCCATTCCCTCCCTCTTCTTTCCCTTTCTGTTTCCTTTTAAACCATCTCCAGTCCTTCCAGTCTTTCTTTCCTCCTTCCAAGCACCCAGCCCTCTGTCTCCCAGCCTAGCATCTTCCACTTGCTTTTTAGTCTTCAGCCCTCTGGTATTTGAACTGCAATCGTTTCCTCCCGCTGTTCTACACTGTGCCAACACAGACAGCACTACCAGTTCCGAACAGATTGTTCCTGAACTCTCATTGCAGATATCCACAGCTCAGGGAGCCTGGTGTTTCAGAAGAAAACTATGTGAGGGGGAGAAGACACACTCAGGCACTACAGCCATGCACTGGGGTAAGCACAGGTGCCATAAGGCTCTGCAAAGTCTGCTCAACATTACAAGCAAGGAGTGAATGAAAATAAGGTCCTTCAGCAAAGTTTGGTGCCAGAACAGTAAATTTAAACTGTGTGAAATTTATTCAAGCTAAAAGGTGTTGTTTTTTTTTTAAAAAAAGCTTAAATCCACACTTTTGGGGTTTGTCTTTTTTGGGTTTGTCTTTTTTAACAGCACAACCACCTCCCTCTACGTTCCAAACAATGGAGCTGCTACTCATCTGCTACTCAACAGAACAGCTAAACAAAAAGCCTTTTCCCTGCATTGCATGTCTTAAGAGTTCTGACCAATGAGTCAAGACATTCCCAGAATGGCATTTAAGGCAAAGGACCATCAACAAAGACCTGCCCCTACACAGAATCACAAAATTTCTTAGATTGGAAAAGACTTTCAAGTTCATTGA
This sequence comes from Tricholaema leucomelas, assembly GCA_013400475.1. NCBI lineage: Eukaryota > Metazoa > Chordata > Aves > Piciformes > Lybiidae > Tricholaema lacrymosa > Tricholaema leucomelas. Next base: position 21,842 of record WAAF01002215.1, read on the forward strand.
GTCCAATCATTAGTTTTACACTGACAAGTTCTTGACTAAACCAAATCCTTCAGTGCAACATCTAATCACTATGAATTGCTATGGCTGGAAATGACCACCTGTAACAACCACCAGCATCATCCAGTCCAACCTTCATCCCAGCATCCTTCAGCACTAGACCACAGCCTCAAGCACCACATTCACTCTATTTTTAAACACCTCTGGGGATGGCTCACTCTCTCAGGAAAAAACTTCCTCCCAACATCCAACCTAAACCTCCCTTGGTGCAACTTGAGGCCATTTCCTCTTCTCCTATCATTAGTAATTTGGGAGAAAAGACCAGGTCCAGCCTCACTACAACCTCCTTTTAGGGAGCTGTAGAGGTCACACAATAGTAGTATTTGTAGAGGTACACAATACCAGACTGTGAAACTCAGCACATAGAAGGCTGAGTGATGAGCAACTCTGCCTTCTTTTCATCAGGGCTGGACAGGGCAAGACCAGTGTAGGCAGCCAACTGCTGCTGTTCTCAGCCATCAGGCAGAGTCACTCAGAAAAGGATCATTCCTAAGTTGGAAAAAAATTGCTGAGCAAACCCTCACATGAGAGTTTCAAGAAGTAAACTGTACAGCTTCATACTGTGTAAGGCAACTTTAGATGTGTCACGATCTGTGCTGCAGTACAATCCACCATGACATATTCTATTAGCTAAAATCAAACATAACATCAAATAAATGCCCAATGCTTAGCAAGGAACAGCAGTGCTCAGAGCTGAATTCCAGATTTCACACACTCAACCTCTCTCCTGATTCCTAGGTGAAAGCCCTCAAACAACCATCAAATCAGCAGATGGGGAAAGCCAGGACCATCCCTTCTCCAAAAGGGTATTAGCTTAAAAGTATTCAGCCAATTGATGTGTAGGCTGAACTCAAGGATGTTCTATTTAACTTAATTATTTCCATTTGAACTTCTGTTTTGTCAGCTGCCTGTTTTATCCTCTGATGGCTTTAATAGCTGAGGGGTTTTTTTTGTGTGCTTTTTAAATTTACTTGGGACTTTCAGGAAAACAAAAGAGTTGTAATTCCAATCTCAGTAGCAGAGTATCTTAATTTCAACAGCTGTACACAAGTGAGATTAATTTCTCTCAAAAGCATAACATTTTTCTGAGGCGAGGAAAGTAATTCTGTTGGTACTTGTTTTGCACTTAAAATGACTTCCCAGACATAACAGACTAAATAGAGGCCCATGCATCAAGCAGAAGTTATCAAAACACCTGTATGGAAAAAAAAATACTAAGCAAGATTGAATCTGCATCTGTTTGTCTTCCATTGCTCTTTAACGTTTGAAGTTTACCAGTGCAGCCTACTTCACAGAGCTGAATAAAGTAAGAGACAAAGTAGCTTCTTGGAGTAGCCAATATCAGTGTGCTCTTCGGGCACTGTAATTAGCAGCACCAGCAAAGAATGCTCCGTACTGCTTCACAGGATATTAAGGGTTGGAAGAGACCCAAGGAGATTGAGTACAACCCCCCTGCCACACAATCTAGCACAGATCAGAGGAACACATCCAGACAGGCCTTGACAACCTCTCTGGAGAGCCTGTTCCAGTGCTCTGTGACCCTTACAGGAAAGAAGTTCCCCCTTGTGTTGAGCTGGAACCTCTTCTGCTGCAACTTACACCCATTGCTCCTTGTCCTTTCCCAGGGAGCAGTGAGCAGAGCCTGTCCCCACACTCCTGACCCTCAGCCCTCAGATATTTATAAACATTCATTAAATCCCCTCTAAGTCTTCTCCACACTAAACAGCTCCAGGCCACTCAGCCTCTCCTCATCAGGCAGTGCTCCAGTCCTCTCATCATCCTCGTAGCTCTCCGCTGAAATCTCTCCAGCAGATCCCTGTCCCTCTTCAACTGGGGAGCCCAAAACTGAAGGCAGTACTCAAGATGAGGTCTCAGCAGGGTAGAGTACAGGGGAAGGAGAACCTCCCTTCATCTGCTGGACACACTCTTCCTAATACACCCCAAGATCCCATTGGCCTTCTTGACCACAAGAGCACATTACTGTCCCATAGTTAGTATGTTATCCTTAAGTACTCCCAGGTCCCTCTCCACAGGGCTGCTCTCCAGCAGATCACCTCCCAGCCTGTACCAGGGCTCTTTGTTATTCCTCCCCAGATGCAGGACTCTGCACTTGTCCTTGTTGAACCTCATCTGGTTCCTCTGTGCCCAGCTCTGTCTGTCCAGGTCTCGCTGGATGGCCGCACAGCCTTCAGCTGTATCAGCCAAGCCTCCCAGTTTGGTGTCATCAGCAAACTTGCTGAGCAGACAATCTGTCCCCTCATCAATGGCATTGGTGAAGATGTTGAACAGGACTGGACCCAGCACTGATCCCTGGGGGACTCCACTGGTTCAGTAATTCACAGAAGAAATCTGTCAAACAGCAACCACTTAAGAGAAAAGAACATTAAGGGACTTCTGATAGTCTCCAGTCACCATGCCTTCAGATTTCAGCACATGTAGCTGTGCTATGGCTATCTGTGCAGACTTGATGAACCATGGTTCATTGCTAAATGGCTCCAGTCATCACAGAGAGAGGCTCATCAGCCAGACAGTCCCAATATCTGTATTACAGCAGACATTTCTAAGATACATAGCAATACCATATGTTGCTGAAGTTACAGCAAGTCTGCTCAAATGACACATAGAGTGCAACAAAAATAGTCACACAGGCCACTCATTTGTCTGTTTTTCATATCTCTGCAAGCCAAAAACCTCCTTTCTCTGCACTCTTTTATACTGTTCTGACTCAAGCAAGAAGACCTTTAAGTCAGTCTTAGTCTTGCCCAGATAGGAACTGCAGAAAAAACATCACATACAAGTAGGTGGTGGTTAGCAATACCAACAGAGAATTAGTTATTCCCTCCAAGTTTTCCTGAGTGAAATATCAGTCCAGCAAAGCTCTGCAAGATAATTCTGGAGTTGGTATGCTAAAAGACACATATACAACAAAAAAATGGGGAACATTATCTTTTTCATTTTGAAAAATAACATCACTGCTCTCAAATTCATTAAGAATCAGTTAATTAATGGTGGCTTGTCAATAGCATGCTGGCTTGGCCAGCTGACATTGATTCTGGATCTCACTCAGGCTGTGAAAGCCTACAGAGATGACTAAACTTGTGATGGCACATGGCATTGCTAGCCAATGTTAGAATCTAGTTTAGATAACGAGGGAACCCAAAACCACAGGGTTCCACAAGGATGCAGCTAGAAGGTCAGCAAAATTAACACTCAAAGTACTCCTTTCAAGAACTCTAACCTTTGAATTAGAAGACTTAAGTTTAATCCAGTTACATACAATAATGTGCATTAGACTAAGTAACTACTCTAGTTTTTAATACTGATCAATCTTTTTTCAGAACTAGTAAAACACAGGAGATGCCAGAGCAATATGAAACAAGGTACAGGTCCTTTTATAATAATGAAGTAGGAAATGGCCTCAGAAGCAGTAAGACAGAGCCATTCTAATGCTTAGAAATACTTAGATACACTGCAGGGGGGGGAAGAAGGTAGAGTGGTATAAATCAATTTTAAGTTGGAAGAGAAAGACAAATTACAGTCAGGAAGCCATATGAAGTTTGCAGATGACACCAAGCTAGGAGCAGGTGTGGAGCTGTTGGAGAGTAGGAGAGCCCTGCAGAAGGACCTTGCCAGGCAGGATGGGTGGGCAGAGGTCAAAGGGATGAGATTTAAGAAGGCCAAGTGCAGGGTTCTGCACTTTGGCCACAACAACTCCAAGCATCACTACAGGCTGGGGACAGAGTGGCTGAGAGCAGCCAGGCAGAGAGGGACCTGGGGGTGCTGGTAGATAGTAGATGAACACGAGCCATCAGAGTGCCCAGGTGGCCAGGAGAGACAATGGCATCCTGGCCTGGCTTGGGAACAGTGTGGCCATTAAGACAAGGGAGGTTATTCTGCCCTTGTACTCAACATTGGTCAGGCCACACCTTGAGTACTGTGTCCAGTTCTGGGCTCCTCAATTCAAGAGAGATGTTGAGATACCGGAACATGTCCAGAGAAGGGCAACAAAGCTGGTGAGGGGCCTGGGGCACAGCCCTGTGAGGAGAGGCTGAGGGAGCTGGGGGTGTGCAGCCTGCAGAAGGGGAGGCTCAGGGCAGACCTCATTGCTGACTACAATTACCTGAAGGGAGGTTGTAGCCAGGTGGGGTTGGTCTCTTCTGCCAGGCAAGCAGCAACAGAACAAGGGGACACAGCCTCAAGTTGTGCCGGGGGAGGCCGATTCTAAATACTGGATTTTCCAGAGAGATATCCATAGTCTTTGTGTATAATAAAGTAAGTCACAAATGTTAGGCTACGTGGCAATGCACATCAACACAGTTCTCTTTCCATTCATCTTCCTCCCCCCCAGCCCCAACCAGAAAAATGTCTTCCAGTTTCAGTCTTCTCTTGGTCTACTTGTAAAGCTAACATGAAGCACTTAAGAGCTAATCAATGCAGCTACAAGAAACACAGTCCACATTCCACACTAACGCTCATATCCACTGTAATTCTTCTGCTTTTTCACTTTTAGCAATTCACTTAAAGAGTCACAATTTCAAACTAAGCATTAATGGGAAGGCCTTTTCCTTTTAGAAAGTAGTCACATTATGCTGTATTTATGCTTTTAACATAAAACAATTTAGACATTTTACCTCTAGTTGCAATGTAGACCTTCATTTTAGCTCTGTTTTTTACTGTGGAGCAGCAGTACCATTCCAACTGATACTTCACCAAAATCCGACATGAATTTACATCACTCCAGACTCAGAGCATCTATCACAGCTTAAGTGCCAACAGCACATACCAGAGTATGAAACCATCTTTTAGCCTCTTAAAGAATTCAGACTTTCAGCAGCTCATTTAGATTTTACACCACCACCCCTCCAATTCTTTCATCAACATTCCTTTCTACCAGAGAGGCAATAGTAAATTATTCACGTACACAAGTTAGTTTCTCCGAACCAGTGGACTGAAACAAAGCAGCAAACACACGGAATGCCCACAGAACTAGGCAGACAGCACTCCCCTTCTCCTTTAAAAACTTGCATGCATATTTACCAGCTCAGAGATCCAAAGGCCTGAACCACATAAAACAAAACATAGAGGAAAAGAAGAAAAAAAGAAGTTTGAAAATCCAAGATTCTTCACACACCATGTGAAAAGACTTCCTGAAGGACAGAAACAGATTTTGATTACATCTCCAGGACTATTTTAAAATCATCTGTGCAACTAGACCACGAAGTTTGGGTTCAAAAGACTGACAAGAAGGAATGCAACACTCCTGCACTTATGGGAAGAGTACCTATAGGACTCCAAGAGGAAAGAAGGTTAACTGCTGGCATGCTTAAAAAACAGAGCACTATTACTCTGATGCTGCGGATGGAATAGAGTACCTGAACATGCAGTAGTACCCACTTCCAAAGCCAGAATTCAAGACATCTCAATTATCTATTTTGTGCATACAACAGATTTTGTAAAGTTTTAAAGACAAACCTTTTTAACATCTCTCTCTTGCCTTACATTTGGGGGTCAGTCTCTTCTTCCAGGCAAGCAGCAACAGAACAAGGGGACACAGTCTCAAGTTGTGCCAGGGGAGGTCTGCTGTGGAGGGCCTGCAGGCCAAAAAATAGGCTTATTTATGCCTTGCCTGCCCAAACATGTTTTCCTCCCCAAACCAGGGGTAAACACATTGAAAGCACAAGAGGGCAGAAGTGGCCTAGGTGCCCCAAAGTCTGGCCTGCCTAAGGTCCAGGTTGTAAACAAGTTATATAAGCTGGTTGTAAACATGTTGCATAAGCCCACGCTGTCAGCATGTGGCCTAGCCTATGCTCTCCCCATATTTGGGGGTACCAGGCAAGTGAGTTTACCTATTATGGTATTGTTTGGCTGATTGCCAAACTCTGACTGGTCATAGTAATGGCCAAGAGGCTATTCATCTCTGCCCACAGTTCATGAATGGAAGCACACAGGTAAACAAGGTGCTTCTGCTTCTACGTGCTTCTGCGTGCTCTCACTTGCTTCTACGTGCTTCTGCATGATTCTGCTTCTACGTGCTTNTGGGCAAAGCATCCAGAAGGAGCCAGGAGACAAAGGCAGACAAAGCATCCTTGCCAGGAGAACAAGGTCAGAGACTGTATTCATTTCCCCAGATGAAAGGCTGCATCCTCTCCCCAGAAACTGGGAGGATTATTCCTTTCCCCTCAAGCCGGGAAGGTTCCCTGTGACGTAGCCCTGGAGGGTGATTAATGATTACTGATAATTAATCAGAATTGTGAGTAAAAGCTTTAATGCCTCTGTAATATCTGTAGTGTCCCTGCCATAGAGCTGAAAGTGTTTCAGCCCACTCTGCTGCGCAAATAGTATACTGACCCCAAGCGGCATTGAGCCATGGGGAAAACTCCTCTCTCTGTTTATAGTTGAATGCTAGATACTGTAATATAGTCATTAATAAGCCATATTGTGTTATTACTCCCATAAGATTATCCATAACCGTGTAAAGATCCAGGTTTTATTAATATACAGTGGTTGGGGGTGGCAGAGTTCAGAATATTGGATTTAATAAACATGTATTTTTATAAATATTATCTCGCACCAACTATTTTCTCCCCTTTGTCACAAATCGGCGTAGGCGGCAGAATCCCCCTCTGCAACAAGGTCTAGGATGGGTGTTAGGAAGAAGTTGTTCCCAGAGAGAGTGATTGGCATTGCAATGGGCTGCCCAGAGAGGTGGTGCAGTTGCCATCCCTGGAGGTGTTCAAGCAAAACCCGGATGGGGCCTTTAGTGCCATGGTCTAGTTGATATCACAGTATCATCAAGGTTGGAAGAGACCTCATAGATCATCAACTCCAACCCGTTACCATCATTCTCTTCTCAGTATGTCCCTAGTGGAGAGCTACCAAACCCACCAGGAACATTTTAAGCCAGTAGAAATAAAACTTAGGTGAATATCTTGGGTTAAAGCTTGGACAGAGCTGGGTGCTAGGTTGGACTGGATGATCTTGGAGGTTTTTTCCTGACTTGGTTGATTCTATGATACTATGAATCTGGCAAACAAGTTTGAGGAAAACATAAAACTAGATGGTAAAAGAGATGAAGCTACCACTGCAAGTTACCACACCCACCTGAAAAGAACAGCACAATTACACCTGAAGAGAGAAAGGCTATGGAAGGCACAGAATAGTGATGAAGTTACCATCTGTAGAAGGCTCATCTTTCTCCTAATGTACTGTTTTCCACCAGATACCAATTCTGCTAATGTTTGGAAACTTGAGAGACTGAAGAAACAGCGGTGAGCTCTTAAATGCTCTAACACCAGCAACATTCACCAACAAGTCTTCACAATCACCAGCTCCCCAAGCATGAGGAAAAACAAAAAGTGACACCTTAAAGCCTTCAAAAGGCAAAAAACACTATATAGGGAGAGACTGATGATTAAAGGAGACAGCAGTATTATTAATCTGTACCATTCAGCAATATAATTTCAAGCTCATGGCTCCTGGTCCAACATTTCCACTTTTAGACTGCAATTTTCCAGCACATCAGGTATATCTTTATGAATCCGCTCTCTTAACCACAAACCAAAAAACCTAGAAGAACCACATTAGAGAGCAAAGAGCTGTCTAAACATCTACTGAAGTGCAGAAAATAAATACTAGATCTCTGTGAGGGATTGTCAGGGATACTGACATCATCTACCTGGACCTAAGGCATCTGACTGTCCCACATGACATTCTGGTCACTGAACTGGAAAAACACACACTGGATGGGTGGACCCACAGACCAGTGTCAAGAGGCATCCCTCAGGGGTCGGTGCTGGCACCAGTCCTGCTTAACATCTTTGTTAGGGATATGGACAGAGGAATCGAGTGCACTGTCTATGTGTATCTGTAGATGACACCAAGCTGTGTGGCACAGCTGACTTGCTAGAGGGCAGGGATGTTCATCCAGAGGGACCTGGATGGGCTGGAGAGGTGGGCCCAGGCTAACCTAACAATATTCAACAAGGACAGGTGTAAGGTCCTGCATCTGGGTGGGTGCAACCCCAAGCAAAAATCCAGGCTGGGTGGAGAATGGCTGAGAGCAGACCTGAGGAAAAGAACCTGAGGGTCTGGGTTGGTGAAAAGCTCAACATGAGCCTGCAGTGTGAGTGCAGCCCAGACAGCAACCATGTGCCAGGCTGCAGCAAGAGCAGCGTGGCCAGCAGGGCAAGGGAGGGGATTCTGCCCCTTGGCTCTGCTCTCCTCAGACCCCACCTGCAGTACTGTGTGCAGTTCTGGAGCCCCCAACACAAGAAGGACATGGAAGTGTTGGAGCCAGTCCAGAGGAGAGCCACCAAGATGCTGAGAGGGCTGCAGCAGCTCTGCTATGAAGACAGGCTGAGAGAGTTGGGGTTCTGCAGCCTGGAGAACAGAAGGCTTCCAGGAGACCTTGGAGTGGCCTTCCAGGATCTGAAGGGGACCTACAGGAAGGCTGGAGAAAGACTATTGAGAAGGTCTTGTAATGTCAGGACTTGGAGGGATGGGTTTAAAGTGGCAGAGGGGAGATTCAAACTGGATGTTAGGAAAGGGTTCTTTACAGTGAGGGTGGTGAGACACTGGCATGGGTTGCCCAGGAAAGCTGTGGACGCTCCCTCCTTGGAGGTGTTCAAGGCTAGGCTGGATGTGGCCTTGAGCAACCTGTTCTGGTGGGAGGTGTTCCTGCCTATGGCAGGGGGTTAGAACTGGGTGAGCTTTGAAGTCCCAACTGAAACCACTCTATAATTCTATGATTTCAGTCCTTAAAGGATCAGTTGGAGGCCTCACTTGATAGTCAGCAAAACTCCCTAGGACTGGAGTTTGCTCTTTGTTTTGGAGGTAGGGGCAGGGACAGCTAAGCTTTTTTTTTTCCCAAAGTATGACTTCATATTGGTTCTGACAAATGCAAGTTAGTTTATTACTGAATTCAGAAGTCTGTACCTGTCCAAATACAAGAAAGAACCATCTGGTTTATATTTAAACCACAAAAGACTGGAGCTCCCATTACAAGAAGGATGTGGACATGCTGGAGTGTGTCCAGGGAAGGGCCAGGAGGATGCTGAGAGGGCTGCAGCAGCTCTGCTGTGAGCACAGACTGAAAGAGTTGGGGCTGTGCAGGCTGCAGAAGAGGAGGCTCCCAGGTGACCTTCTTGTGGCCTTTCAGTATCTGAAAGAGGCCTACAAAAAGGCTGGGGAGGGATTTTTTAGGCTCTCAAGGAGTGACAGGACTAGAGGGAATGGAGCAAAGCTGGAGGTGGGGAGACTGAGATTGGATGCGAGGAGGAAGTTGTTCAGCATGAGAGTGGTGAGAGGCTGGAATGGGTTGCCCAGGGAGGGGGTTGAGGCCCCATCTCTGGAGATGTTTAGGCCAGACTGGATGAGACTCTGGCCAGCCTGACCCAGGGTGTGGTGTTCCTGCCCAGGGCAGGGGGATTGGAACTGGATGATCCTTGTGGTCCCTTCCAACCCTGACTGATTCTATGATTCTATGACTGGCCCATTTGTTACATTTTATATTGATCATACTGCTATGACACTATGACAACAAATGCTGAGGTTCCTTCTGTTCTTGTCTGAGACTGATCTGTCATTAACCCCTGCAGTCTTAAAAATATCATTTAATGTATAAAAACAGACCCTACAAAAACTTAAGAACTTAAGAAAATACTTACCAAATCTAGTTGGTAATACAAAACCCTTGCCCTGACTAACAATGGAATTTGCAGAGCTATCTCACAGTCAGGGTCATCTCTGAGTCAGGCAAACTCACGATGTGAAGTATTAAAGTAAACCTGCTGCTTTTGTTTAAAAAGCTTCACCTCTGCATAGCACAGAGAGGTGGGAAAGGCATATATTCCTACATCTTCTCTAAAGTTCTCTATATCTCTGCATCTTCAGTAACATTTGCAACCTCCCTGTATATCTTTTTATTCAAATAAGACATCCAGTCTGACTCTTATCCCCAGAGTGTGAGGCAACTTTATCTGTTGTTAAACAATAACCTATATAACCAAAGCATCTCCAAGATCATCCAGATGTGCATTTGCACTAATAAAAATAGTTATCACACTGCTGTCCTAGAGCAATACCAGACTGCAAGCAGAGTCAGGTTATTCAGTGGACATCAGACGAAAGTAAAGGCAATTAATAAATTCAGTCTTTCATAACCACAGAATCACAGAACTTCTTAGACTGGAAAAGACCTTCGAGATCAGCACAACATCTAATCACTATGAATCACTATGGTTGGAAAGGACCACCAGGATCAGCCAGTCCAATCTTCATCCCAGCATCCTTCAGCACCAGACCATAGGCTCAAGCACCACATCCACTCTCCTTTGAAACACCTCCAGGGATGGGGACTCCACCACCTCCCTGGGCAGCCTGTTCCAGTGCTCAGGAAAGAACTGCCTCCCAACATCCAACCTAAACCTCCCCTGAAGCAACTTGAGGCCATTTCCTCTTGTCCTATCATTAGTAATTTGGGAAAAGAGACCAGCTCCAGCTTTGCTACAATCTCCTTTTAAGGAGTTGTAGAGGGCAACCAACAGCAGAATGAGGGGACATAGTCTCAAAGTTGTGCCACAGGAAGCACAACTGATTCATTCTATGATTCAATAAAGACTAGCAAAACTCAGTTTCTTATTGACTTGTGTCCTAGTCTCCAAAGCATCCTCCATCAGAAATGCAGAACTGAATATTTTCAGCTCCATTCCTTGAGATGTGCTCACACAGACCCTATCAGGGCCACACATTGGATTTCTCTCCTCTCAAGCACCCACTCTAGATAAATCATTTGGAACTCGGTATCATTGAGACCTATATCTATCCATCAAACTGATACGAATCAGCAGGTTCAAAAGTTCTTAGAAACTAAGACATCATTAAATCATGTTTGAAAATCAGTACATACTTACAAAACAAGCAGAGCATTTCTGATCAGTACTGTTTGCTTTAAATTTCCCCTATGAAAAGCATCTCTAACCAAATAAGAGAACAAGCCACAGCATGTTTTGTATTTTCACCTTTGTGACAATGTATGCTCAAACCCCGACACTACAAAAAGCGGCTTCTTCTGATTTGAATTGTGTATCTTTACAAAGCAATACATACTGGACATCCATCCTGAACATGCACTAGAACACAGACACATTTTTATGTGTACAATCAACTCTTCACAGGGGGAAAAAAAAAAGGAAAGAAAAAAACCTACAGAATTTTTCTTGTAAATTCATAAATGGCTACAAGAATTGAATTGGAGATGAACAGAAGTCAGCAGCATGGCAAGTTGGATACCTTCATTATAAAAAGCTATAGAGAAAAAAATGCAAGGGTGTGAGGTTATTGTTTCCCTGAAGATAACAAAGAGCTACTGTGAAACAATGAGATGACGTGCAGCAGTTTTTCTCTTGTGGTAAACAAGGAACACACACTTAGACTGCGCCTCCAGATGACCAGCCTGCGTAGCCAGCATGACATTGTGCTGAGACTGCACATGACAAGACATGCTGTCTGCACCTGAAAGTCTCCTGCCAAGATGAGAAGTCCTGGAGATACACAGATCACCCAGAAGAGCCAGGAGACAAGGTCAGAGACTGTTTGCCTCCTTTCCCCAGAAGCCTGGGAAGAATCAGAAGTCTCAGCAGCCAGCAAGACAGAATTTCCTGAAAGCATTTGGGTACTGTCTGAAGCTGCAGCTAACCCCTGCAAGTTGGGAGGTAGTATTTCGTGAGTCAATGTTTAAAGCCTTTCTAATTTGCCATTGCCTTCTGCCACAAGCAGAAAGGAGCTCCTTGAGTCCATCTAGTGAGCAAGCAGTACATTGACTGTGAGTGGTATTTGGCCACAAGAATCTTCTCTTCCAGTTCAATTGATGTTTATACATTTTGCTGGTTATTACTAGATCTAGTTATTGTCTGTAAAATGTTTCCACAACTGTGCAAAGAACCAATTATTATTATTAAAATTAGTGGTTGGGGGTGGTGAGAATATCAAAACTAATAAGCAATAAACAAAAACAATCACAATAAACAATAAAACTAATAAACAATATTTAATTTGGAAAAAAATAATCTTCCATTAATTAATTTCCCCATTCATAACAACATGATACTTGCAATGTTGCATTGTAAGCAACACCTTGTAAAGCAAAGCAGTGCAATGTTGGTTTTTCTCAGTTAAAAGAGATTCTCTCCCTCCTCTTCCTCCCTTTCAACAAAATACCCCTCCCTTGCTGAAAGTAATTGCTGTTCTAAAATATATATTTTTTTAAATTAAATTAATTTACTCAGGAAAATAAGAACCACCACAAGAATAAAATCTCTGGACTAGAAGTTTACAATGAACTTAACCTTACCTAACAGTACATTACCTCCTGTTTTTTCATCATTATTTTAAAATGCTGTAAGACTCCTCTCCTTCTGAGGAGTAAAGAAAAACAGAAAGAAAAAAAAGGCTGTGCTAATTTGAGCCTAGCTGGGATATTCTGGTGAGAGGAATTAGATTATAAACTGTGAAAAGGAAACAATGGTGATATCTACTTCACTCATAGGCTTGCTGAGATGTTTAAAAACATAAACAGAGAACAGAGTCTCTCACTCTCTGGGCTCTGGGGCTGCATGTACTTCTCTTCCTAACTTGCTGCCTGAATAATCCTTCTGCATCCTAACCCCCCATCCGACCATATTGAACCATTCCTAAAACCAAAACACCTGTCAGGAAAAAAAAGCAAACCAAACCAGTAACTCTAGTTCTTTGGCTATAAAAGACTAAGTAGCTTTCACAGTATTTGAAATATGTCTAAGGGTGATGTTGATACCATTCCATATCAAAATTTCAGAGTAGATGTTAATATAGTCTTGCAATTTCCACATGCATGGTAGGCCTATAAAGGTGTCAGAACGTTTCTTACATTGACTTGCTTCAGAATTCACTCATTTAAGGGAAAGGCTAAATCTCCATATTCATTTAATAGGCAAAATTAAAAAAAACAGCTTAACTCTTGATTATAAGATTGCATCTTGATTAACCTCCAAGATCATCCACTCCAACCTAGCACCCAGCCCTGTCCAATCAAGCAGACCATGGCACTAAGTGCCTTACCCAGGCTTTTCTTGAACACCTCCAGGGACAGCAGCTCCACCACTTCCCTGGGCAGCCCATTCCAATGCCAATCACTCTCTCTGGCAACAACTTCCTCCTAACATCCAGCCTAGACCTCCCCCAGCACAACTTGAGACTGTGTCCCCTTCTTCTGTTGCTGGATGTCTGGCAGAAGAGACCAACCTCCACCTGGCTACAACCTCTCTTCAGGTAGTTGTAGGCAGCAATGAGGTCTGCCCTGAGCCTCCTCTTCTGCAGGCTGCACACCCCCAGCTCCCTCAGCCTCTCCTCACAGGGCTGTGCCCCAGGCCCCTCACCAGCTTCATTGCCCTTCTGTGGACATGTTCCAGTATCTCAACATCTCTCTTGAACTGAGGAGCACAGAACTGGACATAGGACTCAAGGTGTGGCCTGACCAGTGCTGAGTACAGGGGAAGAATAAAGGGACAAATAAAAACAAACCCAGACGAAATAATGTACGTAGTTACTCTACCAACAGCTCATCACATTTACACAAGCTACACAACTCGGTAATGTGAGTTTTAGAAAACCTACTCAACTTCCAGGGCATAGGACTGCAGTGGATAAGCACCCAGAATGCCTGACAGCATCAAACAGGATATGCTAAAATCCATGCTGTTAAATTCCTGCTTTTTTTTTTTACATCCAAGCTAGCCAGATTAAAGCCTATTTGGGTGTCCCTAACCCTTCTGAAACTGAGAAGTTTGCAGACGTACCGTATCTATCCTCGTTTTTGGCCTGCCATGTCAACAGATGCCTGGAGCAGAAAGGAGCATCAATTTTTACAATCCACACCACTACTTCACTCATTCTAGACTAAGGAAACAGCAATTAAAGCATAAAACCCTCACCAGCTTACCCAAAAATTAATGGGACCCAGGCTTTTCTCTTTTTATTCACTCATACAGATTCATCGTTTCTGAATGCAATTCTCTCAGTCTCATACACAGTGACATGAGACCTTTCTCATGAACACTCCTCTCCTATTATAATGGACCTCTTTAGCTTCTCCAGTTTTGTTGAATGGCTGAACTGCAATTCTCCAGTTCTAGAGTATGTTAAATCACAGTATCACAGTATCACCAAGGTTGGAAGAGACCTCACAGATCATCAAGTCCAACCCTTTACCACAGAGCTCAAGGCTAGACCACGGCACCAAGTGCCACATCCAATCCTGCCTTGAACAGCTCCAGGGACAGCGACTCCACCACCTCCCTGGGCAGCCCATTCCAATGCCAATCACTCTCTCTGCCAACAACTTCCTCCTAACATCCAGCCTATACCTAAATCATCTCCTCCCAAATACCAGATGCCATCTTCTACTTCACACACCGTTTTTAGCCATAAAAGAATATCAACTAATCACTTTCTACTTCTTTTCCATTTAAAGATAATAACCATTGCAATGCCACAGTATATCCACATAATGGTAGGCAATCATTACCCTGAGAACACACATGCACCAGCGAGAGCATTTCTTTGTCTCAGGTGTATGTACACACAGGCACACGCCTGCATGTGAAATGTGTACATACCCTCCTCAAGCAACAGCCTTCTGTTATTTGTAAGGAGGCCAAGACTGTAAGCACTAATTGCAGGGGGGTTTCTTAGCTTTCTTCAGACTCCTTGGAGGAACAGTTTTAAGCAACCCCAGTAACAGAAACCCTTTGTATGATCACCAACTAAACCTTGGGGAAAGTTCTGAAAAAAATGAAAATCTGAAAAAAAAAAAATCACAACTCTCTACATCTCCTCCTGGCCACACAGAGAAGCAATACCCAGAGTGCCACTGTCTCCTATGATGGGGAACGCAGCACTGTGTACTCTTAAATGCACCCCTGTAAAATGGCAAAGATCACCATGGCAAAATCTTTCCCACACCAACTCTACCCCACACATCCAGGCCTTATTACCAGTGATAAATAAAGCCATGGGACTTCAATTTGACAAGAAAATAATAATGCATATTAAACCATCAGCTTGAATTTGTATTTTATAGGGCAGCATTAAGGTCAACATCAGCTATTTGGGCACAGTGACTTCCTTCTCCCAGTGCTCCTCTTGAATTTAAGCATAGGTCACAGAGAGATAGCATTGATTTTAAGCCTAGGTCAATAAGCTTTGCTCCTGGCAAAGCTGGCAGCTCATGGTTTGGACAGATTCACTCTGGTATGGGTCAAAAACTGGCTGGAGGGCCAGGCTCAGAGAGTGGTGGTGAATGGTGCCACATCCAGTTGGCAGCTGGCACTAGTGGTGTGCCCCAGGGATCAGTGCTGGGCACAGTCCTGTTCAATATCTTTATTGATGATCTGGACTAGGGGACTGAGTCCAGCATCAGTAAGTTTGCAGATGACCCCAAGCTAGGAGCAGGTCTATTTGACTGGTTAGGGCTGGGTGATAAGTTGGACTGGATGATCTTGGAGGTCTCTTCCAATCTGGTTCATTTTATGATTTTAAAAAATTCCACTGGAAAACAATTTCTGTCAGTGAACAAAAAACTGCCTGTGTATAATAAAGAGGAACATAACATCCTCAGTCAGTATTTCAGGGGTATAAAGTAGTTGATGCCATCACTGGTAAAGTAGGTTAATTACTTTGATGTTCTTTATGGAAAGCATATGACAAAAAAGAAATTATCTGTGGAATACAAACATAGTAGGTAGAAAAATTGTTCACTTTCCACCAGTAAGTTAAATTTATACCGCAGAAACTGCTTTTACTTTATCACTTCAGACAGCCTTTTTTCACTGTGCTTCACTACAGTGTTTAGGATCAAAATGTGCCCACTGGGATCACAAACTTCAAAAATAAAACAAATCAAAATTTTGTATGGTTTGGTGGTGTGATGGTTTGGGTATCCCCCTCCCCCCCATACTTTTAGAAATCACCCAGACTAGACTCAGTCGGCTCTGGAAATTTGAATGAAGCTTCTAGTTACAGCTGGCACAATTTACAAGCAGAGATTTACAGTATAGACAGATATAGACAGAAATATACAAGGTAAAAAGGTAATACAGACACAACTCCCCTCCCAGAAACCTGAGTCCCCAGGAGGGGCTCTCAACCACCCCTCACCTTCCCCCTACCCCTCTCAACCTTACCCCAGTCCCAAGGAAGAATGGAGGTTCGGCCAAGAGGTTTAAAAAGCAAGGTGAATCAGCCACAAAAAAGCAAAGGGAGGGTGAGGTTAGAAAGCAAGATGGAGTCCAGCCAGCAGTCACAGCTTCTCCCCAGCAGGCAAAGAGAAGAGGACAGCCCAGCACGAAGTGCAGAGCAGAATTGACCTAATCTTTGTTTTGTCTTTCCTTTGTACACATCTCAGCAAGACTGTGAGCAAAGTAGACCTCACCATTGTTTTCATTTCTCAGCCTATCATCTAGTTCTTCTTACCAAAACATGCCAGCTAGGCTCAAACTAGCACAGGTGGGAAAAAGATGGACACAAACTTTTTTCCTCTAACTTGGAGAGCTACATATCAAAGAAAAACCACAATACTGACTGTGTACAAAAATCAACACTAGAGATGGCACTGAGTGAAAAGGTCAAGATGCTTCAATGGGGAAGGTGAACTAACTAAAGCAGCCTTTACCAAGGGCTCCTCTAGATCGGCAATTAAACATTTTGTTTCCCTGTAAAGAGTTAATCCTCCTGGGGGAGTGGTCTTGACCCTGACCCCAGGTCATCCTGGCCCCTCCCCGAGAGGGGAGTCTGAACACTACTGTAATGGTTTGGGTGTTCCCCACCCCCCCACACTTCAGAAATCACCCAGACTAGACTCAGCCGGCTCTGGAAATTTGAATGAAGCTTATATTTACAGCTGGCACAATGTACAAGCAGATATTCACAGTATAGACAGATATAGACAGAAATAGACAAGGTAAAAAGGTAATACAGAAACACAACTCCCCTCCCAGAAACCTGAGTCCCCAGGAGGGGCTCTCAACCACCCCTCCACCTTCCCCCTACCCCTCTCAACCTTACTCCAGTCCCAAGGAAGAATGGAGGCTTGGCCAAGAGGATTAAGAAGCAAAGTGAATCAGCCAAAGCAAATGGAGGGTGAGGTTAGAAAGCAAGATGGAGTTCAGCCAGCAGACCGAGCTCCCCAGCAGGCAAAGAGCTGAGAGCAAAGCCCAGAGCGAAGTACCCAAGCAAAGTGACTTTAGATAATGTTTTGCTTTTCCTTTCTACACATCTCAGCAAGACTTTGAGCAAAGTAGACATCATCATTGTTTTTCATTTCTCAGCCTATGATCTTGTTCTTCTCACCAAAACATTCCAGCTAGCACAACTACCAGGTGTAGTGTTTAGCCCACTCCCACTTTCTGTCTAGACCCCTATAAAAACAGAGGAACTTCCTGTTTCTCTCTCTCACCCTGCCTCCCTGTCTGACAGCATCATCTTCCTGTTCCTGCTACTCTTTGTTTTACCATGTGGCCATAATCCACAAGGCAGATAAAACCACTGCCATCAAATCTGGTTACATATATATATATATTTTGTATCTTGTTTTTCCTTCCCTATACCTCTTTGTGACCTCCCTACCTCAAATAACTTTTATTTATTGTTAAAAGTTTTCTGTTTTAACTTCCAAATCAAAGTGAGACTTCATTTGGGTGTGCTTTACCTTCTCTATAGATCTGAGTCCTTGTTCTTTGGAAATAAAAAAAGAGGGGAAGAATAAAAGGCATCCTATGAATTGTTACTGGCTCTATTGGCTACATTTGACTCTCTGGGAAATTTAAACTAGAACCGAGACATTCCCATATCTATCTCCTCTGAAGGAAAGATTTTTGTTGCTACAATAAATGAAACATCAGAGGCTAAGCAGCCCTCTGCCAATACAATGCAACTTTGCTGACAACATTTCAGAACACCACATTTAAATTGCTGTTTTCAATACAGCTTTGTCCAAAACCACTGCAACAACAACTACAAGACAGATTCTCTCAAATAAGAAATGTATTTGTTCCTTTACTCATCGCACAGACAGATGAATTGATGCTACTAGATAAAGTTTCTTCCGTAGCAGCAATACTTACTACTGCTTGTCATTTCCAGGTTAGCCCTCCTTTGCATATCCTGCACCCATAGCTTTCAACATTTGTTAATAAACAGATCATTTAAATCTTGTCAGTGGAGTGAGCTATGCTTTTCTTCCCTGGTTAAAAATCACCTAAAACCCATCTAAGTTCACATTCCAGTGCTGTCCTCTCTGCAGTCCCTAGCATCTTCCTACAGGTAACAGTAGCATAGTGGCTTGTGCAACATACTGAGTTCATTTGGGAATCCAATTGTTAGAAAAACCAAATTCAACTCCACCTATCTTTTCAAAACCAACATCACTGCTCCCCATTCCTTCTCCCTCCACCTCAACATGCCTTCACGAATCAGGTCATTACACACCCGCAAAGCATTTGATACACAGCAGACGTGCATGGGTCGAACTGCAGAATCTCACGCTTGCAGCATCATTATCTTTCCATAAGCTTCGTAAAAGTGTATCATATTTCTATATGAAAGGATAGATCATGTACTATAAGCCAGTCCTTTTCAAGAATCAGGCACACTCAGAATAATCATCCCTTTCTTTCTTGCAAGACAAGTTTAGTTTCACAAGTAGATTAAAAGCAACCACCTACAAGAACCACTGCGGTTTAGAAAATGTGACAAAACCAAGCATTCTGTCACAGCTCGAACAGAATGTAGCCTCCTTTCGTGAATGTTTCTACAAATACCTAGTACAAAGGGGGGAGCAGCCATCTAGTTCCCTTGCTTCTCCCACCTGAAAGAACCTCTCAGGTTTAGAGGATGCGCTGGGTGAGAGACTGAGATACATTCTGGCATTTGGCGGCAGCCAGCCAACCCAAGTAAAACCTCCTGCTGGAGATCACTCACCCTTTCCGTAGCAGAGGAAATACTACCTGCTATCAGCAGTCACAGAGCCAACACTACTCCTGTGGCAACCAGTACTTCTCCAGAGGGTGACTGCCAGCCCAGAAAGAAAAGCTTGCATTCTTACCTATCCCAATTCCTGAGAGGGCAGGCACACGCAGCCTCAGCAAAAACTCCCAGTGGCTGTCACAACCAGCTCCAGATGAATCGTAGCACGATGAAACCTAGAAGCAGAAAGGCATGAGCATGAACCACATATGAATGAAAAATTAAGGGGCAAAATCTTTCTCAAAGCACAAAGGGTACTTGTAAGAAGCCAGAAACACCAACGAAGACTTTTAAAACCATGACCCTCTTTAAGTGCTTGCACCTAACTTACTCATCTGACAGAAGCTTCTCACTATAACAATTCCAATCCTTCTTTTACCACCCTTTCTCTGAACACAGATATTTTCTTCCAGAAAAATACATTCTGCCAGGCCTCTGGAGATTAAACAAGCACTTGGTTAGACTCGAGAGACAGGGAACAGTTAGCAGTGCTATGGCCCACTTTATTACTTACTACTGAATATAAAACCTAACACACATATCATACACAAGGAAGGGCACAAGCAAGTTATCTGTCACCAGCTGCAGTGCTCTAAAAAGTCTCCATGAGTAGCCAAACAAAGCAGTTTCAAACTGATCCATTCTGTTTACCAGGGCCCGTATTAAAATCTGTATTTTTTTTCAGCATTAGCTTTAACATCTGACCTCTGCCTATTGCTACAAAATGCCTGCAATTGTAGATGACAGGAGTCCTCTAAAATTAGACTGGGCAAACAGATGTAACCATGGAGATTCATGCTGCAGTCCTGAGAACTCGGCAGAGGCACGAGCTGGAGGTAGTGCACATACTGTCAATGAATTCTTGTCCACTACTCCCACAAAGCTCACGTGTTAGAGGACATGTGTGATGAATCACATCAAAAAGATAGATTTAAATCCAACTCTAAATAGGAAGACAGGCTGGATATGAGGAGGAAGTTCTTCAGCATGAGAGTGGTGAGAGCCTGGAATGGGTTGCCCAGAGAAGTGGTTGAGGCCCCATCTGTGGAGGTGTTTAAGGCCAGGCTAGATGGGGCTCTGGACAGCCTGCTCTAGGGTAGGGTGTCCCTGCCCATGGCAGGGGGGTTGGAACTAGATGATCCTTGTGGTCCCTTCCAACCCTGACTGATTCTGTGATTCCATAAGGCCGTTTCTCCAAGCTGGTTATCATTCCCAGTCCGGTTTACAAAATGGCTACAGAAGCATTTGTGCTGACATGCGGGAGACATGTGGGAGAAAAGACAGAGGACAAGATATGCATACAAGGACAGCTGGTTTCAAATGCAACGCCAGCATAAACTGCATGTAAAATCATAGAATCAACCACTTTGACAGAGACTTCCAAGATCATCCAGTCCAACCTAGCACCGAGCCCTAGCCAGTCAACCAGACCATGGCACTAAGTGCCTCATCCAGGCTTTGCTTCAACACCTCCAGGGACAGTGACTCCACCACCTCCCTGGGCAGCCCATTCCAATGCCAATCACTCTCTCTGCCAACAACTTCCTCCTAACATCCCGACTAGATCTCCCCCGGCACAACTTGAGACCATGTCCCCTTGTTCTGTTGCTGCTTGCCTGCCTACAGCCTCCCTGCAGGTAGCTGCACACAGCAATGAAGTCTGCCCTGAGCCTCCTCTTCTCCAGGCTAAACATCCCCAGATCCCTCAGCCTCTCCTCATAGGGCTGTGTTCTAGGCCTTTCACCAGCTTTGTGGTCCTTCTCTGGACACGTTCCAGCACCTCAACATCTCTCTTGAATAGAGGAGCCCAGAACTGGACACAGGACTCAAGGTGTGGCCTGACCAGTGCTGAGTATAGGGGAAGAATAACCTCCCTTGTCCTACTGGCCACACTGTTCCTGAGCCAGGCCAGGATCACAGTACACGTGCTGTTTATTTTACTATAATCATCTCTAGAATTTGACAGGTTGATAAGCAAATAATATTTAGTGACCCACTGCTACTCTCTTAACAGTATGTCTAGGCAGAGTTTAATAAAGCTTGAATATTTGGTAGCAAGAACATTAGCATCAACCACAGCATTCTCAACAGAGCTCAAGAAACTAATTATCGCTCTTAAGTAATGAAAAAAATGACAGCTTTCAGAGTCAGAGCTTTTTTACTGCAACTTAAGTTTTGGCTCATTTAGTAAATACTGTCTGAAATTACTGTCTGAAAGCACAAGCCCTACGAGGAAAGGCTGAGGGAGTTGGGATTGTTTAGCCTGGAGAAGANATCAAACAAAACATGAAACATCCTCAAGAGAGCTGCAGTACACACAGTAAGTTTTAATACAACAAAGCAGTTTCCAAAAGGCAGAGAGAACTTAACTCACATTTGAAGTAAAGTCGCATTCCAGGAAGAACTGTGTTCTACCTTTCGTATCAACAACAAACTGAGTGCATCTATTTCAAGTGGAATCACATCCTATTTTCAAAGTAGAAAGGTTCCATTACAGCTAGGACTAATTAAGGAAGTACAAGTTTTAAAATCTATGTGCATTGTGATTACTACCAAAATATCTGTAGGTCATTTGGGCAGCAGGTAAATAATTTCTGCAAGTGGTGGCCTTCTGGTCAAGAAAAAAAAAAATCCTTCTTTTCTTTAGGGTGAAATTCTTCAGCTGTTCAAGCATTACTTCAATGCATCATAATTCTAACCCAGAACTCTCCATTTTCTCTGGTGTTAAATTATAGACCTGCTGTGTAAAGACAACTTCACTGCCTGTGAAACTCAATTGTGATTGGGAAGGCTGCCTATGTGGCAGAGAAAGTGAGGAAAAAAAAAAACACCAACACATTTGCAGAGCTGAAAAAACATTGGTGTGGGCGTACATAAGGAGGGAGAGAAGAAAGACTTTGGTTCTGCTGAAAAAGGCTATTTTCCTCCATCTCCCTTGAAAGAACTAAAAATGTCAAGAAAATTGAAATAATTGTTTGCTACAGTCTAGATGTCAATATGCAATACTACAAGCAAGATGAAGAATGCTTGCAGACTCCTCTTCCTGATTTGAGAACTGGCCACCTACCCAAGGAATGCTCCACTTCCCCCGCTTCCCTGATACCTCCTGCAAATGTTGTTCTCAGAGCAGCGAGTCACCCGCAGAACAGCAGTTCAGAGCTTTAGAAGCTTCATGTAATTAGCAACACTAGGAAGTACTGAAATTACAGCCAACGCCTTTTCAAAGAAGAAGAGGAAGGAGCATGCTCTCTAGAAACACAAGAATAATCAGCATTTATTCCCAGCAGAATCTGACAGCATTCAAACGTGATGAAAAAAAAAATACAACTACAAAAAAGTTCAAACATTTCTTTCTCAAAGACACTTAAGAAGAAACAGCACATTTTCCTCTCTAGCCTCCACAGCCTTCAGTTTATTCATTTCCCAAGAAGAGTGAGCAAACCTTTCAGGACGTTCAAATAACTAATATAAGTTTTCACATGAAAGGAAGAGTGAGAATCAGTGGAAAATACCTTCCTTGGTTTTCTTTAGGAAGGTACCACCTATATGCTTTATAATTTCCAAACAAAGAAGTCTACATAAAATGTTCTCATGCCTTCACAAAGCTATGAAAATATTTTTACTATGCTTGCCTTGCCTTTCATAGTCAAAACAAAAGACTTTTGACATGAGTACATTAGCTGATGATTACTGTAATTACTACCAGAATGAAGACAGCCAGAACGAGTTTCACCAATGAACTTCAACAAACGTGAGACGATGCACTGCAGCAATAAGATGCAGCTGCTGCTCCCATGGCATTGGACACCAGCCTGCAACCTACTTTGTGAACCCTAGTCACAAGGAGATAAAGCTTCAGCACCTAATTCCCTTGAGTGTTCAAGGCTGCCGTTTTCAAAGCTCCACACACAGCAGATGACTGAATTCCTGCACCCACAGCACACTGCTACCAGAGAGAACATCCTGCAAAGCAATAGTGCTGAAAGGCCACCTTCAACCACAACTTCCACGGTGCTCAGTTTCATCTCCAGCCAAACACATACTGAATACCAAAATCTGATACATATCACTACTACAAAGTCAATTCTGTTTTTATGTATCTTTTCAACTATGATTGTTAAGCACAAATGGCTGTTAACTCAAACACACGAGAAACACAGGTAAGACCGGATTTTGAAAAGCACCAAGCCAGTTAACTTGCACAAACCTTTTGGCAAGCAAAAGTAGAACACTCAGAAGTCACAGCTAAGCTCTTAAAGTTACTTTCTAAACACAAGACAGTATCACAGTATCACCAAGGTTGGAAGAGACATCACAGATCATCAAGTCAAACCCTTCACCCCAGAGCTCAAGGCTAGACCATGGCACCAAGTGCCACGTCCAACCTTGCCTTGAACAGCCCCAGGGACGGCGACATGATATGGACAGAGGAATCGAGCGCACCCTCAACAAGTCTGCAGATGGCACCAAGCCGTGTGGCACAGCCAACTTGCTAGAGGGTAGAGATACCATCCAGAGGGACTTGGACAGGCTGGAGAGGTGGGCCCAGGCCAACCTCATGACAGTCAACAAGGTCAAGTGTAAAGTCCTGCATCTGGGTCGGCACAATCCCAGGCACAGATAGAGGCTGGGTGGTGAATGGCTGAGAGCAGCCCTGAGGAAAAGGACCTGGGGGTCTGGGTTAATGAAAAGCTCAACATGAGCCTGCAGTGTGCACATGCAGCCCAGGACACAGTTGGCTCCCCACCTGGAGTACTGTGTGCAGTTCTGGAGCCCCCAACACAAGAAGGACATGGAAGTGCTGGAGCGAGTCCAGAGGAGAGCCACGAAGATGCTGAGAGGGCTGCAGCAGCTCTGCTATGAGGACAGGCTGAGAGAGTTGGGGCTCTGCAGCCTGGAGAAGAGAAGGCTTCAAGGAGACCTTATAGTGACCTTCTAGTATCTGAAAGGGGCCTACAGGAAGGCTGGGGAGGGACTATTTACAAGGTCTTGTAATGACAGGATGGGGGTAATGGGTTTAAACTGGCAGAGGGGAGATTTAGACTGGATGTTAGGAGGAAGTTCTCTACAGTGAGGGTGGTTAGACACTGGAACAGGTTGCCCAGGGAGGTTGTGAGTGGAGGTGTTTAAGGCCAGGCTGGATGAGGCCTTGAGCAACTTGCTCTAGTGGGAGGTGTCCCTGCCTATGGCAGGAGGTTGGAGCTGGATGATCCTTGAGGTTCTTTCCAACCTAAACCATTCTATGATTCTATGAAGACAGCTACCACCTGAAGCTCAGCAAGTAACATAGCCTTCTGGGACAGAAGCACAGGTAAGGATGAAGTATTAAAGGGAGGTACAAAACTCAGCAGCAGAACAACCTTTGAAACAGTGTATACCAAACAAAGAAAAACACAGAAACAAGCAGTAAGGTGATGGAGATAGAAGAACAAAACAAAACAAAAAGGTGTAAATGAAGTAGTAACAATTGAATTCCCTTATTTAAGAAAATTGGAGTTCTTTATAGTAAAATCAGGGATACAGATTCTTAGTGAAGTTTGAAGTTACAGCCATCTTTCACACTGGTGAAGAGTGCAATACTATTTCTGACACATTAATAAAGCCTCTCTACATACTAATACATGTATAATTCAAACAAATCAAAAATGCATGAAAATATTACACAACAAATGAATCACATACATAGAATTTGCATCCTAATAAAGCATATCCTTTCATGCTTGGTTTGTCAAGCTAAAGAATATCTGCTTCAAGAGTCACTACTGGAATAATCTGATCTCTCATATTCTTCCATAAGTTTCACTTTTAGGTAAAATGCAATTGTATCTCTTCTTAGTGAGAACAGCACAGCTCAAGGTAGTTTTGAAGGCTGCCTCTTACATTCAGGCTCTAAGACCTCCAGGAAGACTAAGGCTATTAAGAAAGTGGGAAAAAAACAAACCCTGGAAGAGCACATAGGGCTGTCAGGGGATTCTCTGCTAATGCTGACATCAAAATTCAAAGAGAACACTTATGTTTTGCTTTTCAGGTGCTAAGAGCTTTAGGAACACTCAAGAGATGCCCTACTAAAAAGGAAGAGAGCTGAGCCAGTGAAACCTTCTAATGTCCATACCTTTTTGTAAAATACCAGTATAGAAAAAGATCTTACATTGATTTATACTTCAATTTTTGAGTGGAGATTCAGCTCAAGTTGGGGGGCAGGGCATGTCTGGGTTTTCTCACTTTGTGTATTGGGCTTTCTTCCTCTCATCAAGAGTAAACTAGAAGTCTGATGCAGATTTAGAGCTTCATACAAAACGAAATACCTTTGACATCATAATTACACAGTATCAATCAAAATTAGTAACATTGCATTTAATTCATTAACTACTTTGCTGCCCTGTCAAAAGGAGTCAATTACTGTAATTCTTAATATTTTCTCAAAATGAGTGATGGAATAAAATTTCATTTGAATTCACTTAACCTGAAAAGGCTTCTGATGTTCACATAATTTTACTGCAGTCAGCCATTACCTTTCCTAGTTATTCACAGGTACCATGGATTACACATTTCACACTGAGGTAATTTTTTCTAGCCACACAGTGTATGATTGGAATAGAACCACAGAAACATTCAGGTTAGAAATCACCTTCAGGATCATCAAGTCCAACTGATACTCCTACTCTACAAGGTGCACCCCTGAACCATATCCCCAAGCACCACATCCAAATGACTTTTAAACACATCAAGAGTTGGTGACTCAACCATCGCCCTGGGCAGCTCATTCCAGTGCCTGACCACTCTTTCTCTGAAAAAGTTTTTCGTAATGTCCAGTCTAAACCTACTCAGTCACAGCTTGAGACTGTTCCCTCTTGTTCTATCACTATTTACCTGTGAGAAGAGATCAGCACCAACCTCTCCACAACCTCCTTTCAGGTGGTTGTAGACAGTGATGAGGTCTCCCCTCAGCCTCCCCTTCTTCAAACCAACCAATTCCAGGTCCCCCTAGTTGCTCCTAGTAAGGTTTATTTTCCAGGCCCTTCCCCCATCTTTGCTGCCCTCCTCTGCACTCACTCCAGCACCTCTACATCTCTCTTACAATGAGGCAGCCAAAACTGAACACAGCACTCAAGGTGTGGCCTCACCAGAGTGAAGTACAAGGGGAGAATCACCTCCCTGCTCCTGCTGGACACAGCATTTCTTATACAAGCCAGGATGCCACTGGCCTTCTTGGCCACCTGGGCACACTACTTGCTCATATTCAGTTGCTTGTCAGTTAAAATCCCTTTCTGCTAGACAGCTTTCCAGCCCCACCTCCCTAGGCCTGTAAGGCTGCTTGAGATTGTTGTGATTCAAGTGCAGGACCTGACATTTGGCCTTGCTGAAGCTCATGCTATTAACATTGCAATCTGTCCAAGTATCTCTGTAGAGCCTCCCTACCCTCATGATGATCAATACTGCCACCCAACTTGGTGTCATCTGAGAACTTACTGATGACACACTTTGTCTTCATCAAGATCATCAATAAAGACGTTAAAACAGAAGTGGTCCCAACACTGAGCCTTGAAGAACACTACCTGTGCCCAGCTGCCAGATGGATTTAACTCTGTTGATCACCACATTTCAGGCCTTTTTGCCCAGCAGTGCTTTATCCTGCAGAGCTGTGCTCACTCAAGCCATGAGCAGCCAGTCTGTCGTGAGAACAGCGTGAAAGGCTTTTCCAAAGTCTAGGCAGACAATATCCCAAGCCCTTCCCTTGTCCAGTAGCTGGGTCATCTTGTCATGGGAGATCAGGTTCAGCAGGCAGTCCCTGCCCTTCATGAACCCATGCTGACTGGGCCTGATTCCCTGCTTGTTCTCTGTTTGGCATGTAATGGCACTTGAGATGCCCTGCTCCACGACCTTCCCCGATACCGAGGTCAGACTGACAGGTCTATCGTTTCCTAGATCCTCCTTTCTTCCCTTCTTGTAGATAAATGTTATATTCACTACCCTTCAGTCCATTGGGACCTCCTCAGTTAGCCAAGACTTCAGATAAGTAATGGAGAGCACCTTGGCAAGCACATCTGCTAGCTCCTTCAACACCCTTGGGTGCAGCCCATCCAGCCCCATAGATTTGTCTGTGTCTAAGTGGCACAGCAGACCACTGGCCACTGTCTCATTTGTGACGACCTTGTTCCGATTCCTCTTCCTGCCTCCTGGTTCATGAGACTGGATGTCCAGAGAACTGCTGCACCCAGTGCTGAAGAATGAGGCAAAGTAAGCACTGAGCACTCATGTATAAATGCCTTTCTGTTTACCTTTCATATGATTTCTCATCAGACAGCTAAAATATCCATGCCAAAAAGATACTGCTGATTTGAACGAGTTTATCTATGAATGAATGCATTTGTCTAGTCCTAAATTAACTGAAGTGTAACACCAAGAAATTTACAAAGCAGAACCACGAAAATGTGAACTTTGGAGTTGTTCCTGACAGGAATGCAAACACTTAAGATTAACAAACGTGAACACAAGTTTAAAACAGAGAAAGGCAACCACAAAGGCACACAGTCTACTTTTTTTTTCCTCTTCCTTTCATGACGCAGTGACTCACCCTTACTGCTGTCCTAAAATTGCCCCTTTAAAAGCTGGAGTTACTCTTCAGAAAGCTGTCCTATTGCTTGGTTTTCAGCCTAGCTTTCTGTCATGCCTAGACTGTAAGTGAAGGCCAGGATTTTCTACTGTGGGAGGAGTTACTGCTGCCACTCAAAGAACTAACAATCTAAGGAAGAAAACACTGGAGAAATTCGGATAAAGGGCAAATGCAGCCAAGAATCTGCAAATTCACAATCTGGATGCTCACCGCTTTTCCATTTTGCTCCCCTCCATATGTAACATCAATCCGTTAAAAGAAAGGAAAGACTGAACTGGCATCTCTACTGACTGGTCTAAGTGGAATTTGAATGCAATTCGTCAAGAAAACTTCCCTGTTAGGAAGCTTTCTACTGAAGAGGGTTCAAAAGCCTTTGCAGACAAGGTTAAGTATCATTAAATCAAAGAAAGGGACATAAGGGTAAGAGAAAGCAAAGGCATTGCTCAAGGTCACCCAGCAGCCAAGCAGCAGTCAGAAATGTGAGTCTTCCACCTTCCAGCACCCATGGCAAAAGACCGAATCGACTTCTCTTTACATAAGGGCTTTCATCACCACTTTAATCACAGTATCATCAGGGTTGGAAGAGACCTCACAGATCATCAAGTCCAACCTGTTACCACAGAGCTCAAGGCTAGACCATGGCACTAAGTGCCACGTCCAATCCTGCCTTGAACAGCTCCAGGGACGGCGACTCCACCGCCTCCCTGGACAGCCCATTCCAGTAGCCAATGAACTGATAGTATACATAATGCAAGCTACAACACGTTGGCTAGCCAAATCGGACGCCCAAAACAAGGTGGCAGAGAACTGCAAACCAGTGCAGAAACTAAAAGCCATGAAGGAAGCACTGTTACCGAGCAGCATCTGCACACAATGATCAGCCCATGGGCTGCCATTTTATCTGCCAACAAACGAGAGGTGAAATCCCATTTCCCCAGCCTGCCACGATACACCAGCATACTGCAGAAACTCCACCGTTTAATGCTTTACTACACAAAGTGTTTAAGCCAGGAACATTCAAATGCAGGTTTCCGTTAACTGTCCATGTGCTGTCAGTATCATTTCTGTAAGCCTTCTTTCTCCCTTCACAACACATCACAAACACAGAAGGAAGCTTTACAGTAAAAGTTGTACAGATATACACCACTTGTAAAATTCATTATGAGGCATTAACTACATTACTACATTTTCAAATTCTCCAAGAGAATATGAAACATTTCACTCTGCTGAACAGAATTTATCCATCCTCTTTGAAAGCCTTAAAATGGTGTCAAACTGAAAACCGTAGTAACCTAAGAAGTTTCACACTCCATAAATCATGTCTTCTTCTACCCCCAATTCAAAATTCTACTACAATAAAAGGACAACTCTTCAGCCAGAAAAGTTTTTTGCATATGGAACCAAACTTTTGCTTTCCTGTGTTAAAAGCATTCTTTCATTCATCTACACCACTTTTGAGACAAAGCAGAACTCAGTATTTCCATCCTACTGAAAGAGGCTGAAAGTTCTTTCCTACTGAAAGTTCTTCACAGAGAGAATGATTTGCTATTGGAATGGGCTGTCCAGGGAGGTGGTGGAGTTGCCATCCCTGGAGGTGTTCAAGAAAAGCCTGGATGAGGCACTTAGTGCCATGGTCTAGTTGATTGACTAAGGCTGGGTGATAGGTTGGACTGGATGAGCTTGGAGCTCTCTTCCAACCTGGTTGATTCTGAGACAAAAAATAATTTGAGATATTCTCTCCTGCCACACACAAGATCTCCAGTTTCAGTGAAGTAAGTTACACTTGCTCTTCATGGGAGCAAATAATCTGTTATTCCATACAACACAAGCACCTTGTTTCCACCTCTATTTGACCTGCTTGTTGATTTACATTAGAGTGTAAATTCAAGGACCTTCATGTTCTTTGTCATGTTAAGATAAAATTTAACAGGGTTCTGTGCCTGTTTCCCCAGGAAAATTACTATTTTGTACTCTTCTCAGTGGATAGCTCATTTACCCACATTGCAAGACATACTGTTCTATAAAGAATATTTCAGAGTTTCTTGTTGACACAACTCTTCAAGAAAGGAAAAGATGGTAGTTTTCTGTCTGCTTAGATGGCATCATTATTATTACAGTGTGCTAGTTTGAAGCCAGCTAGAACGTTTTCGTGAGAAGAATTAGATTATAGGCTGTGAGAAGGAAACAACGCTGATGTCTGCTTCACTCAGAGGCTTGCTGAGATGTGTAAGAACAAGAACACAAACACAGATAACAGAGTCTCTCTCTGGGCATTTTTGGCTGCACTTCTCTCTCTAAGCTGCCTAACTAATCCATCTGCTTCTTAACCCCTCTGGCCAACCTTCCAAGTCACCTTAAGCATAAGGCGAAGTCTGGAATAAGGTAGAGGGGTGGGGAGAAGGTGGAAGGGTGGTTGGGAGCCCCTCCTGGAGACTCTGGTTTCTGAGAGGGCTGTTGTGTTTCAGTATTTTTTTTTTTAAACTTGTCTATCTCTGTATATATATTGTAAATATCTGCTTGTATATTGTGCTAAGCTGTAAATATAAAGCTTCATTCAATTTCCAGCTTGGCTGAGTCCAGTCTGGGTGATTTTCTTAAGGGCGGGGGGGGGGGGAACAACACTCAAACCATCACATACAGCTTACATTAAAAACAGTTTTGTAAAGAATTTACTGAAAACAGGACCAGTCTAGCATTTCAACCACATGTCCACAAGCTCTGCATAATGAAAAAAAAAAAAAAGGCAATTTTCTTTCTGTTCTGTCATTTTCCCATTAATCAAAACAGTATTTACTTCACAGGGGTCAGAATGATTAAATTCCATGACGAGTGTGAATCTAAACCGGAGGGTAATTTGATACATCTCTGAGGAGAGAAAGCAAAGGAAAAACAAATTAGATTTCATATTAATTTTCAAAATAAGAAAAATATTTTAGTTGCAGGAGAACCAGCTGCTTTTGCATTTCCAAGAATATTAGCAAAATTAAACACAATCCAGAAAATTCAATGCCAATATAATTTCTCTCCTGGCCTGTATCAGGAACAGTGTGGCCAGTAGGATGAGGGAGGTTCTTCTTCCCCTGTACTCAACACTGGTCAGGCCACACCTTGAGTATTGTGTCCAGTTCTGGGCTCCTCAACTCAAGAGAGATGTTGAGGTGCTGGAAGGTGTCCAGAGAAGGGCAACAAAGCTGGTAAGGGGCCTAGAACACAAACCCTATGAGGAGAGGCTGAGGGAGCTGGGCTTGTTCAGCCTGGGGAAGAGGAGGCTCAGGGTAGACCTCATTGCTGTCTACAACTACCTGAAGTTGTAGCCAGGTGGGGTTGGTCTCTTGTCCCAGGCAACCAGCAACAGGACAAGGGGACACAGTCTCAAGTTGTGCTGAGGGAAGTATAGGCTGGATGTTAGGAGGAAGTTCTTCACAGAGAGAGTGATTGGCATTGGAATGGGCTGCCCAGGGAGGTGGTGGAGTCACCGTCCCTGGGGGTGTTCAGGAAAAGCCTGGATGAGGCACTTAGTGCCATGGTTTAGTTGACTGGATGGGGCTGGGTGCTAGGTTGGACTGGATGATCTTGGAGGTCTCTTCCAACCTGATTGATTCTATTCTATTCTATTCTATTCTATATGCCCAGCCATGAACAGTAGCAAACTCTTGAATGCCAGATCCTTATCTGAAGAGACAAGCTTTGGAATTTGCCTTGATTCTTGTCCATTCCAAAGCTGCTGCACTTTCACTAATAAAATGAGATGCAACATTCTGAGAACTCAGTGCTCATTTATCTGAGGGAAGAAAGAGCAAAGAGCTGCAGAACTCTGAGCACGTTAGTCCTGTTAAACCGAGCCAAAAGAGAAATGCGGAAAAGTGCCTTCTGAATCCAGAGACTATTAATATGGTTAACTATTAAAGATTAATGAGAGACCATTCACAGTTTCAAGTCAACACAAAACAAAACAAAAACAAAAAAAACCCCAAACAAACAAAAAACACCACACAAAAAACGATCAATCAAATGCTGTTCTTGAGTACCACGAACACCCAGGTTAACGAGATGGAGCTGAGAATCTGGTCCACACCTGCAAGGTCCTGCATCTGGGTCGAGGCAATGACAAGTACAACTACAGGCTGGGCAAGTGAGTGGCTGGAGAGCAACCCTGAGGAGAGGCACTTGGGAGTGCTGCTGGACGAGAAGCTCAACATGAGCCAGCAGTGTGCACCTGCAGCCCAGAAAGCCAGCCAGAGGCTGGGCTGCATCAGGAGAAGTGTGGCCAGAAGGTCAAGAGAGGTGATTCTCCCCCTCTACTCCACTCTCGTGAGACCCCACCTGGAGTACTGCATCCAATTTTGGAGCCACTATTACAAGAGGGATGTGGAGATGCTGGAGCATGTCCAGAGAAGGGCCACGAGGACGCTCAGAGGGCTGGAGCAGCTCTGCTATGAGGACAGACTGAAAGAGCTGGGGCTGTGCAGGCTGGAGAAGAGGAGGCTCCCAGGTGACCTTCTTGTGGCCTTTCATTATCTGAAGAGGGTGTCCAAAAAAAGCTGGGGAGGGACATTTTAGGCTATCAGGGAGTGACAGGACTGGGGGGAACGGAGCAAAGCTGGAGGTGGGGAGATTAGATGTGAGAAGGAAGTTCTTCAGCATGAAAGTGGTAAGAGCCTGGAATGGGGTGCCCAGGGGAGTGGTTGAGGCCCCATGGCTGGAGGTGTTTAAGGCCAGGCTGGCTGAGGCTTTGGCCAGCCTGACCTAGGGTAGGATGTCCCTGCCCACAGAACAGGGGTTGGAACTAGACAATCCTTGTGGTTCCTTCCAATCCTGACTGATTCTATGATAAAGTGATTTTGAATGCTTGGCTTTCAACAAAGGATTCTCTTATTTATCAGTAAACACGTACCATAATGAATTAACAAACACATGCCTTCCTGCTTTTTTTTAGCACAAAAAAATCACTGAGAAATTGGGATACTTCAGGGTCAATCACTGAGTATTTCAAAATAATGTATTAATAATGTTTGATGGAGTAAGACACCTAAGAAAATTGGCCTTTGACAAAGCAAGTATCTAACGCACTGACAACATAGTGTACAACACATAGCACAGTGACAAAATCTCTCTGATACTAGATACCTCACCTTCAAAAGCACAATAGTCAGAAGGTAAATGAATAATTACAAGATATAAGATTGAACCCAAGTCAGGAGATGGAGATACAAGGAATGCAGGAGAGGATTTTGCTATTTTTGGCAGAGGGAGTGAACTAAAATAGCTTATTGGTTTCTCTACAAACACTGCAGTTAAAACACTTTGTAACTAAACACCCTTGGATGCAGAGAAAAAAAAAAAAAAAAGATGTTGTTGAATAACTAATTTTAGTAGGGATCTCAAAAAACAGACATTTGTCTCTGAAGGAACTGCAATTAGAGGAAAGAAACTAAAAATAAAGAAATTGTGAATATGGGAAATTAGATTATAAAGCAACAAAGCAGCAAGGGTATCCATACTTACAGTATATCAAACACTTCCACCCTGCCACAAATTGTGATTCTACACTTCAGAAAATATTCATTATGATGCTATGATTAAAGATGGGGAAAACACACAATCAGGGAACATGAGAGCAAAATGAAGTGACTTCATAGAATCACAGAGTCAACCAGGTTGGAAGAGACCTCCAAGATCATCCAGTCCAACCTAGCACCCAGCCCTGTCCTAAATCATGGCACTAAGTGTCTCATCCAGGCTTTGCTTAAACACCTCCAGGGAGGGCGACTCCACCACCTCCCTGGGCAGCCCATTCCAATGCCAATCACTCTCTCTGCCAATAACTTCCTCCCAACATCCAGCCTAGACCTCCCCTGGCACAACTTGAGACTGTGTCCTCTTGTTCTGTTGCTACTTGCCTGGCAGAAGAGACTGACTCCACCTGCCTACAGCCTCCCTTCAGGGAGCTGTAGACAGCAATGAGGTCTGCCCTGAGCCTCCTCTTCTCCAGGCTGCACACCCCCAGCTCCCTCAGCCTCTCCACACAGGGCTGGGTGTGCTCTCATCAGCTTTGTCGTCTTTCTCTGGACGTGCTCCAGTATTTCAACATATCTCCTGAATTGAGGAGTTCAGAACAGGACACAGGACTCTAGGTGTGACCTGACCAGTGCTGAATACACAGCATAAAAGGTGATAATACAGGTTTGGGGGTTTTTGTTCAGATGCAGAAAACTGATTTTAATTTTAATTTACAAAAATACCTTCAGGCAAAGATTGGCAAATGTTAGTAACCGCAAACCTGCAGCAGCAGTGCAAGGTAATCACACAGCAATTGCAAAAGTTACAGAAGTTACATAGGTTAAAGGACATCAAACTAAAAAGGGTGCAAGAAGGGCTCTATTTTGGCAATTAAGAGAAGCCAATACATCTATTTTTTTCCCTTCAAACCACAGAAAGAGGGTGGAGGAAACAAGATACCTTTGCTAGCAGATGTGATTTTGGCATGGTGAGGGGTTGGAACTAGATGATCTTTGAGGTCCCTTCCAACCTAAACCATTCTATGGTCACTACAGAACAAGTTGTGCCAGGGAAGTATAGGCTGGATGTTAGGAGGAAGTTCTTCACAGAGAGAGTGATTTGCCCTTGGAATGGGCTGCCCAGGGAGGTGGTGGAGTCACCATCCCTGGGGGTGTTCAGGAAAAGACTGGATGAGGCACTTAGTGCCATGGTTTAGTTGACTGGATAGGGCTGGGTGATAGGTTGGACTGGATTATCTTAGAGGTCTCTTCCAACCTGATTGATTCTATTCCATTCTATTCTATTCTACAGAACCACTCAAAAGCGGCCATAACCCATATTCTTCTCTTAATCCAATGCACTCTCGTATGCCAAAGACTTTTAATCTTACACCAATTTAAAAAGTTCTAACATAACAGTATAACTGATAACAAAAATCACAAAACCCATACAACACCACAAGTGAACCTTTCTTTTCAAGCAATTTCACAACCTAAATAACACCTTTTGTTCTAGTCCACTTGAGTCACTGTCCACCACAGTCAAGAGCACACAGGAACAAATCAACTCTTCGTCTGCTTCTTTATACCCTTTACAGCAAAACATGACTACTTTTATAAATAAAAGCCTTGAGAAAAGGCCTGTTCTGGTATATCTTTCAAATAAACATGCCAGCAAAGTTTACATTCCACTAGTTGAATGTAAAATAAAGAGTGTCTATAAATCATGACAGAAAACATTAACACATTGTTCTCTAGTTTTTCATAGAAATGGTTGTCCATTCCTATATGGCAACAGGAAAGTTGCACAGCTCAAAGCTGCACACTAAGAAGAGAGCCAGAAATCAGCCACACTAGGTAGAAGTTATGGACTCCACATGCTGTGTTGTTCCTTTGACTAAACAGGTATAGGAACAGGGCTTTAGCAATAAAATGAAAACAAAATCCAATTGAATCAATCCTGTGACAAGCAATCATGCTGAGGTAGTGTCCCCATTATTCCTCTCTAAGATAGCCTTGCAGTGTGCCTGCAGTGAAACCCAACTAGGTGTCAATTTATGTCAAGATCAGCTTTAAAATGCATCATGACTTGAACATGCACATAATAAACTGCTTCACGAATAGGAAAACACGGAAAAGACCATCTCAGCTCTATTGTGGCTACCTGAACTACCCAACAGCAGTTTTTTTTTCCTCCCATACATGTTGAGATTCATTTTTAAAATCTACAGGGTTATTGTATGATGCCACCAACAGTGTTTACAAAGAGCCTAAGGCAGGTATGACATTCTTTTTATCCAGTTCTAAAAATATGGCAGCATCATTATTACACGTGTGATAGCTTCCAATGGGATTAGGAAAAGTATGGGACAGAAAACATTAATAATACATCAAACAATCTAGAGTGGAAACACAGGGTACAAGCACAACTTTAACCAATCCTGCCAAAAAACACCAAAACCAAGACAAAACAAAAAAAACCAACCTGTAACACTCCAAAAAAATCCCACCATACCACACCCAGACATACCAGAAGTGGTAGCTGGTTTTAGAAATACCCTTTTAAGGGTATCTAAGGCCACTTGAATCCTTTATGAAGCATGGAGGTGCTGCTGATGGGTAAAATTCTCTTCCCCTTTTCTTTGGAAGCACTGGCTGACAGCAGAATGGATTCCTTGCTTCAGCTCGCCCTGCACCCCAGAGTGGAGGACATAGGAAGAAACAGGCAAGTTGGAGCAGGGGGAGGACAGAAGGAAGATGTGCACTTCCAAGGGCTGTGTGGGCTTGTGCCAAGCTGGCATGGCCACCCCTCCACACTCTGAGTTTCTAAGAGGAAAATTTCTGTATGTTCTTAGCAAAAGGAGATCCCATCCAATACTGCTACAACAAACAAATGCTGAGAGGGCCAAGCTCTGAGACAAAGGAAAATCACATCCCACTGTCTTTTACTAGTGGGACAGAAAACTATTCATCACTTTCAGGAGCAGCAACTAAAACACTAATTTTAACAGGTACAAGTAAGCTTAACATATGCCACTGCACTCCAAATTTAGGTTTGGATGCAGTTTGAATCTTACTCCAAGAGACTCAGCTGAAGGGTTTGAAAAAAAACCCAGCAGAAGTAGATACCACATATGGCATAGTTTCCTTTGCTTAGCACAAGTGATATAAGAAGAATTGAAGATGAGCTTCTGCACTCCTGATGTCTCATAGATGGGAGGCAAATCAAATCAGCCTAGATTGGTGCACTCTGTTCATAGATCTTTCGAGCTAAGGCAAGTAATCTCGTAGTTCATGTGTTAACAGTTTTCTGCTGAACTAGTTCTTGAAAAAGGTCATAAATGGTTACCTAGTAATTATATAAAAGAACAATTTGCTGCCCAGTTTCAAATACCAGGGGAACACAGCACTACTAGCATGTTCCAGCAATAGGTGATTGAAATTCCAGAATAAAAAGAGCCATCATCCTTAGAACACGTCAGTACAGAATAATTAGCAGATGTACTTTTCATATCGTGGCCATTTCAGCTAGATTTCTAGCTCAGACATAAGAATATTCAGAACAGAGAAACTCAGAAGTAGAAGCTCTGAGAGGAGAGGTAAGCATTCTAGGGATAGGCCATGTAATGGCAACAATGGATAAATTAATATGATTTCATTGGAGCATCAGGAGCTTTACGTCTGGAAGCACAGCTTGTACCTTCCCCTTGCTGCTTCTGCCGCTTCAGCTGCGCCCACTGCTGTCTTTCCCCGCTGCTGTTTTAGCCACTGCTGCTTTTGCTGCTTCGCCGCCGCTTGACCCCTTCCCCATCTTCACTAATGTTATTATATTTCTGTAGTAGTTTATTTCTCCTTATACTGTTACAGTTAAACTGTAAGAAATACAATTTCATCTTTCCCTTACTTCCCAAAAATCTGTGCTGTAGTGAGTTTATTCTACCAAGGGAAGGATCCACCCTAACCCAGGGCACATATGGTAAATAGGAGAGTCTTTTCTTGAAAAGGGAACATTTCCAAACCTGAAGACATGTATTTTCATGCTACTTCAGAGGGTAACACATACTTCCCAACATGATGACCTAACAAGGGCTTCCCCATCACCAGAGTCTCAATCACCACAGCCACATGGAGCCAAAGTGTCAAGCCAACTAAACTCAGCTGCACAGGGATGGCACCACAGAAACACATACTCAGTACAGGACTGCAGTCATCAAATGCATCCAGCACTTCAAAAGACACAGATTTTTTTAACAAGTTTCCAAGAATTTTACAAACATTATCTCTATATAGATTAGTTGCACATTGCACAATCAAAATGACTGGTAAGATACATGGGCTGCCCGGGGAGGTGGTGGAGTCACCGTCCCTGAAGCTGTTCAAGGCAAGATTGGACGAGGCACTTGGTGCCATGGTCTAGCCTTGAGCTCTGTGGTGAAGGGTTGGACTTGATGATCTGTGAGGTCTCTTCCAACCCTGATGATACTATGATACTATGATTAGAAAAGCTGTCAATAACAACAAAGTTTACTCAGAGAATATTATCGCACTGTTCAATTAGCTCTTTCCTTACAAAGCAACAGAGCTTCTACTTACAGTCTCAGGTTGCTTTCAATCACAAAAATATCTACATCTTAAGTATTCCTAACACCTCTTTGATTTTCTGAACTATTTTATCAGTGAAGCACAAGTAAGGGCTCCTTATAAATACACTCAATACATGAAAAACTGTCCAAATTACCAACCCTGCCCAAAGCCCCTCTTGGTAGTCAAATGCCCTTCTTCAGAGGAAAGTAAGTGTTTTTACCTGGAAGAATGAGACTGCTCCTTGTGATCCCTGCCTCAGGGGTGATCACATCACTGTCTACAACTACCTGAAAGGAGACTGTAGCCAGGTGGGGGTTGGTCTCTTCTCCCAGGCAACCAGCAACAGAACAAGGGGAACACGGTCTCCAGATGTGCTGGGGGAGGTCTAGGCTGGATGTTAGGAGGAAGTTCATGACAGAGAGAGTGATTGGCATTGGAATGGGCTGCCCAGGGAGGTGGTGGAGTCTCTGTCCCTGGAAATGTTCAAGAAAAGACTGGATGAGGCACTTAGTGCCATGGTCTAGTTGATTAGCTAGGGCTGGGTGCTAGGTTGGACTAGATGATCTTTGAGGTCTCTTCCAACCTGCTTGATTCTATTCTATTGTATTCTCACAGATTCAGTGTTTTGCTGGTTTTCTCACTCAAGCATTTCACTTACTTCGGTGTTATATATAATATTAAGATTTATTTTCTGTATATGACAAATAAACTCCTAACAAACTATGCTCACTAATTAGAGGAAAACTAGTAGGGCTCACAGGAAGGGACCAATCCAGAAGAAATAAATAGCTGTAATCAGGAACATCAGAGCTATATAACATCAATGTCACTAGAACAAAATACCCCTTCAAAATAAAAGGTAATTTAAGAGAATAACAAAAAAAAACCTCCAGATGAGTCATGTCACCACTCCACACAAAGTCTGAAACCTTTTCTTCCCAGGGCATGGAGGGGTGTCCTGGGGTACCCCAAATTCCTTTCTTCTCCCCTACACCCCATCGGTTTGAATGGGAGAAGCCACCCCTGCGGGCTTGGAGGAGGAACAGCAAGGGGAGCCTTTCCACATGTGGGTTGACCCGTGTGGAAACCTGTGCTGGAATCGGGCTGGGTTTTTGCACCCAGTGTAAATGGTGGACACTTTGTCTAGAAAAGCATAAAGAGAATAAGGGAGAAGGTGAAAAGGTCCCCGCCTTGAGAGTCCCCTGTCTTGAAAGAGCTCCTGACAGAATGCCCGACAGGACAGTTTCCTGCCATGACTGGACTGTCCCCGCTTTTGGACCGCTCCTACCTTTTGTATGGCTTTCGGATTTACTCCATCCTGGCTTTCGGATGCTTCTCCCCACTTTTGCACCCTTCTGTATGAACTTGCAGGCTTGGCACGTCCTGGGGTCCTTTGAGAGAGACGCTGGTGGCATCTGGACCAGCCCCTCTCGGACCATATCAGCAGCCAACTTCCTGAGTGCCTCCCGAATTGGGAAGACGCTAGCAGTTCTGGCTCTCCTCCGCCACTGCTGCGGCAGCATCATTGCACGATCATCCCATTCGTGGAAGAAGTGCTCAAGAAATTTCTGTGTCTGGCGGCTCTGCCACTTGCCTCAGGCTTCTGCTGCGTGGATCTCTACTACTGGATATTGCCTACAGTATCAGGAGGCTGCTCCTGCAGAGCAATCCAGTAAGGGATCACTGTCAAATACCTCTCTCACCTCCGTAAGACTTGCTGCTCCCTTCATTCTCTGCTTCAACCTGATTGATAGTGGGGTAAAGCTGTGTTTACAGCTTAGCCTTTTCCATTTCCTGACTTCCTAAATCTCTAAATTTATCTATAACATCCTTTTTGGAATAAATTCCCAATAGAATTGAATCTGTAAATAAACCTAAACTAACTTTTGTATATAGTTCAGGGGCAGGATTCCAGGAAAATAAAATAATTCTGTTTTTATAATTCCTTAGCCACATTAATTCCCTGAATCCACAACAAGGGGAAGTACCAGACACACCTGTGAGGCCCTAGGGTGACCTTACTCTCTATGCAAAACCAAGGTGAACAAACTCTATTCCAAGACAGCTCACATCAAGAATCATTACACTTAGCGTAATGGAAGACTCATTTGGCTGTGTGGTAACAAACACAAAATATATCTTGCTATTGAGAAAAATATTATACAAATTCTTCTCTTACAAATTGGCCACCATTGTGTGCACTGTGTTCACACTTCATCTTCCAACAATTCAAATTCCGATTCACGTGCACTAATTTGCCTTCAACTGTGCCTGCACCTGGAAAGAAAGGCAAAGAAATGGGAGAACACCAAGAGGCCAAATCCCTTATTCAAAGATATTACAGGCTAAAGCCTTCCTCTGTTTTTTTGAGTACTATGCAGACAGTTTTGGGTCCAGTCTTCTTTAACATCTTCATCGATGACCTGGATGAGGGGATCAAATGCACCCTCAGCAAATTTGCACATGACACCAAATTAAGCAGAAGTGTCAAACTGCTGGAGGGTAGGAAGGCTCTGCAGAAGGATGTGGACAGGCTGGAGATATGGGCTGAGGCCAACTGCATGAGGTTTAACAAGGGTAAGTACCAGGTCATGCACTTTGGCCACAAAAACCCCCAGCAGCCCTACAGGCTGGGGGAGGAGTGGCTGGAGAGCTGCCTGGAGGAAAAGGGCCTAGAGGTGTTGGTGGGCAGGCAGCTGAACATGAGCCAGCAGTGTGCCCAGGTGACCAAGAAGGCAAATAGCATCCTGGCTTGTATCGTCAATGGTGTGACCAGCAGGAGTAGGAAGGTGATC
Source organism: Tricholaema leucomelas (assembly GCA_013400475.1). Lineage (NCBI taxonomy): Eukaryota > Metazoa > Chordata > Aves > Piciformes > Lybiidae > Tricholaema lacrymosa > Tricholaema leucomelas. The sequence goes on from WAAF01002215.1 coordinate 62,446, forward strand.
ATGCTCCTGAACTCAGCACTCCTGAGACCACACCTTGAGTACTGTGTCCAGTTCTGGTCATCACAGCCTAGGAGGGACACTGAGCTGCTGGAGTGGGTGCAGAGAAAGGCTGGGGAGAGGTCTGGCAAATATGACCTATGAGGAGCTCCTGAGGTAGCTGCGCTTGTTTAGTCTGGAGAAGAGGAGGCTGAGAGGGGACCTTATTGCCCTCTACAACTCCCTAAAACGAGGTTGTAGTGAGACTGGAGTTGGTCTCTTCTCCCAAATTATTAATGATAGGACAAGAGGAAATGGCCTCAAGTTGCGTCAGGGGAGGTTTAGGTTGGATGTTGGGAGGAAGTTCTTTCCTGAGCAGGTGGTCAGGCACTGGAACAGGCTGTCCAGGGAGGTGGTGGAGTCACCATCCCTGGAGGTGTTTCAAAGGAGAGTGGCTGTGGAGCTTGAGGCTCTAGTCTAGTGATTAAGGATGCTGGGATGAAGGTTGGACTGGCTGATGCTGGTGGTCCTTTCCAACCATAGCGATTCACAGTGATGAGATGTTGTGCTGAGAGATTTGGTTTAGTCAAGGACTTGCCTGTGTGAAACTAATGATTGGACTCGATGAGCTTGAAGGTCTTTTCCAATCTAAGAAATTTTGGAATTATGTGACTTCAAAAAAAGTTTACAAATATGTTCTTATATTTGAGAAATATAATCTAAGGTTTTAAAAACAATTTACCTTTAACTGGATTTGTTAAAATTGTCTTAATCATGCTTATATTTACAGCACAAAGGCTACACTGCAAGATGCACAAAAGAGATTAATCTTTTTCCTGCTTTATTTTTGTTAGGTTCTTTTTCACAAATTATCTCTTTTGCAGTAAAATACATACCTTATGGGATATCTGCCTTAAAACAAGCTCTCAAGTAAAAGGATTTGCCTTCCTCTTTCTTCCTTTCAGGCCTGAATTGGCAGATAGTCAAGAGGATGTTTATAATAATGGAGGATGTTTATCGACCAAGCTTCATAGGTTGAAGAGGCTGGTGCCTTAATAAAAACAGTTGACAACACCATTTGGCCATTGAAATGCTAACATGGAATGCATTCAGGTCATTCTAGTTTTAAAAATACTTGGAAATTACTAATCCTGAACTCACAATTGCAGAATTGCCTTCTTTACATCTGTGTAGTTTTAAATCTACAAAACACAACCTTGGTTTAGTCTCGATTGTATTTAAGCANGGAAATTACTAATCCTGAACTCACAATTGCAGAATTGCAGAATTGCCTTCTTTACATCTGTGTGGTTCTAAATCTACAAAACACAACCTTGGTTTAGTCTCGATTGTATTTAAGCATTGCTTCAATTTAGAATTAAGTCACAGCAACATTGGTCGAGTAAACAGTCCTCAGTGACTTAGAGGTTTGAGAAAAAACCTGCAGCCCAGCACAGGGTTGCTGTCTGGGCTGCACTAACACTGCAGGCTCATGGTGAGCTTTTCACCAACCCAGACCCCCAAGTCCTATTCCTCAAGGCTGCTTTCAGCCATTCACCACCCAGACTGGAGCTGTGCTTGGGATTGTGCCAACCCAGATGCAAGACCTTAAACTTGGCCTTGTCGAATTTCATGAGTTTGGTCTGGGCCCAACTCTCCCCAGGACCCATCCAGGTCTCTCTGGATGGCATCCTTTCCCTCTAGCACGTCGACTGTGCCACACAACTTGGTGTCATCTGCACATTATACTCTATTTTGTGCCATATGGTGAGAGCTGGTGAGGGGCCTGGAATACAGGCCCTATGAGGAGAGGCTGAGGGAGCTGGGGGTGTGCAGCCTGGAGAACAGGAAGCTCAGGGCACACCTCATTGCTGTCTACAACTACCCGAAAGAAGGCTGCAGTCAGGTGAGGGTTGGTCTCTTCTGCCAAGAAACCAGCAACAGAACAAGCAGACACAGTCTCAAGTTGTGCTGGGGGAGGTCTAGGCTGGATGTCAGGAGGAAGTTCTTGACAGAGAGTATTCTACGATACTGCACTTTATCAAGACTTAAGTTGGTCCTCCAGTTACTCACTACTAGAAAGGAATCTTCTTTAAGACAAACCAAAACACTCTCACACCAAAACTAGGAAAGCAAAGCAAAACACTCAACCAAACCCAACTCACCACACACAAAGGCCTAACTGCCCCAAAAGATACACCTGCTTAAGAGAGCACTTGGACCTATACCTCTGAGTGATGCACAAAATCCTACCTTTGTCCTTCAGGGTTAATCTGTCCAAGGGTGGATCTCAGATCAAGAGGACTATGATCCACATGAAACAAACTCTTAAATGCCTTCTAAACTTAATATGCTTCTGGAAGAATATACCATACAGCACACAGATGAAACAGCTAAATTACTTGAAGGCCCCCTTGCAAAGATACCTAGCTCTTAAAAGAAGGTTTCTATGCAAGTCACATCATCTAACATTCCAGTATCTAGAAGGCATCATTACCTTCAGAATCAGTGACAGTAAGTTACATCCTTTTAAGAACCACTCAAATTTACCAAAGAAAGAAAATTAATCTGTACCTTTTAAGTCTTGTAAATAATTGAAAGTGTAATTGCTGCCGTTAGAAAAATATAGAAGACCACCAAAGTAGCAGATGTACTTCACCAGCAATTCTGAAATCTGACCTACAGATCAAAATACATACACACAGACATCTGTACAGTTCTATACTCGTCTGTGCTCCTAAAGAGACAGATAGCTGAAGACAAACGAATCTCATGTGTGGAAAACAAAAATTAATCAGCAAGAAAGGATTTTGTAAAGCTACAGAAATACAAGATTGAGTTTAAAAAGTGTTTGAAGACATTCCACTAGTACACATGATGCAGGGCTTGCATCAGCCAGAACCGTTATATTTGTACTTGAGAAGTTACAACCATTTGAAGGAACCTGTCAGATGTACCAAAAGAAAACACAATACATTCAGTTACATGAATTATTTGGGCTTTGGAAGAACAAAAAAGACATACCAGGACACCAAAAACACTGTGTGTATGAAGAAAATGCTTAATTTCTTAATTAGATACAGTCACCAAGGAAGACCTGAAGTACAGCTTCCATAGAAAAGAGCCTCCCAAAGAACAGGTTATCACACAAACTAATGGCTCTCAGAAAAAGCCTTTCAGACTCCTGCATTACTTTATCCAATGTTAGGTGGTGAGAGCCTGGAATGGGTTGCCCAGGGAGGTGGTTGAGGCTTCATCCCTGGAGGTGTTTAAGGCCAGGCTGGATAAGGCTCTGACCAGCCTGATCTAGGGTAGGGTGTCCCTGCCTATGGCAGGGGGATTGGAACTAGATGATCCTTCTGGTCCCTTCCAACTCTGACTGATTCTATGATTCTAGGTGCACACCACATCTTATTCCAGCAGATATGGACAAAACATTGGACTGAATTTCAGAAAAGAGGCAGGGATTGTACATCACTCACACAGAAGTGGGCATGTGGGGGCATATTAACATGACAGCTACTTTAAAGAAGTGACCGATGTAGGAACAAGGCAATAAAGACAACTATGACAGAAATTACAAATCCAGAATGATCAAGAAAAAAAGAAGAAAAGTTTCTTTCAGGTGCAAAGACTATGACAGACAAGAAATAAACCGATGCTCACATTTATAGAGTTTTCCCTGTCTTGTTGCTTGTACTTTCAACATCTTTTTCCAAATATTTCATATCCAGTGCCAGATGATTAAACAGTATTTTCTTTGTTCTGTTTTAAGGGCAACAACTAAAGAGAATTAGTATTAAGGACCTGTACAGAGCACAATAAGGTAACAGGTTAACTTTGTAAACTCAAATGCAAGCTTTGCTAGAGCTTCCCTTTGCATGCTGTTGGCTAAAAGAATCACAGAATCATAGAATCATAGAATGGTTTAGGTTGGAAGGGACCTCAAGGATCATCCAGCTCCAACCCCCTGCCATAGGCAGGGACACCTCCCACTAGAGCAGGCTGCTCAAGGCCTCATCCAGCCTGGCCTTAAACGCCTCCAGGGAGGAAGCATCCACAACCTCCCTGGGCAACCTGTGCCAGTGTCTTACCACCTTCACTGTAAAGAACTTCCTCCTAACATCCAGTCTAAATCTCCCCTCCTCCAGCTTAAACCCATTCCCCCTCATCCTAACATTACTAGACCGTGTAAGTAGTCCCTCCCCAGCTTTCCTGTAGGCTCCCTTCAGATACTGGAAAGCCACTCTAAGGTCACCTCAAAGCCTTCTCTTCTCCAGGCTGAAGAGCCCCAACACTCTCAGCCTGTCCTCAGAGCAGAGCTGCTGCAGCCCTCTCAGCATCTTCNTGTCCAGGTCCCTCTGGATGGCATCCCTGCCCTCCAGCAAGTCAGCTGTGCCACACAGCTTGGTGTCATCTGCAAACTTGCTGAGGGTGCACTCAACTCCTCTGTCCATATCACTGACAAAGATGTTAAAGAAGAATGCTTGGCCTTCTATGGTGGAAGGTCCAAATTATACCTAGAATACATATCCATCACATTCCCTAAACACCTACCTGAATACCCACCTTGGGCCCCCTTCCCGCTTCTTCTTCCTGGGTAGAAGAAGCAGGAAAGCAGACTTTTGTCTGGCTTTGACGCCTATCAGTCTATCACACACACCATATTTGGCCTTGTTCTGCAGCTTGCTTTGTTTTGTGATAAACACAGGTCATGATCCTAGGCCTGTGCATCTGCCTTTTTTGGAGAAATAATTCAGGATTGGTTCTAGGGGTGGTTTTATCTATTGCTACTGGTCAAAGATGCTCATCAAAATGCTTAAAGTCTAGCAAACTCGGTTTTTTGGTGCTGGTTTTGTCTTGTTTGCTATCCGTTTGCTTTACATGCCTCTGCATGCCACCACACTTTGCATCGCGTGTACCTGAGGACTTGCTTATGATCAACAGCCCTGACCCTACGTGACTGAGCCAAGGGACTGAAATCGGCTTGCCTTTAGGCTGGGATACAGCTGCCCCCTTGAGCTCAGCCGAGCCCAAGTATAGGTAACGACATAACAACGGCCTAGCAATGAACTGCGACGCTGGGACCTGCCAGCCCACCGCGCCAGCCCGAGGGACGACTCCCTGCTATATACAGCACTCGACCGGACTGCTTCAGCCTGCAAACCTAGATCCTGCTTTGCCCAGGTGGCTGGCCACACGATGACTTCCTGAGAGCCACAAAGACTTGTCTCGTGTCCATGGGCTTTCTTAGACGACCTGCTCAATCTGGACTAAATAAGCAACAAAGCCCCACTGCATCATTACCACTCTGAAGTCCACCACGTGGCTGTGACTGTATTTTTTCCAGTTAACGCTTTTGGATTGCAAATATTGAGACTCTTAACCAGTGAGTAAACCAACTCTCTTTACTCAAGTTTGTGAAAATTTATGCTTAACCTTTAAGTGGCAGTTTGTGCCTTTAAGTGGCAGTTTGTGCCTTTAAGTGGCAGTTTGTGCTGCAAGACTCTCCAGTTATAATATCTTCTAAACACCTTTCCTAAGTAATTTAAACATGGCTTTATAGACACATTCTGCAAAAAAATAGTTTTACCAACCACATAACAGAATCTCTGTGTGTTAACTGTAAATAAGTTTGGGGGAAATCATATCATTAATAAACTATTTACTAATTTTTTTACATTGGCCTCATTACAATTCACTTCTAACCCAGATTCAAACCCCTCCTTAACATCAGACTGGATGAGGCACTTAGTGCCATGGTCTAGTTGACTGGATAGGGCTGGGTGATAGGTTGGACTGGCTGATCTTGGAGGTCTCTTCAAACCTGATTGATTCTATTCTATTCTATCTTCGTGGTGAGATGAAAGCTGCACCTCAGCTGTGGCCTCAGCTCATGCTGGAGGAGAAGCACTTAGTAGACATCTTGTAGGAAAAATACTACCTCATTTCAGTGCTCTAAAGAATGATGTTTCTTTCAGATACCCTTTACTTACATTTATAAACCCACATATTTGTGCACAAGATGCTGACAAGTCAGTCCAGATGTGATGGCCATTTGCATTTCATATGCCCTATACATTTAATTCACATCACTCATTTGCACCCTACTTCATTCAACACAGGAACTGTTGGCAGAGTAATTTACAGTAACCAAGCTATTTTCACCACATTTAACACTCTTTTGTTAGTCACATCTGAAGAATTTATAAACAAGGGGGCTTTTTTTTGCCCACATAACCAAATCTACATTATACATCATTTCTGGTTTTACCAGACTTCCTCTAATTTAAGTAAAATGCTAACTGCCATCTTCTTTTTCACCTACAGAATAAAACATTCAGTAAGTGACTGATTTTTGGAGGGCACTGCTGCAACTCATTTACACTGACTCTCCTTTTGGGGAGGTGAAAGAATGGAAATTATTTGATTTCTCCTGCAATCCAATCAGTTTTACTCAAATATGTGCATTAATACAGGCATTACTGTCACAGTAGGGAGAAAGGTTAAACAGCAACAAAAAAACATAGAATCATAGAATGGTTTAGGTTGGAAGGGACCTCTAAGATCATCTAGTTCCAATCCCCTGCCACAGGCAGAGACACCTACCACTAGAATATGCAGTGACTGTCTTCATGCTGGTTCTGTTCGTCATCCTGTTTTTTGCATGAACCTATTCCTATTCACTCTGTGTTCATCACCATTCTTGTCACCAGTGGAGCAGGTGGTCTTTAACAGAGTCAAAGCCAATCACAAACACCACCATGTCTTCCACATGTGCCTGTCTTCATCCTACAGCCTGGCTGCACTCCTCACATGCAGAACTGGGCACACAACATGCCCAGCTCTAACCTCTGTTTGGTGAGGTTTGCACACAGAGCTCAAATCAATGCTTAGAGCTTTGATTACTGCTACAGACGTTCCCCTGCTCAGGTCACTCAAGATTATTTTAGCATCAGGCTGCTTTGTCTCATTCTAACCTTTAACCACAAATCTAAAAACCATGTCAATTCAAAGTGCATCCTCTATACCATCTACATAAATAATATTCCTAATCTCAAATAAAAAGGTATTTGAGTTTCTCACAATCACAGGCTTTCCTCTCCCATTCTAGGAACAAAAATCCAAGAATCAAAATACTAAAAAAATCACAGCAGCAAAGACAATTTGCACAGAATAGAATCAACCAGGTTGGAAGAGACCTCCAAGATCACCCAGTCCAACCTATCACCTAGCCCTATCCAGTTTGCAAGCATTATAGATTAATGTCAGATCTTGAGAGGCTACAGGAACTGACTGTGAAAGGCACGAATACCTGCAAATTCACATGAGAGGGACAAAGAAAGCAAAGAAGAGCATTGCTCCTAGGAACACAGACATTACTGGGAAACTTTGGCATGTAATGGTACTTCAAGTTCCAAGCAACTTTATACTTGCAACTCTTGTTATGTTGGGTCATGTCACCAGGCATGCCACCCTTCCTGGCTTTAGACATCTTCAGTAATGCAAAGGTTGTTTTTACCAAAACTACTTCTAGTTGTATGACACCAACATTCATGCCTCTGAAGCTTTAAGTGTACCTCATGCTGGTCTTGCCATTAACAACCATGCCAATGGTATGAATAATGCATTGAAAACCAAACAGGAATCTGTGAACACTGAAACATGTAACAGCAAAAAGTGCATAGAAATAATTCTGCACACTAAGCTCAAGTTAAAAAAAATCCTACCCAGTCTCCAGGGGAATGCTACTTTAGAGCTGAGGTATTTGTACACTGCAATATTTTCATAAGCATCTTGCTTTTGAACAAAGTGTCTGATCTTTCTTTCCCTCCATCTTATAACACATTGCATGGTGTCACCTTAAGAGGCACTCTGAGCTCAGAGAAAAGATGACAAGCCCCAGAAAAGCAGGTTAAATTGGAGCCAGCTCTGGAGACAGCTACTCACTACATAAGCATGAAGACTAAATCATCAGTAAGTCCTCTTAAGAAAGACCTCAGAAAAGCACACAATCATCACTTTGTGCCAGTTTGAGGCTAACTGGAATATTTTAGCAACAGAAATTAGACTATAGGCTGTGAAAAGGAAACAGTGGTGACGTCTACTGCATTCATAGGCTTGCTGCGATGTATAAAAACAAGAACACAAAACATAAAGTGAGAGAGTTGAAATGTGTGTAGGTCTCCGTGGGAGTCTGTGCTTTCTCCCTGGACTTTCACTATTTAACTAACCCTTCTAACTCCCCTTGCCGATCCTCCAAACTCACCTTGCACATAAAGTATACTCTGGGACACGGTAGGAGGGTGGAAAGGTACTTGAGAGTCCCTCCTAGGGGCTCTGGTTTCTGGGAGGGCTGTTGTGTTTCTGTATCACCTTTAAGTTTTATATTTCTGTCTCTAGCTCTCAATGCTGTAAATATCTGCTTATATATTGTCCTAAGCCCTAAATATAAAGCTTCATTCCTTAATTTTCAGCCAGCTGAGTCTAGTCTGGGTGGTTTCATAAGAGTGGAGGGGCAGGTAACACCCAGACCATCACACACTTAAACACAGAACCTTTATTAAAGGTTAGATTTCCAGGACTATAGAATCACAGAATGGTAGGGGTTGGAAAGAACCTCCAGAGAACATCTAGTCCAATCGCTCTGCCAAAGGAGGATCATGCAGGGCAGGTCACTTTGGAATGCATTCAGGCAGGTTTTGAAAATCTCCAAAGAAGTCAACTCCACAATCTGTCTAGGCAGCCCATTCCAGTGCTTCGTCACCGTCACTGCAAAGAACATTTTCCTCATGTTGTGGCAAAACTTCTCACATTCTAATTTGTATCCATCGCCCCTCACCTTAATACTGGAAACCAGTGAAAAGTGACTGGACCCTCTTGACACCCACACTTGATGTATTGATAATCACTGATCAGATTCCCCTCTCAGCAACCTCTTCTCCAAGCTACAGGTCTCTCAGACTTTACTCAAAAGCAACACGTTGTGTTCCCTTAGTCATGCTCATAGCCCTCTGTTGGACTCTCTCCGGTAGTTCCATGTCTCTACTGAACCACAAAGCCCAGAACTGGACACAGGACTGCAGATGAGGCCTCAGAAACAGAGCAGATGAAACCTTGCAGTGAACTTCTGAAACAGGCAGGCAACACGAATTACACAGTGTTCACATGTGAATGCAAATTAAAGGCTGTGGCAGGTTTTTGGCTTTGGTGGCTGGAAGAACTGGTCACTCAGCTTAGGCCAGATGAAACTTAAACAAAAGCTTCAGGTACAGATAACTTTTCCTGCTTTGAAACGAGGGACAGTAGTGACCCATGATGCTTGCCAGCTGTTCTTCATGGTGTCAGTGTCTCAAAACCAGAACAGAGCACAAGAAGTTAATAGCTGCCAAACTGGCTTCCAGAAACACAACAAAATCAAGTTATGTTTTTACCTCTGAAACCTTAGGTAGCAATGCTACTTTACCCTTGACAAAGTACTACTCTAAAGCACAATTAAGCCCAACTTAAAATGCCATACACACACACCCCTCAGATGTCTGCAACATTCATAAATAACTTTTCTTACAGGACTATTCTTGCTGAAGTTCACTGGACTGTTCACAAATCAAGAGCCCTCACATCATTACAATCCAGAACTAACATTATCATCCACAAGGCAGATAGCTATTCTTAGGTCTAAGTGGCCTTCATATAAATTCTCCATCTTAAAGCAAGTTAGTTGGTGGAAAAGGGAAACAACTATATGAATCAAAACTGATTCTTCAAACATTCACCTGCTCATCTATTTGTCTTGCCCAAGTTGAGTCATTCATTCAAAGCAAATAATAAAGGTGACCATAAAATCATCATAGAATCACAGAATGGTTTAGGTTGGAAGGGACCTCAAGGATCATCCAGCTCCAACCCCCTGCCATAGGCAGGGACACCTCCCACTAGAGCAGGTTGCTCAAGGCCTCATCCAGCCTGGCCTTAAACGCCTCCAGGGAGGAAGCATCCACAACCTCCCTGGGCAACCTGTGCCAGTGTCTCACCACCCTCACTGGAAAGAACTTCCTCCTAACATCCACTCTAAATCTCCCCTCTTCCAGCTTAAACCCATTCCCCCTCATCCTGACATAACCAGACCTTGTCAATACTCCCTCCCCAGCCTTCCTGTAGGCTCCCTACAAGTATGCACTAAGAAAAAAATCATCCTAAATCCCTCCTCAAAAATACGTTTAAGTCAGTATACAACAAACAAAAAGATGCATGCGTGAATGAAGAAAAGTCTTGAGTTTTACTTTGCAAACCTAGTCACAAATGTTGTCTGGACTACCTTTTAACACATGCATTTATTCCCAGTAGAATTCACTAACTGTTCCCTGCTTTTAATTCTAGTTCAAGCTTTGTTGCTGATTGTTAAGATGAAATACCACTTCTGCTAAACTGTATAAAATGGAAATTATTTTAAACCAATTCTCCAAGAATAAATGTTGCTTCACCATAGCTAAAAATCACTTTCAAGGGCACTCTTCCTCTTTTTCCTCAACACCAAGTATTTATCAGCAAATGCACTGCAATGTTGCTTTTGCATTACCACAGAACATACAACCGTCTATTCCTCAACACTAATGAACTCTAAGGAATACATCAAAAAAATAACCTTCTCAGCATTTCCCAATTGTGTATGCAGGCAGAGACTGCATGAGCTGTCCAGAAATCGTCAAGTCCTGTAGAGGGATTCAAAGCAGTGATTCCGCCAGAAAACATTCTCTGCAAGAGGATACTTTGAGCATAAAGCTTACCTTTCTAGTGGATTTACACTATGCTTCTTTAAACTCGGAGCAGGAAAAGTCTGCTTTCACTTGAAGCTGTACTTTCAATATAATCTGCCTTCAAATTTGAAATACTAAAGGAGAAATGCAACACCAATTTTAGCTACTTCAGTTAAAGCAGTGGTGGAAAACTCCATTCCAATCCTATTTTTAAATTAAAAACCAAAACAGATCTCAGGCTTATTGCTCTTTTTCTTTTTTTCTTTCATAAATATGAGGTTTAGGAGGAAAAGCATTAATAAATAAAACAAACTAAACATGAAAATCTTACAGGGCAGTCCAAGGAAAATATTACCCCATCTAAAAAGAGAGCCTGAAACTTTCTAACTTGTTTTGCCAACATAAAGAGAATTCTTTTATAACCGTTAACTGAGAAATGCAGCAGGGAACACCCCTTTATTCCCCATCCAAAACTCTCCTGGTTGACCTAAGAAATCCACAAGCTGTATGAGGCCTTCATTGTTATGCTCCTTCATTGCTTGAAAACAACTTTTGCATGCCTCTCAAGTGAAATCAAATTTATCACTAAAATGCTCTTTTTCAGTGATGCCAGGCTGCTAACGGTCCCAGGTGTATGCTCGCAGGTAAGTAGAGGTCCACCGGTAGCAAAAGGGCTAATATAGCCCCACTGGGCTCATCAGGGTAGCTATTTGCTCTGTCAAGTACACACAGCTGCAACTCTCTGGCCTCTCTCCAGACTGGCAGCTACACCCAGCCTTACACAAATAAGATTCAGCTGAATGCTGCCACAGTTAACATTCTCAGGTTTGGCTTTGCTTTTTTAGCTTTGGGTTTGTTGGCTTGGGTTTGGTTTTTTTTTTTCACCTGATAATCGATTCCAGATTTTGAATCTGTAGAAGGTTACTGCAGCCTCCTTTTCAGTACTACAGTCCAGGCAGCTATGGATTAAAAGAGAGGAACTAGGAGATATTCTTCTCTTCTAAGAAAAAACGAGTGAAACACCATGAGTAGGAGTTATAAACTCCTGATATTTCCTTAGCACACACCCTGGGTGTGTCCATCACAACAATCAGACCTGGCACTCCCTATGGTTACAGTTCTCATCTGAAATTCAAAAGCAAAACTGTTGTGGTTGGAGAGAAATGAGGCAACAGAGATTGCCATCCTAATTTTTCTTCACATTCACAAGATTTTGGAGCAATGACAGAGCTGCAGAAAGTGGTGAACGAGTGCTCTTAACTGGTGCATCCCAGAAATGGAACATGCAAGGCAGATTTCCTAAGAATTGGGGTTTTTTTTTGTATATTCAATCCTTGAATAGCCAGAATTTCACTGAAGTCATACCCTGTCAATAAGTCAGCATGGAACCTATTCAGGTCTTTAGAGTAAACAGATGAGTCACTGAAATCATCAGGTTCCTTGAGATTGTTGTGCATTTCAAATTCCCTTCCTGTTCAGAAGAAAAAGCAAACAGGTTGGAGAGATGAATAAATACAACTGTTTGACCACAAATAAACCCATGCCTACCTATCAATGGCCTGTATTTCACTCTCCTTCTAAAAAAATAAACAGATCGCTCAGAAGGGAGATTTTAATACATGCTATAAGATGATGGCTCTGGTCCTTGCAAGATTTTTTACATCAAAACACCTAAACCAGTATCTAAGTAAGAGTTCTAGTGATCAAACTAAAATACTGTAGGTAAAGGAAATACATCAACAGATTGAGACTGCCAACCGTGCTCTGAGCCGCAGCAAGAGCAGTATGGCCAACAGGACAAGGGAAGGGATTCTGCCCCTTTATTCTGCTCTTGTCAGACCCCACCTGCAGTACTGTGTGCAGTTCCAGAGCCCTCAACACAAGGAGGACACAGAACTGTTGGTGCAAACCTAGAGGAGGGCCACAAAGATGCTCAGAGGGCTGCAGCAGCTCCACTTGAGGACAGGCTACAAGCCTGGAGAAGAAAAGGCTTCCAGGAGACCTTATAGTGGCCTTTCCAGTATCAGAACGGGACCTACAGGAAGGCTGGGGAGGGACTATGGACAAGGCCTTGTAATGACAGCACAAGGGGTAATGGGTTTGAACTTGAAGAGAGAAGACTTAGACTAGATGTTAGGAAGAAGTTCTCTACAGTGAGGGTGGTGAACCACTGGCACAGGTTGCCCAGGGAGGCTGTGTATGAGATGTTCACGGATTGGTTGGATGAGGCCTTGAGCGACCTGTTCTAGTGGGAGGTGTCCCTGCCTATGGCTCCAACAATGATTAAATATTCTCAGTTACAGATAGTTAGGCTCTTTCACCTTGTAACCAAGATCCAAATTTGGGCTTGGACACCCACATCTGGTCACAAAGGGGACCTGCTCTTTAAGTTTCTAAGTTTGATAGCACCACTTGTTTCCTCGACTACAATATTTTTTCTCCCCATAATATTAGCTAAAAGCTCCCTAGAAATACCAACATAGTTTACTGCCAAATTAAACATTGTTCTCCAGCTTAACAGCTTCCTTTCTCTAAGAATATCTCTTGGCAGTTACCATTGACACGGTCACATTTATAGACCTCTAGAAGCTAGGCAGACTTCACTAGTCCCCTCTGCTATAAGAGCAAGTTTTAACTGTGGTAGCACTTAGGATTTCATCCCTAATTCTGAGCAGCCACTATTCCCATACATGGTAAACAAGAACACATACCTGGAGAAACAAACACCTGTAGACTGCAATGGACACAACCACATAGAATCATAGAATCAACCAGGTTGGAAGAGACCTCCAAGATCATCCAGTCCAATCTATCATCCAGCCTTACCAATCAACCAGACCACGGCACTAAGTGCCTCACTCAGTCTTTTCTTTTAACACCTCCAGGCACAGCGACTCCACCACCTCCCTAAGCAGCCCATTCCAATGCCAATCACTGTGTTCCCCAGGGATCAGTGCTAGGCCCAGTCCTGTTCAATATCTTTATTGATGATCTGGATGAGAGGATTGAGTCCAGCATCAGTAAGTTTGCAGATGACACCAAGCTAGGAGCAGGTGTTGATCTGTTGGAAGGTAGGAGAGCCCTGCAGAGGGACCTGGACAGGCTGGATGGGTGGGCAGAGGCCAATGGGATGAGATTTAACAAAGCCAAGTGCAGGGTTTTGCACTTTGGCCACAACAACCCCAAGCAACGCTACAGGCTGGGGACAGAGTGGCTGGAGAGCAGCCAGGAGGAAAGGGACCTGGGGGTACTGGTGGATAGTAGGCTGAAGATGAGCCAGCAGTGTGCCCAGGTGGCCAAGAGGGCCAATGGCATCCTGGCCTGTATCAGGAACAGTGTGGCCAGTAGGACGAGGGAGGTTCTTCTTCCCCTGTACTCAACACTGGTCAGGCCACACCTTGAGTACTGTGTCCAGTTCTGGGCTCCTCAACTCAAGAGAGATGTTGAGGTGCTGGAACGTGTCCAGAGAAGGGCAACAAAGCTGGTAAGGGGCCTAGAACACAAACCCTATGAGGAGAGGCTGAGGGAGCTGGGCTTGTTCAGCCTGGAGAAGAGGAGGCTGAGGGCAGACCTCATTGCTGTCTACAACTACCTGAAGGGTGGTTGTAGCCAGGTGGGGGTTGGTCTCTTCTCCCAGGCAACCAGCAACAGGACAAGGGGACACAGCCTCAAGTTGTGCCGAGGGAAGTATAGGCTGGATGTTAGGAGGAAGTTCTTCACAGAGAGAGTGATTTGCCCTTGGAATGGGCTGCCCAGGGAGGTGGTGGAGTCACCGTCCCTGGGGGTGTTCAGGAAAAGACTGGATGAGGCACTTAGTGCTATGGTTTAGTTGACTGGATAGGGCTGGGTGATAGGTTGGACTGGCTGATCTTGGAGGTCTCTTCCAACCTGATTGATTCTATTCTATTCTCTTCTCTCCGGCAAGAACTTCCTCCTAACACCCAGTCTAGACCTCCCCCAGCACAACTTGAAGCTGTGTCCCCTTGTTCTGTTGCTGGTTGCCTGGCAGAAGAGACCTACCCCCACCTGGCTACAGCCTCCTTTCAGGTAGTTGTAGACAGCAATGAGGTCTGCCCTGAGCCTCCTCTTCTCCAAGCATGGCAACTGAAACTGGAGATTGAGATAGGAGTTTCAACATTAAGCTAAGCTAAAGAAATGCCTTTTGATGGGAAAGTCTCAGCCTGGTACCTAAAAGAACAAAAACAAACAAACAAACAAAAAAATCACACAGCTGGATGCATATCAAATAAGAGAAGGATTCTAAGATGTATTACATGTCCTGTTTCTAAGTGATAGACAACCCAAAATGAGGACAAATGTCTAGTCTAGTTAATTAGCGACAAAGTGCAAAGAAAGTAGCATGTACTACTGAAACGGGTCTCAATGGAGTCAGCTACTGGGAGTGCCATGATTTTCCACATTCATGATCTCACACTCAGAGCACCAATCTAGAACATGAACTTAGGAACTCACTACTGCTCCAGTTCTTTTATTTCTTGGTAACAGAAAGTACAGTGCTACTAAATCACAACAGAAACAGACCTTCTTCTTACAACTTTAAATACAGGTATACGGAAACCTACTCAGTTTTTAATGTCCACATGATAGAAATGTATTTCCAACAATTCAGAGCTTTTTTTATGGTAGCCTGACTATCACAGAATCACAGATCTTTAGAAGCTGGAAGGGATCTCCAGAGATCATCAAGTCCAACTTCCCTGCCAAGTAGGATCACCCAGGGTAGTTCATACACGAACGCATCCAAGCGGGTTTAGAGAGTCTCCAGAGAAGGAGACTCCACAACCTCTATGGGCAGTCTGTTCCAGGGCTCTGTCACCCTCACTGTAAAGAAGCTTCTCCTCATGTTGAGCTAAAACCTTCTATGTTCCAGTCACAAATAACTACTTAATAATCCATCAGATTTCCTTCTGTCAACACTTTTAAGGGTGCAAATCAGACCACAATCAAAACAGTCCTAAGTTCATCACTATAATTATTATGAATCCTGTGATATCAGTGGATTTTCCTAGCTGAAACTTACTTCATTAGTAGTAGATACTTTATTAGACAGCACGAGAATACATCAGAAAGGCAAGAGCAACATTAGATCTGATGTAATATAAAATGTTGGACATGGGGTGAACAGAGAAGATGAAAATCTAGATAGAAGAGTTTTCATTTTCAGATTCTTTATAGAAATCTATCATAACTATACAGAAAAGAAACCATTCCTAACTAATCTTCTCCACGTGAACTGTATTATAATTTTTTGTTACCAATGAAGGATGCATTTTGTAACATCCAAAAAAGACCAAAGCCACTCCGGAAATACGTCCTTCAGTTGTATACCAAATGTGCACTTTTGTGCTAAACCACAACACTATTTGAAGATGCAAGAACGAATAAAACTCTCTCCTTAACTTTAGGTGTCACATTTACTATGAGCATAGACCTCAGCTTTAACAATATTACGTTTGGACAGTAAAGTCATGGCAGCAGCCCATCCCAGAAGGAAGAGATGTATTCTCAGTGCTTACTCTTCCTCTCAGATCAGAACAGTGTAACTGCTGTCAAACCTGCAATAGTCCCACAGCAGGAGGAGAGCTACCCAGCTCTGTTTCCCTTGTCCCAGCAACATGAAGAAACGCTACCTATATTCCAAATTGTGAATGTGCTCCAAGCAATTACAATTTTATGTTTCATACTACTGAGAGGGTCCATGCACCGTTGCACAAAAACTCTATCATAACCTTGAGTTTTATTGTTGAAACTAAGCACAGCTATGTCTAAACAAATAAATACCTAGCACTTCAAACAATCACCATGTTAATGAAAACTTGTGCTAGCATGGTTTCTCTCTATCATTCATGGAAAGATGAGTCATTTTTTATTTGATTCTTTTCTATCAGAATTATCAAGTGTGTGTGCATACAAATATATAGCATATATCTCTCACAGGAGAAAGAGAAAATAATATATATGTTATTCTTCCCAGGTACGCAGCACTGGTCAGGCCACACCTTGAGTGCTGTGTCCAGTTCTGGGCTCCTCAATTCAAGAGAGATGTTGAGATACTGGAAGGTGTCCAGAAAAGGGCACCAAGAGTGGTGAAGAGCCTGGAGCACAGCCCTGTGAGGAGAGGCTGAGGGAGCTGGGGATGTGCAGCCTGCAGAAGAGGAGGCTCAGGGCAGACCTCATTGCTGACTACAACTATCTGAAGAGAGGTCGTAGCCACACGGGCGATGGTCTCCTCTCCCAGACAACCAGCAATAGAACAAGGGGACACAGTCTCAAGTTGTGCCAGGGGAGATCTAGGCTGGATATTAGGAGGAAGTTCTTGACAGAGAGTGTGATTGGCATTGGATTTTGCTGCCCAGGGAGGTGGCAGAGTCACCGTCCCTGGAGGTGTTAAAAAAAACCTGGATGAGGCACTTAGTGCTATGGTTTAGTTGACTGGCTAGGGCTGGGTGCTAGGTTGGACTGGATGATCTTGGAGGTCTCTTCCAGCCTGGTTGATTCTATGATTCTACCCCTAGAATCATAGTTTTACTCACTAGAGCAGAAAACACAGCCAAGGTGATTTACGCAAGGCTTTAAAAGTTAGGCAGATTTATGCAAGGTTTTCAGTTAGGCAGAAATACTTTGATCCTCTAACAAAAACAAAAAAAAACCCAAACAAACAAACAAACAAACAAACAAAAAAGAGTGTGAAGCCATGTGAGATTTTCAAGAGTACCCATTCTGAGGATCCAAAGGGTACAATGCACCTTCTCTAGGTAGGAAGCCAAGATCAAGAAGAGAGATAGGACCAACACAAAACAGATTCTGGAATACAAGAGTTTCAGAAGCAGGGTACACAGGGGAATTTGGAGATAGCCTGGAAAGGTTCCTCTGTCCCTGATTCCCACTACATTAGCTTGTAGTGCGCCTTTTTAATTCTAGTGCCTCTTCACAACAGACTGCTGAGAGAACTAGGCTCTCCAGGCTTTAGTAAACAGAAATAAAAAGCACTCTACTAGGGGTTCTTCTATACACCTGGACAATAGCACGACTTTTGTAAGTCACAAAATCCACAGTATGATTGATGCTTCAAGCAACCAGCAGCAGCATGGAATTTTACCTTCTATTTCACATACCATGGTTTCCCGTGTGTAATTATTACCTCTCTCCCCTTCCATAGCATAACCATCTATGGCCTGAACAGCACTTCTGTTGAAAGCTCATGGGAAAAATGTCTGATACCACTTCTGTGAGCATCAAATTAATAGGATTGTTTCCCTTTTTAACATACAGACTGTGATTTTCCAATTTCAACTTAATGAAATGAACTCATTTCTTACTAAAAAGTTACATTATTTTTACCTTAGAAACTCTTTTTCCCATGGCCATGAAAGAAAAAAAAATACATAAAATGGTCATTTAATTCAGCATTTCTACTTCTACTTTGACTAAAAAAGGATAGAGTAGAAAGAGCAAGGACAAAAATCATTTGATGGAGAGCTTTTGGTTAAAGGAAGGATTTTCTTCATTCATTCCATTTCTAAAACTGCATGAAAGAGGGATGGAGAACTAATTTTACTTCTTTTAGATGTCAGTTCAAAAATAAGAAGAAAGATTTGCCTTGAACTTTGAGCAGGTCAGCTTGTAGGCGATGACACACACCCCCCCCCGCCCAGGAGAGACTTATCTACAGAACTTAGAATCATAGAATCACTCAGCGCTGGAAGGGACCACAAGGATCACCTAGTTCCAACCCCTCTGCCATGGGCAGGGACACCCTACCCTAGAGCAGGCTACTCACAGCCTCATCCAGCCTGGCCTTAAACACCTCCAGGGACAAGGCCTCAACCACCTCCCCGGGCAAGCCATTCCAGGCTATCATCACTTGAATCCACCCAGATGTAATGAAGCATCCACCTCCTCCTCGACATGTTGATGAAACCCAAGAAATACCTGACATAATCACACTGGCAAGCACCAAAAAAAGGATGTATGCATGCATGAATACAGCACCTCACAATTCTCTCTCCCAGTGAGCTACAGTACCTCATGTAAAAAGTGATACCACCTGACTGTCTAAAGGCACTCTGTCTCCAGGCAGTCAGGGGGGTAAATTAATGCTCTGACATGCCATAACATAGCCCATCAATTTAAAGATAATTTAGCCAGCAAAACATACTACTCATGTCCAAATAGTTGCAGATCAATTAAGGAATGTGAACACCATGTTCAAGAAGAGCATGAAGTACCCTACATGAAGTATAGGGTATAGCATAAGGCTGTGAA
Organism: Tricholaema leucomelas; assembly: GCA_013400475.1. Lineage (NCBI taxonomy): Eukaryota > Metazoa > Chordata > Aves > Piciformes > Lybiidae > Tricholaema lacrymosa > Tricholaema leucomelas. Next base: position 81,465 of record WAAF01002215.1, read on the forward strand.
ATACAGTACTTAGCTTTCTGGAGTAAAAGGACCAAAAATCTTCCTCAGAGGACCTAAAAAACTCCCCATGATTGCAAATTTAAAGAATTAAACACTCTTAAATACTCCTATTACCAAATTGCCTAACAAATTAAATCAAAATGGGGCCTAACTTTATAGTTGGTGCAGCATAAAGAAAGTCAGTTCCTGAGATAATTAACCTAAGCTACTTGTCATACTGCAAGTGTTAGGCAATTAATACTGAAACAGCGTTGTCTCTGCCAGAGGGGAAGATGCCACAGAGTTAAGGATGTACAAGTTCATTTTCTGTTGTGCAACACCTTGTTTGGATTGCTTGTTTCTATCTGATCTGCATAAATTCTATGAAGGTAACATTTAATTAAGGAGTACGCACATCTCTTATGTTTCAGTTGGTTTAAGCTGTTGCAATCAGAGCAGTGGAATTCACTGTCTCCCTGGTAACACACACCTGATCCAGAAAGACTCAGGCACAGTAACACAGGCAGCCAAAAGCAATTTCTGGAAGTGACTCTAAAAAGACCTTAGCTACCAGGGAAAGAAAATCTGCTCCAGACAACGAAATTCACAGCCTTGGGCTTTCAAGTCCACTCTACTCCAGCAATGTTCAGAAGCATTTTCCACCAACCTAAGCCAAAGATGCTAGGTTGACAATGGTAAAAACTAAAACCAATCAGGAGCAATCACACCAGGAGCAAGAACACAAAGCAAGTTATGCGAGGCTAACTCAAGGCATCCTTGAGAGCTACCTCACTATACTGAACCAGTGGTCCTCATAACCACTGCTTGAAAAAGAGCATCTTGCAGCACAGAGCCATTCTCTGCCCTGGCTAATGAGTATCGCCACAGCTGACAGCCCAATTCTCGTACTAGCAGCAGGCACTGACCTCATTTTCCCTTTTAAGACAATGTATAGATAAATACAGACAAATATCAATGCTAACATTCAGGCAAAACAGTCAAGTTCATAGAAACCATAGAATCAGTCAGGTTGGAAGAGACCTCCAAGACCATCCAGTCCAACCTAGCACCCAGTGCCATGGTCTGGTTGATTGGCTAGGGCTAAGTGCCTCATCCAGGCTTTGCTTCAACACCTCCAGGAACTGCGACTCCACCACCTCCCTGGGCAGCCCATTCCAATGCCAATCACTCTCTCTGGCATGAACTTCCTCCTAACATCCAGCCTAGACCTCCTCTGGCACAACTTGAGCCTGTGTCCCTTTGTTCTGTTGCTGCTTGCCTGGCAGAAGAGACCAACCTCACCTGGCTACAACCTGATGTTTCCTGACTACATGTGAAGTTAATCAGAGGGGATGGGTGGGACACAGGTCTATCAGTCCAGGGTTCTCATGAGATACCCAACAACTCCTCACGCTTCCTCTGAAGGTAACTGTTTCAAAGCCAACATTTCCCCAGAAAAGATGCATCAGGACTGCAACACACTCCATACAATCGACAGTCCTACGAAGTGACAGCACCTATTTCTGCAGATGCAGTTTGAAAAAGAACAGGAAGAAGAAATACTGAAAAACTTGAAATGATTCTGCTTTGTTGTCAGGAAACATCGCAACAAAGCAGGGTTTGAGGAATATTTATAAGCAAGTATCTCACCTTTAATCATTCACAACAGATCTCTGAATTAAACTCAGTTCAACTACTCAGGTTTTGAGGCTTTTTTATTTTTCAAGAAACAACGACGTTTTCTTTCATCATGCATCCAATTAACAGGATTGTTTTGTTATTTTTCTTAGGAAAGAAATAACATTTGTCTTCCTAACAACTGTTATACAATTTCTCAGCAACACTTCCTCAATTCAACTCTACTATGCTAACTCAACTGTGGAGTTTTTTCTTCCCCCTCCACCAAGAAATGTACAGCAGAGTAGCTGTGAAAAACAAAATACTGATTACGACCACCGTTCACAACGTGAAAAATTAACTGTGAGGAGAACATTTAATTCATTACTTCTGCAAACACATGAAAAATGCTCTTTCAACTCCAATAGTCTGAGTATTTACAACCCCCTGAAATTTTCCCAAGGGCCAAATTACTTTACAAAATTAATTAGTGAAAAATCCCAATGAACAGATTTTGAAATGCATGCAAGGATTATAAAGCACGTTTTTTCCCCCCTTCTGCTCTAAGTAGCAGCTGTCCTATTTATCTTTCAGATTTTTTACTCCACACTGGATGTGTTTACACACAAACTCTGACAGAAGTGGAAGAGGTGTATTTTTAAGAGGCCCTAAAAAACCACAAAGATAAAAACATTTACATGCTTCTATAGTTTAAGATCTTTAGAAAGAGCTATGCAACTTTCATTTTGCTTTGAGCTTACCCCATGAATATTCTTGGCTAACTCCATTTAACTATAGAAAGTCAGGTTACCCCCTGGGAATGTAAGAGATTAGCCTACACCAGAGTGACTCTTTGAACTTGTGTTTATTTTTATATATAAGTGTATATATTTAACCTCCACAAGGACTTCTCCTCCCCACTTCCATTTACCACACAGCCTCCCTGTATAAAGCTCTATTGCCTGGCAGGTAAGACACGTCCAGCTGGCAGTCAAGTGGGCAAGTGAAAGAGCAGGAAACAAAGAGAGAGACTAAGAAACCTGAGGCTGTTTGGTCTGGAGAAGACTGAGAGGAGACCTGATCAATGTGTACAAATATCTGAGTGATGGGTGTTAAGTGGAGGAGGCCAAGCTCTTTTCAGTGGTCGGGAACAATAAGCCAAGGAACAATGGATACAACCTGGAATGCAGAAGGTTCATTACAGTGAGGGTGACAGAGCCCTGGAGCAGGCTGCCCAGAGAGGTTGTGGAGTCTCCTTCTCTGGAGACTCTCTAAACCCACCTAGATGCGTTCCTGTATGAACTACCCTGGGTGATCCTACTTGGCAGGGAGGTTGGACTTGATGATCTCTGGAGATCCCTTCCAGCCTCTAAAGTTCTGTGACTCTGGAACAAACCAAATAGTATGATGGCTGCACTGCTGTAGCACAGTTTTCACATGTCACAAAATCCTCTGCCGGCCCAGGTGCCACAAAGGCAGGTGGCATTTCCCTGAAGTTACGCCATATTATACATAAACCTAGCAAGATTTAGCAATATATTGGTATTTGTGAGCTGTAACAGCTAAAAGAAATAAAGATGATCAGATCCCTGAGTTTCTATTTCCAATCACAACATTCCCTCCTCTTGCTGTATCTTCAGCACTCATTTCTACCACTCTCTCTTGAAGATGTTAAAAATCCAATCTGACTGAAATACCAAATATACACACACACATTCCCAAAACAAATGAAGTCACATTAAAGTTACCTAGCAGTTGGCTATCACTGCAAGCTGTAACCTGATAGACAACTTATTTCCCCATCTCCACCCATCCTCCAGAGTTACTAGCTGACCTGCACAGCATCATGTCAGACACAGGCTCACTCATGTCTAAGGAAGGAAAGGGAAAATATTAGGTATCAGAGAAGTAGTTATGGAGGGGTATGCTTTGGTTATGGAGTTTGTCACTTAGAGATAACATATATATCTGGCCTCTCTGTTATCCCTTACAAGGAAAACCCAGTGGACTCCACAAAACATACAATGCTCAAAGGGTTGAAGGGAGGGGGGAAAAAGGGCAGCTTTAAAAAAGAGCAAGCAGGATGTTAGAACTGCACAAGGTAAACTCCTAAAGGACTGTTGTTTGGGGTTTTTTTCCCCCCTCATAGGTCATCTCTAAACTCAGGCAGTTTCTAACTTGCTTTCCAAGGGCACAACTGCAACGCTTCCCAGATTCTGCCAAGCCTCAAGCTTTTATTCTGATGCTAGCCTCAACTGACTAACACTCAGATTTTAGAAGATACTCCCTTTTCTGAGGTGACAATACTAACAATACCTTTCCCTTTTGAAAAATGGCAAAAGACTACAAGATAAAATAAAAAGTAACAGATTTTTCCAAGTGGGCCAAAAAAAGTTTGTAACAGTGAAGAAAAAAATTGGCATATAAAAATTGTATTAATACTAACCCACCTTGCTCATGAGGAAAAGCTGCTTTTCCTCAATTAAAACCTAACAAATATTTCACCTTTTAAAAAGTCCATTTGATGATTTGTTAGACATGAATTCTGACCTATGAAACTTCGCAAGTTTACACAGAAGCATGCTTTTCAGGATAAACAATTTCATTACGGGACTGCAGGGCATGGCTTATGAGGAGAGGCTGAGAAACTTGGGACTTTTTAGTCTGGAAAAGAGAAGACTTAGAAGAGATTTGATAAATGTTTATAAGTATCTGAAGGCTGGTCAGGAGTGGGGGGACAGGCTTTGCTCACTCGTTCCCTGGGATAGGACAAGGAGCAATGAGTGTAAGGTACAGCAAAAGAGGTTACACCTCAACAGAAGAGGGAACTTCTTTCCTGTAAGGGTCACAGAGCACTGGAACAAGCTCCCCAGAGAGACTGTGGGGTCTCTGTCTATGGGGACTTTCAAGGACTGTCTGGATGTGTTCCTCTGTGATCCTTGTTAAATAATGTCCTGCTGTGGCAGGAGGGTTGGATTCAATGATCTCCTTGAGTCCCTTCCAACACCTAACATCCTGTGATCTGAAAACCTCACTACTTCCCATTATTACTTGACAAGTGCTTATCTAAGTCTAAATCTGTAATTTACATTTTTATGAACTGCATCATGTAGTCAAAAATAATGGACCTGAATGTTTAGCAACTAAACCAAAATATGTTTACTTCAGACAAAGAAAATTTTAATGTGCTACAGAAAAAGGTGAAGGGTTTGTTGTTTTCTTTGGGTTTTTTTTCCCCTCAAGGGGTTCATTTAGTCAAGTTACTTCCTTTCTTCACTTGCTACAAAGCCATTTGTGATGGTTGGGTGTTACCCACCCCCCCCACTCTCATGAGCCGAGCTGGAAATTAAGGAATGAACCTTTATATTTACAGCTTACCACAATATACAAGCAGATATTTACAATATATACAGCTAGAGACAGAAATAGACAAGGTAAAGGTAATATGGAAACACAACAGCCCTCCCAGAAACCCCAGGAGGGGCTCCCAACCACCCTTCCACCTCCTTTCCACCCCTCTACCCTACTCTAGAGTATGCCTTATGTGCAAGGTGAGGTTGGAGGATCAGAAAGGGGGGGTAGAAAGCGAAGGATTAGTTTCATAGAAGGAGCAGCACAGGGAGAAAGCAGAGACATCAGCTGTGACAGAGACTGTCTTATCTATATTTATGTTCTTGTTCTTATACATCTCAGCAAGTCTATGAACGCAGTAGACATCACCACTGTTTCCTTTTCACAGCCTGTAATTCTTCTCACTAAAATATTCCAGCTAGCCTCAAACTAGCACAGCATCACTTAACTACAGTATAAAAGGTAACATTGCTCTGTTTCCCAAAAACATAAAGGCTAATTTATTGAGAGAAAGCAAGAGTTTGTTTTTCGGTGTCACAAATTCAGAATCACAGAATCACAGAATCACAGAATCACAGAATCACAGAATCACAGAATCACAGAATCACAGAATCANCTGTAGGCTCCCTTCAGATACTGGAAAGCCACTCTAAGGTCTCCTCGAAGTCTTCTCTTCTCCAGGCTGAAGAGCCCCAACTCTCTCAGCCTGTCCTCATAGCAGATCTTTGGGGAATAAGTTAGTATTTCTACCAAAGCAATCTGTTGTTTCTCTCAAGCTACAAGTGACAAAACATCTGAAGGAAGATCTCTCCTGTTCATCACAACCTCCCACAGGTAAAGTCCAATGAAAATAACAGTTCACCATTACTGCTGGGTTTCATTATAGTCCAACACCACTACTGACATAAAGAAGAATACCAGCATGCACATGAAATGCTTGGTTACTACTTACATTCAGCTGACAAGCTATGTGCTAGCTCTCTGACAGAACTTTTGCTGAGAGAAGTTCTCCATAGTCAACATCTTGGCAAGTAAATTTCTAATTTCTCCCACCGGCTTCTGCCTCCAGCACAGTAGTCACACCTACTGGGTTCCTTTTTTGATAGCAGAAAATCAGTAATAAAAAGTGGTTATAAATTCTACCTAATGCTCTTGAGATGGCACTGCTCTGTGCCATGCGGTGGATGGCCAAGAAGCTACCTCCATTTGTCTGCTGCTTTTCTGCCAGCCAGCCCTAGCCCTGGCCCACCCAAGCAAGTCTTTCTACCATATCAACAAGAAGCTTGCTCTTAAATCCCATCCCAAGCTCTGTCATCTACAGCTTCCAGAGACATCTCAGATGATCCTACTGCAGAATCCATTTCTGTTGCAAAAGAGCTGGGTGCATATTAAAGGTAAAACTAACTTAAAACTTCAGCCAAGAGGTTAAATGAAGATCAGAACTTAAAAAAAACATCACATCACAAACAGCGCAAAGGTACAAAACCAATAGCCAGTTTGAAACTTAGAGGAGCAGAGTGTTGCTCTACACTTGTATGAAGTTAAGCATCTGGGCTAAAAAGCCAGCAACTAAACAACTTCATCAGTTATGGGTTCATTTTAAACAGGAAATGGTGGTAGAAGGGAAAGGCAGTAAGTTTTTACAGACTGAGTTGCCATATACCAGCTGCAAATGTTGGCAGAATATGGAATAGACTCAACCAGGTCGGAAGAGACCTCCAAGATCATCCAGTCCAACCTAGCACCCGGCCGTGTCCAATGAACTAGATCGTGGCACTAGTGCCTCATCCAGTCTTTTCTTGAACACCTTCAGGGATAGCAAAACCAATTTAAACACATTAAAAAGCAACACCAAAACATGGCCATAACTACATAGTGATGCCCTACACTCTTTCTTCTGGCCTTTTTCTTTGTGGTAGATGTGCTTCTTTCTTACTTCATTATTGTTTTGGAGGACCCTAAAGACTGGGGAGAAGCAGCAAAAGAAATGACCGTTTCAATGTAAAGACTGCATTTGAAAAAGAACAAAGCCATTAATGCTTAATGCTGTGAGAATTACATCGCAATTTTTTCTCCTCCCACCCTCTATTATTCTGTGTGATATAATCATATATTACATGTAGTCATTAATCAAAAGCTTCTCAAAGCTTTTCACAAACATCTAGTTAAGCCTCATAAAAGAAACAGTAGTTTTCCATCTTTCCAAACAAAGGAGACTCAGAAGGACATGGACTTGATCCAAGACAATGCCATATCTCAACCAGAACCTGTGCATCTATTCTTCATCGCTGTGCTGCCTGGCACTCAACTTAGTGTTCTTTCTGGTCTCACTCAGAGAGCTCTAAAACCATTTACTATATACATTTAAACATACACTTCATTTACCAGACCAATTTAACTGCAGAGAAACTATACTTCCAGTAAGCTGCATGGCTTGCTTTGTATTAGGACCAAAGCATATTACACAAAGCATTGTAATTATATCTGGACAATAGGGCTGCCAAAAACTTGTCTGGCTAAAAGAAACTCTGAAGTGCAGCAATGCATGTTAAGATTTGTAGGAACTGTAACATGCCACAAAGGATATTAGCTTCATTTTAATAGAACGTTAAGACTTCAGACCTTCCTTTCCCTGAAAGCACATCACAATGAAAAAATGGGCTGCCCAGGGAGGTGGTGGAGTCACTGTCTCTGGAGGTGTTCAAGAAAAGACTGGATGAGGCACTCAGTGCCATGGTCTAGTTGACTGGATAGGGATGGGTGATAGGTTGCATGGGATGAGCTCAGAGGTCTCCTCCAACCTGGTTCATTCTATCTGTACAATACACAAACTCAGGCTTTAGCAATACTCTGATATTTGGGACCTATAAAAGTCATTTACAACCCAAACCATTCTGTGAACTACTCAAGTATTAATCAAATAATACTACACAAAATAAACTATTGGAAGCATCAAATCCATCCCTTGCACGTGAAAATGATAGAAGACAAAGGTTATATTTTGAAACCAAGGCACTTCTCTGTCTCACTTAGACATGCCATTATCACCTCTGCACATATAATGAAGCAACCTTGATTGTCACATTGCCCTACAGAGCAAGCATTTTAAGGGAGAACCTCCTCAAGGCAGAAAAGGAGAGGAAAACAACACCTACCCAAACCTGAGCTTGCCAATCTAGAAGGTTTTGTGAAAACTTGGCTTGTAGTCCATTGGTTTAGCTACAGATACTAATATCCCAGACCACTTGACTGTAGCCAAATATGACATGAGTGAGACCTAATTTACAAAGGTTAGGATCATGGATGTGACACTTGAGGCTATGGTCTAGTGATTAAGGATGCTGGGACGAAAGTTGGAATGGATGATCCCAGTGGTCCATTCCAAAATAGCAATTTGTAGTGATTAGATGTTGTGCTGAGGGATTTCGATTAGTCAAGGACTTGTCAGTGTGAAACTAATGATTGGACTCCAGGATCTTGAAGGTCTTTTCCAATCTAAGAAATTCTGTTACCAGGCAGGTTAGGCAAAGAGCCACGGCAGCCTATCTCAGACAGACAGACATCTCAACCCCTATGGCTGAAGCTGAGGAGGAAGGGGAACTGTCTAGCAGCAGGATAAGCACAGGGTCTTTTTCAAAGACACCTTTGGTCTGTCTCAAGATGCTGTTTTTCTCTGAGAGTTTGAGAAGTCATACTGCAATGACATGCAGCAACAGGTTGAGACTTCTTTCTCACTTTCACAGAGGTATACGATGAAGAACTGTAGGGTAACACTAATGAAAGTATTCATCACTTTAAACCACTTCACATCACCCCTCCCATCTTGGTAATTTTTCTCAAGACAGGCAGACAGTAGTCTCTAATAGAGCTTTGTACAAGCAAATTCTCCTTTTCCATGTTCTATGTGTTATATTTTAAAAAGAAGCACATGTCTAAAAGTAATTTACCACGTATTAAAAAGGCAACACCCTTTTCTTTATGGTGACCTGGCAAAGAATGCCAGCTTAAGGCCAGGCTGGATGAGGCTCTGGCCAGCCTGATCTAGGCTAGGGTGTCCCTGCCCGTGGCAGGGGGGTTTGAACTAGATGATCCTTGTGGTCCCTTCCAACCCTGACTCATTCTATGATTCTGTGGTGAACAAAATAATAGAAATTTTTAAAAATAAGAAAACCATCATGCATAATAAATTGTACAACACTAATTATTCCATATCCAAGATCATGTTAGCTAGCATTGTAGCTAGAATTTAGAAGTGGTTTTTAGAATAAAACAGGAAGTATTTAAAATATGGTAAGAGATGAGAAACCCACACAAACAGGAAACGTTCATGAACATGAGCATCTCGGAACAAGCCTAAGCATCCAATTCCTACTTCAGTCCTCACTGCTCCTTATCTATTCACAGGTAGAGTCTCACAATACCTGTAGAAAACACAAACACTCAATTATGAGCTAGCTAGCTACTGTGAAAAGTCTCTCTCCCTTAACAATACTTGTAGTGACTTGTCTGCTTTACACCTTCCTTTCCTCAACTGATGGCCTGACCATTGTAACACCTCCCAAGTCATTACTCATTTCAGAAGTATCTGCTAACCACATTTACTTTTAGTTTCAATCTAGCTCTCATTTCAAGCCATCTGTAACAACACTCCAATAACTCTCTATCATCAAACATTTTCATAGTAAAAGAGAAAGCACAGGCGTATGTGATGGCATTCACAAAATGGACAAATATGGTAAGCCACTGATGTAAACACACACAGGACATCCTTTCCACAAGGAAGCCAAGGAACAAACAAGTTACACAATGCATTTTATGAAAAGTAACATTCAGTGTCTAGTGAAGGTGCAATACAGTCAGCCTGATCGAGAATAGGGTGTCCCTGCCCATGGCAGGGAGGGTGAAACTAGATGATCCTTGTGGTCCCTTTCAACCCTGACTGATTCTATGATCGTAATTGCACAGGCCCTGTCAATCAGCCAACACACTGGGTTCTTGTCTTATGGGGTTTTTTAAATTAGAAATAATACCACATTAACTTATCACAGTTCTCTGCTTTTTGGAAATTAGGAGATACAGAAACAAATTTGATGCAACCAAACTGTAGAAAACACTGCAGAGTGTTTTTGCAAATCAAGAAAAGGAATCATAGAATCATAGAATGGTTTAGGTTGGAAGGGACCTCAAGGATCATCCAGCTCCAACCCCCTGCCATAGGCAGGGACACCTCCCACTAGAGGAAGAGAGCTATTCAGAATTTGGAAGCTTATCTAACAAGATTTCAGAAAACAGTCAAACTAATTATACCTAATTTTAATACAGCTAAATTATTGCACTACAGCAAGAACAAATGCAAAAGCACATTTCTACTACATCATAAGCAGCATAATAATGAACATTCAGAACTGAATTAGGGCCATGCAACACTGCCTTGGTTGGCAGAAGATGTTGCATGTCAGCCACACAATCTCAATGCTTCTCACTGCCCACATCAGTATGCGTTAAGCAGCAAGGTGAATCACTTTGTTGCTCTGAGAGGTTAAAAAAAGTCCAGATAGTCAATAAAAGAAAGTCTGTGCACATCCATGAGCTGCTGTGACTTTCTGACCATATGCCAGTCTGACAGTACCATTCCTAGAACAGTAAGTAAAACGCTTCAGTAGAAAAAAAGACTGTGGCAGAAGGGCCATTTTAGACTACCACCATCATGAAGCCTCACCTTACACACAGGATCAATGTTTTAGCTTTGGCTAAAAACAGAACTGCAGAGGACAATCCCCAACTGCATGCACTGAGGGAGCTCCTGTTTGAACATAGAATCATAGAAACAAGCTGGCTGGAAGAGACCTCTTCTGCAGGCTGAACACCCCCAGCTGCCTCAGCCTCTCCTCACAGGGCTGTGTCCCCTCCAGGTGAGGGGCCTGAAGCACAGCCCTGTGAGGAGAGGCTGAGGGAGCTGAGGGTGTGCAACCTGGAGAATAGGAGGCTCAGGGCAGACCTCATTGCTGTCTACAACAACCTGAAGGGAGGCTGTAGCCAGGTGTGGTTGGTCTCTTCTGCCAGGCAACCATCAACAGAACAAGGGGACACAGTCCCAAGTTGTGCTGGGGTAGATCTAGGCTGGATGTTAGGAGGAAGTAGTTTCCAGACAGAGAGAGATGGGCATTGGAATGGGCTGCCCAGGGAGGTGGTGGAGTCGCCATCCCTGGAGGTGTTCAAGCCAAGCCTGGCTGGGGCACTTAGTGCCATGGTCTGGTTGATAGGTTGGACTTGATGATCTTGGAGGTCTCTTCCAACCTGGCTGATTCTATGAGTATCATACTCAAAACACTAATTACATTAGGATTTTTTCATTGTTCATCTATGAGTCTAAAATTAACGTATCTTACTTCTGACATTATCAGAAACAACTTCACGTAGTACACAAAGAGTCCAGCCAACCAATTTCCTTTCCCTGTATGTTAACTAGAAGGCTCAGAGAAATACTTGCAAAAGTACATGGACTAGAGTGATTCTAAGTATCTTCCGTATCCCACCTGGAATTACATGATGTGTCTCAGCCTTAAAATCTAGTACCTTTTTCATGTGACCATACTGGTTTTCAAAACACGCATACTAACCACCTCTCTACACAGCACAGCTCTGATCATCAGCCAGCTACTGGTAGGTCTAAAATATACCTGTGTACCTGCAGCATATTCATTTATGCAGTTGGTGAGCCAGCGAGGAGGAAGATTCAGGAATGGTTCCACCCTGGGACACTTCCCCACCACCTGAGTGCAGGAAGCGGGCACAAAGAGCTGCCTCAGCTGTGTCTCAGGATTACACACACTGTTAGATTTAATTGCAGTTGCAGATTTTATTCAACAGTTTCAAGTGCTCCAACAAAAGAACCTGTGATGTGAAGCTGAGATTTACCGTACTTGTTCACTTCAAAAATGTCATTAAATCAGCCTCTTATTACACAGCAACCATGAGAAACTGTTTACAGTATATTAAAAAAGCACCTTCATCAACATAGCAAACAAGTCAGGGTGTGGCTGCCTCCCAGTTGGCAACGAACAGGTGCCTTTCAAATATTTCCAGTTCTACTGTGCAGCAGCTTGGGTTTAAGACAGCACAATGCAACAGGCTAAAACGCATTCCGAGTTATCTCGTAGTCACTGCCACAACTACAAGGTGTGCCCTTTCAGCTCTGCTAGAGGTACTATTTACTACTTATCCTACTTCACTTGCCTATTCAAAGGTAAACACTGCCTTTTTGTTGGTTTTTTTTTTTTACACTAAGTTCTATGGTAAAGTAGCCTGATTTACATAAAGAGAAGTCCAGCCATTTCGGACAAAAAATATCCAGTGCAACGCATTTACAAATGGCAAGAATACAGATCTAAGTTCAGGAGAACAGCAATGTGTCTCACTGAAAGGTCTTAAAGAAAACTAATTTTCACAAGATCAGAGCATGACAAATTACCTGGAAATGATAACCAAATCAACAAATATTAAGTGGGAGAGAAGCAGAAGCTATCAGCTTTAAATGGTGACCGAAGGAGAAAAAGGGGTGAAAGGATGATGCCTTGAATAACCTTTTCTGAGATCTATACCATAGTCTGTCCTCACAAACATGCAGTAAACTCACAGATATAAAAACTTGTGTAAGCTTTCAAGAGCTGATGTTTGAGACTCAGATGCAGACTTACTCAGAATAATCTTGTCTGAAAGTCACTGTAGATAACTGTAGTTCTGCAGTGCGAGGCTGACTGTGAACTAAAAACGTTCATTGCCCAAAAATACATTTAGGAAAGGAAAAATTATCTCAAGGTTAGACTGGATGAGCCTGGAGGTCTCTTCCAACCTGGCTGATTCTATGAAAACTAATACGTGTAAAACAGTTTCAAATAATAAGCACCTATACCACTCTCAGATTATCCAAAGCAATGTTGCACTCTCATTCTTCAATACTTATGATTTTCAGCTACCAGAACTTTCCTTTATTAGATCAAATTTTTCTAGCCACTATACGGGGCATGGAAATGGGTAGAATGTCACTGGGGTCACAAATGCATTATCTGGAACTACAGACTAGCAAAGCTGCACAACTGCTGGAAAACCTGAAGCAAATCCCACACATCCCTCAGAACATTCACATTAGGTTGAACTACACATGACAATAAAAAACAGGTGTTCAAGAAAAGCCTGGATAAGGCACTTAGTGCCATGGTCTAGTTGACTGGACAGGGCTGGGTGATAGGTTGGACTGGATGAGCTTAGAGGTCTCTTCCAACTCGGCTGATTCTATGACTCTTTGTTATTAATAGACTCAAAAGCAGAACGACTTCTGGAAACAGGCTTTGCAGGAGTTTGGAAGGGTCTGGATGGACAGGAAGGGTCAGCAGCGTGCACTTGCTGCCCAGAGGGCCAACCAGATCCTGGGCTGCATCAGAAGTGTAGCCAGCAGGTCAAGGGAGGTGATTCTCCCCTTCTACACCACTCTGGTGAGACCCCATCTGGAGTACTGCATCCAGTTCTGAAGCCCCCATTACAAGAAGGATGTGGATGTGCTGGAGTGTGTCCACAGAAGGGCCACGAGGATGATCAGACGGCTGGAGCAGCTCTGCTATGAGGACAGACTGAAAGAGTTGAGGCTATGATACCAGAAGTTTGTAAAATAAAGCCTGGGATGCTGACAAGAAGATAGATTTTTTTTTTTTTTCATGCACTAAATTTCCAAGTGCTCAAGGCTTGCATTCAATCCTTATAAACATCACTTATTTGTAAAGCACGTAATTCAGGATTATGCAATTGCATTATGGCTGCCCCAAAATATTACGTGCTGAAAGCACCAAAGTGTTTACAGACAAAGCTTGCCAAACACCCATTCCATCAAAACCACAAGTCAACCACTACTTCAGCTAAACTTGTTCAAGCTAGACTGAAATACAGATGTAAAGTACCATGTTCCCACTAAATTGCAAAACAAATGCTAGGAAAACAAAAACACACCTGTTTGAATGCACACACAGATGCAATCTGCCATGCACAGAGCTAGCAGTGACACCTACGCCGTTCTAACACAGATTTGAAAGAGAGGCAAAGAAAAAGAAGGCAGAACAGTAAGCTTAATTACAGGAACACCTCAGATCGTTGACATTGTTTCAGATAATACCTCCCAGAACTGCACTCAGAAATTAAAGCAGTGACACATTCCTAAGAGAGGCACATGGAGGGGTTGTGGCTGGAGAAGAAACAAGGAATTAGTCACCTATAGATTAGAAATATAGCTTAGAACATAACCAGATTATTCTCACCCAACAGTTGTGTCTCGGGTAAGGAAAGAGACATTGTCTCACTGCGGTTTGTAGTGTCCATGATGACCCAGAGCAGCCTCACTGCACATCCTCATTGTAAAAGGATGTAAGAACAAAAGAATTATAGAATTCTCTAGAATGATACAGCAGCTGTCCTACACAGGCAAAGCTGTGTATATTGTTTTACAAATCAAAGCTATACCAGCTTTCAAATAACCCATTTCCTTGTCCAGTTTCATTTGCTGCTCTTGAAAAAAAATCATTTGCTAGACGTGCTGGCCTTCAGAGAAAGCAACATATAAAGACCCAGAAACAGTCGAAGCTACCATGCTATTTTTAGGATGTGGTTTGATGAGCAAGTCTTCTGGTGCAGTTTCTTGCTTCTTTCCTGCTTTCTCAATTGTGCAAGCACGTAAGAGGTGGAGGAATACAGAGAGACAGTAAATGACTCAGTGACTTGTGCAGCAGTGACATACCTGGGAGGGAGGCCCAGAAGCAAAATCTAGCAGTCACAGGCCTGTCATAATGTAGTTTCAGGTGTAGATTTGACATGTAATGGCTCCCTAGGTCACTATTAAATAACTTACGTTAAGTTGCAAGTTCTTTTCCTTGGCTATCAAACAGATTTGGAAAGACATTTCTCAGTATCAAAACCGCAAAGGACAGCGAGTAAAGTCTTGGCCCTCAAAACCTGCACTTAAACACATATCAGTCTTGAGTGCTTACATGAGCTTATAGTTCTCAAATAAAAGCCAAGCAAACACAAACCTATATTCCATGTTAGCCACGTATCATTCCTTCAGGCAGGCTGGCTCACCAAACGTAGAAGAGAGCATCATTTGGCATGTAATAGGTTAAACAAGGGATATCTCTGTACAGTTTAGCTTAAGCATCTAAGAAGTTCTGAAAAATCACAAAATACTCTGATTCTATCAAACATTGTCTTTAATTGCAGTTTGGGCTAAGTACAAACCATTTTAGGGAAAAAGCAACCGAATTCATCACACTGAAAAGCCTTCCCAAATACTCAACACAAGGCAACAAAGGAAAAAAAGTTCATAGTATTTTTTGTAATTTTCTAACCTGCAAGCAGCAGAGACCACCTAAATTACTCTTGCCTTACCTGTAACACCACAGTGGATATTAAAAGCACCTTTACTCTTTCATCAGCTGTCTTTGCCCAAGAGAACATGAAAAAAAAAACCATGTGATATGGGGGCAGGAATTAATTGGCCGAGTCAGGGATTTATAAAAATAGAGTTATTTTATTTTCCCAAAACCCGCCCCCAAAACTACATACAAAAGATAATTTAGGTTTAATTAGCAGGTTCTTTTTGGTTGTTTGAGAATATCTACACAATAGGATGCCACAGGTAAACTTGACTAATTTTAAGTCAGTAATCCGAAAAGGATTTGTGCTATTAAATATAGCGTTCCGCACTATCAAAATAAGGCTGAGCCGTAGGCTACTCACCACAGCTGGCCTGAAAAGAAGGACGATTTCAAAGGGCTGTCCCGTGGTCCTTTCAGCAACCTTCAGAGTCGTTAAGAAGCGATAAGCCACACAATAAGGACGCTTAAAGTGAAGCCCTTCAGGGCTTGTCTTCGGAGTGTCAAAGGCTCCGTGTGTAGAAGTTATCCAGGTGGGGGGAGAAGAACTCCAAGCACGCACACCAAGGCGGAAACACAATCCAAAACGGGGACGAACTCCACGGCAGGAGCACCCCAAGGCGGGAACCCCTCGATATTTATACCTTTCTCAGCCACAGAGCCGTTACCACTGCCTAGGCGCGAACAGCTCACAGCCAATCCTCAGCCGAGTGCAGCGCGGGCCCGGCACGGGGCACTCCTCGTGCCGGAAGGGTCCCCCTGCTCCCCCCCCAGCTTCAGGCCTGCAGGGCAGGGCGGGGGACAAACAGCTCTGTTGGCACCTTTTTCCTCTCCCATTCAAACCACAGAGGGAGAGGAAATTTCTGGGGTACAAGGGACCTCCAGGACACCATGTGCACACAAGCAAATTACTTTCCCTTGCTCCATCATGTCAAGTTCAGATACTTACGTTTAAAAGGAAAAATTAAGTCAAATCCATCTGCACTCTTAGGTAGAAACAGAAGAGCTTCCAGATGTAAAGTCACTGTACTAAATCCATTTTTTCCAGAAGATCACAGAATCAGTCAGGGTTGGAAGGGACCACAAAGAGCAGCCAGTTCCAACCCCCCTGCCATGGGCAGGGACACCCTACCCTAGATCAGGCTGGCCACAGCCTCAGCCAGCCTGGCCTTAAACACCTCCAGGCATGGGGTCTCAACCACTCTCATGCTGAACAACTTCCTCGTCACTTCCAGTCTGAATCTCCCCACCTCCAGCTTTGCTCCATTCCCCCTTTTTATGGCAACAGCATTGTGACACACAAATCTTTTTCCCCCTAAGCATTCTAAACTTTTTTTTCTGGAAAGTTCTTTACAAAGCAAAAAATTTAATCACAGCTGTAACCAAACAAAGCAATTCACACAGTGAACCGATAAACTGAATCAGACTACATGGCAAGTTCCATTACGGATGCACCATACGCTTCAATATTCGTTTAGGTATACAAAAGGAACCAATTTGTACGATTTGTTCAAAACACAAAAAGCCCTTTTGGCAAGATCACACTTCAGCTGAACCGTCAGTTTGTACCTTTGCATCCTGAAAACATCAACTACTTGCATCCCACAGTAATAACAGTGTGTGCTAGCTTGAGCCTAGCTGGGATATTTTAGTGAGAGGCATTAGATGACAGGCTGTGAAAAAGAAACAATGGTGATGTCTGCTGCACTCAAAGGCTTGCCGAAATGTATAAAAACAAGAACATAAAAATAGATAAGAGAGTTGCTCTCTGGGCTCTGGGGCTGCATGAACTTCTCTCTCTAACCTAACTTGCTGCCTGACTAATCCTTCTGCTTCCTAACCCCCCTGGCCAACCCTCCAAACTTGCCTTGAATGCAAGGCAAAGTCTGGGATAAGGTAGAGGGGTGGAGAAGAGGTGAATGGGTGGTTGGGAGCCCCACCTGGGGACTCTGGTTTCTGGGAGGGCTGTTGTGTTTCTGTATTACTTTTTAACTTGTATATTTCTGTCTATGGCTGTATATATTGTACATATCTGCTTATATATTGTGCTAAGCTGTAAATATAGCTTCATTTCTTTAATTTCCAGCTGCGGTGTCCAGTCTGGGCGATTTTCTTAAATGTGGGGGGGCAGGTAACACCAAAACCATCACACAGTAACTGAGGCACAAGAGCAAGACTACTCTGAACCACTTAGTTCTGCTAGAGGAACTGAACTGGTACATTAACATGCACCTCTAGTGGGAGGTGTCCCTACCTATGGCATTCAGTTTGAACTAGATGATTTTTGAGGTCACTTCCAACCTAAACCCTTCTATGATTCTATGGCAGGATAATTTGCTAGACCTATGTGTTTATAAGTAGAAATTAAATCTTCTGTGATACCTAACGTGACCCTCACCATAGTCTCTCAGTAGCAGCACAGCAGTATCCTTAGATGTACTACTTTGAGTTTTGGAACTCGGTTACCCTTACTTTATACATGGCCAGAACTGCAAAATGTTCTAAACCAGGGATATCTTTGTCTTAGTAAATGTATAGAATCATAGAATCAACCAGATTGGAAGAGACCTCCAAGATCAGCCAGCCCAACCTAGCACCCAGCCCTAGCCAATCAACTAGACCATGGCACTAAGTGTCTCATCCAGGCTTTGCTTGAACACCTCCAGGAACAGCGACTCCACCACCTCCCTGGGCAGCCCATTCCAATGCCAGTCACTCTTTCTGGCAAGAACTTCCTCCTAACACCCAGCCTATACCTCCCCTGGCACAACTTGAGACTTGAGACTGTGTCCCTTTGTTCTGTTGCTGTGACCCTGGTATACAGCCAGAAAACCTATTACATACAACTAAACTGAGCGTCCTTATCACATCAATAATGGTTGTTGTTAAGAGTCTCAACTTAAAAATACAGACATGTGATTATATCTGTACCATATCCTCTAAATATGAGTTTTTACTTCTTTTTGCAGGCTGGAGCTAAGGGCTACCCTTCAGAGAAGCACTGATCAGTTATCACACTACTAATGCAGTATGCCAAAGCAGTGGTGTTTGTTCTCAGAGAAGGCTGTGAACCACAAGACAGCCTGGTACAGTCCAACAGCAGCACATCCCTCTTGCCCATTAATTTCACTCCTCTTCCAATGGTCATTAGCCAGTGATTCAGTTAATTACTGTTTGATCTACTCACTCACTATGAATGTAATTATGCAAAACAGAATTTAACTCTGAAGAAGAGCTTCCACTGTAGCTACTAAAACACATGAAAACAAAGACTAATCAGGGCTGTGCTCCAGGCCTCTCACCATCTTTGTCCTACATGGATGTGAAAAAAAATAAACCTTCCACATGGGAATAAACTCTAAGAGATAGAAAACTGTAGTTAAAACTCCACAAGACAACCCACATAAATTCATGGCAGATTAAAAGAAAAAAAACATTTAAGCAATCCAAGAAGCATGATGCCATTCAAATAGGCACAGATTACATTAGTTATCTCATTTGTGTCCACTGATCAAATTAGCAGAAATAAGTAACATCAGCCAATTAGCAAGAGTGGCTCAATTAGATGTCATTAGGCCTGATAAATCTTTTCCCAGGTGAAAGGCAAGACAGATGTGACAAGAACAGGTGGCAAGCTGATGTCCTTGTGTCCTGAAACACTACAAAGTATCTTACAAACAAACCTAGTTGATTTAACCTGCCAACAGACCATGGCATAAGTACTGCAGTTCCCAAAAAGTGATTATCTCATCAAGCTTTAGCTCAAGTTACTCTTTAGCAGAAGCCAAAACCATACGACTGAGAACATTACCACAAGAGACTTCTAAATCTAGCAAAAGGTCTGAACTCTGGACAGTCCTAGACTACACTGGGACAGAGACAGCTTCTATTGCTTTTTGCTCCTGCTCTGGCAGATGTCACAAGCAATGTGGCAAGAGATACAGACAGCAAGGGCAAAGTAGGCTTTTTTCACTGCTTCATATAGGGTAGATTAATCCACCGTCTCTTCCTCCCTCATTACCACTTTATTCCCCTACTCACTGTTTCTGAGACTATTTGCTTTCACTCTCCTCCCCTGAGTACTTATTCAGGCATGACTTCTATTGATTTTAAATGACATTAAAATATGATGCAATGCACATTCCTGCATGCAGACCAAACAAACAGTAGTTTATGAACTGAAAGCTGACAGTAATAATAAACTACTTTTTCCACTGAAAGTCCAACAACCATAACAATTTTTTTGATGGTTGGATTGACAAAATACAAGATAAACAAATATAACGTGCCACACAAGGCAAAATACATCAGCAGGGTTAACTATAATGCTGTGTGACTACCCAGTTAAATTTAGAGAGAGAAAAAAAAAGCCTCAGGGAACAGAGAAATATATCGACTGACTGTGCTACTGTTGAAACAAGTTTGGCTACAAATGAGAAAGTTCACTGCAAGCTAAACAATGGGAATAAGCCTTTCCTTCTGGAAAGAGTGATATGGTTAAAAAAAAAATTCAATAGAAGGTTCTTCGTGTGGCCAGGATTAAAAATAGACTTTTTTTTAAATCATAGAATCAACCAGGCTGGAAGACATCTCCAAGCTCATCCAGTCCAACCTAGCACTCAGCCCTAGCCAATCAACTAGAGCATGGCACTAAGTGCCCCATCCAGGCTTTGCTTGAACATCTCCACGGATAGCAAATCCACCACCTCCCTGGGCAGCCCATTCCAATGCCAATCACTCTCTCTGCCAACAACTTCCTCCTAACATCCAGCCTAGACCTCCCACAGCACAACTTGAGACTGTGTCCCCTTGTCCTGTTGCTGGTTGCCTGGCAGAAGAGACCAACTCCACCTGGCTACAACCTCCCTTCAGGTAGTTGTAGACAGCAATGAGGTCACCCCTGAGCCTCCTCTTCTCCACACTAAACAACCCCAACTCCCTCAGCCTCTCCTCACAGGGCTGTGCTTCAGGTCCCTCACCAGCTTCATCAATGTTCTCTGGACACTTTCCAGTATCTCAACATGTCTCTTGAGTTGAGGACCTCAAAACTCGACACAGCACTCAAGGTGTGGCCTGACCAAAGCTGAGTACAGGGGCAGAATAACCTCCCTTGTCCTACTTGCCAAGCTGTAGGAAAGACTCCAGTTAATAAAATTTAGCTGGTAGTGCTTGTCAGTGCTCTGGCCATACCTAGCAAGTGACATTCACTTTGTCTCAGCACTAGTGACATCTCTGCTAACAAGCACATCCAGCTTTAGATTGCCCAGTAGAAGAAAGACAGCCTGCAGCAAGTTCAGCAGAGAGACCACCAAGTGGTGTTAGGGGACTGATGCAAGGATGGGGAGAGGCTGAGAAACCTGTGTTTGTTACTCTGAAGAGTGCTTCGGGAATCACCTTGCTCTCTGCATCTCGCTAAAGAGAGATTACAGCGAAGACTAAGCTAAACCTCACTATCATCATACACCTCCAATTTACACAGACCATGCTCTTAGGGGGGCAGGTTGGAACAGACAACCTACAGAGGTCCCTTTCAGCTTGAATCAGTCTAAAAATCTGATACTACCCATCGAGGATTTTCAGCACAGATGTTGATGCAGCTTCCTGATGACAAGCTATTGAATTACTGCAGCACATACCTGACACAAAATAACTGTCACTTAAAGACAAGCAGCAAATTTTGCTGTAAACCTGAGCTCGCTTTAGCTACTATCAGTGTGGTAAATAGTGAACAAACAGTAAGGCACAAAAAACCCCACAAGAGTTTCCTTGAAAACCTAAGATCCATGCTGTGGTACCAAGCTTTTCTGGAGAAAAGGGTATGAAGTAGTGAAATGTCTTCTGTGCATTTTTCCTCCATTTTCAAATGAGAAAAAGATGATGCATTTCCAGAAACAAGAAAAAGCAGCCCTCTATCAGACTCTGACTCACATGTATATATCAGAACTCCTTCAATCCAAGTCTCAGAGCTAAAGCATGAGTGTCAACTTTCCACACAAGGACTGGGTATTGCTGTGCACATCTGCAAAAGGACTGCTTCCTGCTTCTACAGGGCATCAAAACACCGATCATAGAATAGTAGAATGGTCTAGGTTGGAAGAGACCTCAAGGATCATTCAGCTCCAACCCCCTGCCATAGGCAGGGACACCCTCTACTAGAGCAGGTTGCTCAAGGCCTCATCCAACCTGGCCTTAAACGCCTCCAGGGAGGAAGCAGCCACAACCTCCCTGGGCAACCTGTGCCAGTGTCTTACCACTCTCACTGTAAAGAACTTCCTCCTAACATCCAGTATAAATCTCCCCTCTGCCAGTTTAAACCCATTCCCCCTTGTCCTGTCATTACAAGACCTTGTCAATAGTCCCTCCCCAGCCTTCCTGTAGCCCCCTTCGGCTATCAGAAGGCCACAATCAGGTCTCCTCGAATCACATTGGTTATGTTCTTTAAAACCTTTTCAGAACTTGTTATCCATTAGAGTTGTATCAAACCAGCAAATCAGAGAGTGGCCTGTATCAGAACCAGTGTGGCGAGTAGGAAAAGGGAGGTTATTCTGCCCCTGTACTCAATACTGGTCAGGGCGCACCTTGAGTACTCTGTCTAGTTCTGGGCTCTTCAGTTCAAGAGAGATGTTGAGGTACTGGAATGTGTCCAGAGAAGGGCAACAAAGCTGGTGAGAGGCCTGGAACACAGCCCTATGAGGAGAGGCCGAGGGAGCTGGGGGTGTGCAGCCTAGAGGAGGTTCAGGGGTGACGTCATTGCTGTCTATAACTACCTGAAGGGAGGTTGTAGCCAGGTGGGGGTCAGTCTCTTCTCCCAGACAATGAGCAACAGAACAAAGGGACACAGTCTAAAGTCATGCTGGGGAAGGTCTAGGCTGGATGTTAGGAAGAAGTTCTTGACAGAGTGATTTGCCATTGCAATGGGTTGCTCAGAGAGGTGGTGGAGTCACCATCCCTGGAGTTCAACAAAAGCCTGGATGAGGCACTTAGTGCCATGGTCTACTTGATTGATTAGGGCTGGGTGACAAGTTGGACTGGATGACCTTGGAGATCTCTTCCAACTAGGCTGATTCTATGTATTTATCATTCTATTCCTTATCTGATGAGGAGATCCATTGAGTAGCTTTACCTTGCAGTTGTCATATAGCTCATAAACAAGAAAACAGAAATGAAACAATAAAATGTATTTTACAAATAGTATTGTGAAGTAGCTTTTGCCTTGACTATTGACAGGCACTGCACTGAAGCAGTGTTCAGAAATACTTAGAAGTGCAACATATTAGACATTCAAAACATCCTGTGAACATTGAAAAGAAATAAATTGGTTGTAATTACTTTGAGGGTAACTAAACACAGAAACAGGTCATGCAGACAGACTGAGTTTTGAACTATACGTAAACTCCACAACTGGACAACATCTCAAGCAATCCACTCCAGCTGACATGCTTTAAGCAGCAGAGTTGGACCAGCAGATAGGCAGAGGTCTCTGCTAACTAACAGAATCACTAAGGTGACTGCATCTGCAGAGTCAGTGAAGGTGAGCCTTCATATAAACAGCAGCACCTGTGTGCACATACCCATCTGCAGAATCTCAGCTATACTTTCATACTGCTTTGCATTAATTTGTTCGATGCCTTCAGGTATGATCATAAACATAAGTCACTGAAATTCAATAATCAGGCCAAGGATAGACTCCTCAAATTGTATTAGACATGAACAGAAGTCACTCCTGATTTATTGCACAACACTTAAAGGCACAGAAGTACCTCTAAACATTGCTGGTAAGTGCCCCTATTCTACATTTAAATAGCAAGGACGCCTAAAAAACCTGCACATTTTTAAAAATTGGCAGAGAAAAGTAATAATAATTTTAAAATAATCTGAAGCTATGCCACTAAAAATTCTGACAAAAGCTTCCCAACATTGTAACAGTTGAAACTCCTTGGCTTACACTTTCTGACATTGCAGATTCAGCCATGTTCTGTGTCATCCATGACTCTACTCATGAACTCAGCATCTCTTACTCTCTAGAAAAATTGTCCTAAGTGAATTTTTTGGGGTTTAAAAAAAATAACAAAGAAAGGACAGAAGACTATAAAAGACAGGACCAATTCATGCCCTGAAACATAAATAGCAGCTTACATTAAAATCAGGTCAATTACTGACAACTTCGAATATGTAAATGCCTTCAGAAGGAGATTTGATTTCCAAGTCATGTTAAGTAAGATAAATCCAAAGAGGACATCTATGATTCCACTAAAATCTCTCTCTCAAAAGGCCCCTTCTATTTTTTCTTTTCAAACATTCTCCAGATAAAAACATTTGTGGGTTTGTATCTATCTAAGATAAAAGAGAAGAGGTGACCGTATTGCTGTCTACAACTACCTGAATGGAGGTTGCAGACAGGTGGGGTTGGTCTCCCAGGCAACCAGCAACAGAACAAGGGGACAGTCTCAAGCTGTGCTGGAGAAGGTATAGTCTGGATATTAGGAGGAAGTTGTTGCCAGAGAGAGTGATTTGCCATTGGAATGGGCTGCCCAGGGAGGAGGTGGAGTTGCTGTCCCTAGAAGTGCTCAAGCAGAGCTTGGATGGGACACTTAGTGCCATGGTCTAGTTGATTGGCTAGGGCTGAGTGCTAGGTTGGACTGGATAATGGTGGAGGTCTCTTCCAACCTGGCTGATTCTATGATTCAAGAAAGAATCTGCTTCAGTAGGACTGAGTTATTTTTTCCCCTTTTATGAAATTAGAAACAGGCTTTTGTTTTGGCATAACATTAAAAATGGATAATGAATAAAATGAAGATAAATGTAATGAAGATTAGCATTCACCACATCTGAAAGCATCTTTCCATAACTTTAGACAATAGTGGTTGTACAACACATGTGAAGATCAGTCCTTCTTTAATCGTTCAAACACTGAATAAAAACGAATGGTTTACTTTTCAATTTTATTTGTATCTAGAAATTAAAATACTTCTCAACTATTTGTAGAGATGAACTTATTAAGAAGCTACAGAAGATGAAATGTTGGTTTCACAACCATTAGCAGCATATCTCTGCACTACCACACAGAATCACAGAATCAGTCAGGGTTGGAAGGGATCACAACAATCGTCTAGTTCCAACCCCCCTGCCATGAGCAGGGACACCCTACCCTAGAGCAGGCAGAGCCTCATCCAGCCTGGCCTTAAACACCTCCAGGGGTGGAGCCTCAACCACCTCCCTGGGTAACCCATTCCAGGCTCTCACCACTCTCATACTGAACAACTTCTTCCTTACATCCCAGCTGAATTTCCCCACCTTCAGCTTTGCTCCATTACCCCTAGTCCTGTCACTACCTGAGAGCCTAAAAACTCCCTCCCCAGCTTTTCTGTAGGCCCCTTTCAGATACTGGAAGCCACAAGAAGGTCACCTGGAAGCCTCCTCTTCTCCAGATTCAACAGCCCCAACTCTTTCAATCTGTCTTCCTAAGAGAGCTGTTCCAGCCCTCTGGTCATCCTTTTGGCCCTTCTCTGGACATGCTCCAGCATCTCCACATCCCTCTTGTAATAGGGGCTCCAAAATTGACCAACCCTGTTAAGTTTGATCCAAATGATACTTAAGAACATGATCAAATTTTACCCAGTATGACTGAATATGATACTAAATCAGTAGCAGTGGCAGGAACTGCTTATCTAATCCAGTGCAAAATCATAAATAAATAATGCTTAATGCAAATAACTCATGCTGCTACCTCCTATGTATTTGTCTTGGTTCTAGTTTAAAATTCTCAGAGGCACACAACATATCTAACAGAACCAATACAATTACAAGATGCCTTCTCCTCTCCCCCACTTTTTTTGGAAAAGGAAGGAATTAGATGTAGAGAGGAGAAGGCAAAACATGCCCAAATAGTCTTACTTTGATTTGGAAGTTAAAAGAAGGAAACTTTAACAATAAAAGTTATTTGAGGTAGGGGAGTTACAAAGAAGTATAGGGAAAGGAAAACAAGACACCAAAAAAAAATATTTATATAACCAGATTGATGGCAATGGGTTTTGTCCACTTCATGGAAGGACGACCATGTGGTAAAACAAAACACAGCAGGAGGAAAAGGGTGCTGCTGGCAGGCAGGGAGGCAGGGCAAGAGAGAGGAGAAACAGGCAGTTCCTCTGTTTTTATAGGGGGCTAGACAGGAAGTGAGAGTGGGCTAAGCACTACACCTGGGGCCAGGTTCAGACCCACCCCCGAGGAGCAGTCAGGAGGATCTGGGGGCAGGTTCAAGACCATCCCCCCAGCAGGGTTAACCCTTTACAGTATTTTATTTTTGCCTTACTTCACAACATGGAAACTACACGACCACTATACTTCTAAAGCCCTGCTTAGAGTATCATTGAACCAATGTTCTGACTTTGTAACCTTAAGATAAGTTTGGATAAGCTAATACATTCTCAGCCCACCAACTCACATAGCTCTCTGTGTTATTTTTATCACCACTTTTCACCAAGAGGAAAGTTAAAAGCATCGTGTGTTGCTGCAGCAGTACAGCCAAACACTCCAGTGCTGGCTGATGCCTAATGGGTGGGAAGGGTTCAGAATGTAACAGACTACTGTCACCTAAACTGCAAAATTGTGTCATGGCAGCCAAAACCCAAAATATATTAGCCTAGAAAATCCATGAATCATTATGGTCTAGCACTGGGCCTTGCAAACAGTCAGTGCGGGTGAAGAAAATTGGTATGGTCCTCAACTCAGCGAAAGATGTCTGCCATGCAGGGTGAATGAGAAGCAAGGTGAGAGCTTACTGAACCCAGACCACACATTGTATGGCAGACACTGAGAGTGAGAGGCAGGAAGAAGCGTCCGGCCCAGTTTCTGCTTCACATGGTGACACTGGTGCAGACAACACTAATAAGCAGCTTAATCAAAGACCTTCCCCTCTCAGATGGATGCAAATGCTTGAGTTCTGACTCTCTAAAAAGGGACAAGTCTCACACTGAAAACATACCTTGTAATGAAGCCCAAGTTTAAATAAAATCATGACAAATTCTGCTTTACCCACAGCCTTACTGTCCAACACTCAAAAACAATACAAGAGTGGAAGATAGAAACTTTTCTCCAAGTCAGCAAGTCCTCTTTGAGTAGTCTCCCTTAACACCTGTCCAAAGAAACACAGAACAAGTACCCTCTGCATTCTTTAACAAGGTACCAAATGAACTTGCTCGGCTTCTTTAAAAAGACAGTGAACAACTTCAACAGCGTTAACTAGTGAGACAAGCAAAGGCAAGAACAAAACAACCTTTCACTCTCGTCAAGTCACCTCCTTTGAACAGAAGCTTACAACACACTTGCCCAGTAAACATCATGCAAACAAGAAGCCAGGAGCATCTGGTGACAGCGAAGCGGTAGAACAATGAAAGGATAGGATTCCACATCTTGAGCTCCTCTGATGGATTCTAGGCGTTAAGGCTGAGCTCATTCCTGTAAACATATTCATGCATCTCAGTAGCCCACAGACAGGAGTTTCCTTGAAAAAAGCTAGTAGAAGCAAGCTCCTAGTAACTAATAGTCCATTTCCCAACAAAAATACTATTACACTTTAGAAGGGGAAGGAAGAAAAAAGAAAAAGACATTTCCCCAATACAAAGTGATTTCCTCTACCAAGAAACCCACAAAAGCTACTCACACAATTCTGGAGAAACAGGGGAAAAGAGATAAAGTACACAGAACTCTTAAACTATTAAGCAATCCAAACACAGAATCACTACAGGCTCCCATTACATTTTGTCTTCTGCACTTTTTCTGTAAGGAAGACTTGACAGAAATCTATACAGAACAAGTAGTTACATGAACTAACAAAGCCTGATACCTACAAAGCACTTTCTTGCACTTGACCAGACAGATAAGAATACATATAAGTCCAGCTGAAGATTGCCCCATACAATACAACTGTGATGATCCCACAGCTTCTCTGGTGACTAACAACATCCTAATGCATGCTGCAGGTTTTGCCACCACTGGGACTCAATCTCATCAAACTAGTAGTCTGCTTTTATAGTCTGTTGAACTCAAGAGGATGCCTAAGAGATAATAACAAAAGTCATCAAGTTCAAAATAGTTAGGAAGTTGAGGAAAAGCACAAATTGTCGGAAGAGTAAATCAGTCATGTTGTCATACAGAACACAACTAAATAAGATAGTTAGCATAGGAACCCCAAAACAGCTTTGTGGGCAGCCTTGCCTCAAACTAGTTATCAGAAATCCAGGATACAGTTGTTGCAAATCTCAGCAGCGGCTGCCGAGCAGCAGATACCCAAGCTGGCTCTGAACTAAAGAACACTGCCCATACATCTGCTATAACTTAACAAAAACTAAACTAGAAAAAACTGCAAGACTGGCAACATCAGATACACGTTTGCCAACTATCACAGGGCACAGTGTCAGCAGAGACATTCTCTCAACAATCAGGTAGTACTTCACATGTAACTTCTGACAACAATTTTTCCTGAACACAACTCGATAGCCCACACCAGATACTAATCCAGGTTTCAAGGAATACCCTAAAAAAATACTTTAATGGCCTGAGATTTGACAGCTTCTACACATTTCATTTACTTGTTTTGTGTGCAGCCTGTTTTATTCTGTTTGCATTTCCTGATGCTCCAGTTCAAGATAAAGAGTTCACCATGTTAAGAGTTCACCAAGACAGTGATGCCCAAATCCAAAGCAAACTGTGCCAATAGTATTCCAATTCGTAGCATGACATCTGCTATGTTGACACCACTGATCTTTTGACCTTTGAGCTAAAACCACTGGACTAAGACCAGAACCAGAAATGCAAGTCACATGAAGACAATGCTGCCCCTGAGCTCAGTAAGCCCCTCTGAAGAGGAAGCCTGGCTAGCTCAGACGCAGAGTTATGCCACCGACAGTAAATGCTACTCAGATGCTAACTACAAAATCAGCAGTGTTGCATTTTGCCAAGTAGGCACTATGAGCTGAAGCTACAATACTAAGTCCACAGCAGAGGTTTGAACACTAATCCACAAATGGCATGGTTTTGTTCAAGTTTACTACCAGGCATCAAGGAAGACCCAATGGCGTTAAGAAGCCTTCCCAGAAAACAACAGGGGTTTGAGCCATGTAGAGCCACTTTTCAGAGCAGAAAGTGTGCTGCAGAAAAAATGTGAGCTGTCACTGAGCACTAAATTGTCCTCAGAGCTGGCTCAAGAATCTTCAGCACAGCTTTACAGTAGTTATTCACAAATTTGTCCAGTGCAAGATGAAATCTAGAGCCCAAGGCAGCTTCTGTTCTGAACACTGTTACAGATTTTACACGTGCGTTAAAATGACTCGCTCAAGGGCAGCCACATTTCCGTATTTCACAAAGTCAATGAGGTAAACTAATGAATGAATACAAATCACTGATATTACAGTAATGTCACATCAAAACACAATCTCATTAGTACCTGTGAGTGAGTGAAGTTGAGTGTGCTGGATGCAGAGCAGTATGATTAGCATGCAGCTATGCTGCACCACAGTAGCTATGTAGACTATTTCATATTTTGCCTAAAACGTCAGTTTAGGTCTCTGTCCCTCTCCACTCCATGAAACTAGAGGCACAAGTATAAAATATTTCCCTACCATTAACACTGTAATTATCCTGCTTGATTTATTTTCCACATATATATTTTTTAATCAAGTCAGGTATCATTGTCTAAAATTAAGCCGAGGGAACGTAAGGAAATCAAACTTAGAATCATAGAATGGTTTAGGTTGGAAGGGACCTCAAGGATCATCCAGCTGCAATCCCCTGCCATAGGCAAGGACATCTCCCACTAGAGCAGGCTGCTCAAGGCCAACTTAATCCTAAAACTAACAACTTCTGCCATCAATAGAAACAATTTACATAACATTCCCCACACATACACCTGTTTCCAAGGAGCCTTTAAAACAGAGAAAAAGAGATTATCTTAATTTTTCCAGAAGCAACAGCCTGCTCCTAACATGAGATCATGAGATTAGGACAAACAGCTTTTGTTAAGAAGGAAAGGCCTCAAGAAGAGCCTACTCACAAAGCTGTATACTACCATTAAAAAGGGTCTCTCCTGCAGCAAGGTGTGACCATAAAGTAGCTCAGAGAGATGTGCTGGAACGTGTCCAGAAAAGGGCGACAAAGCTGGTGAGGGGCCTAGAACACAGCCCTGTGAGGACAGCAATACAGTCTGAATTTGTAGCTGTTATCAAGTAAGAACTAATTCCAGCCATATTTTCTGACAATACTTGGGAGAGAAAAAACAAAGCTACTCACAGGGCAATCTTCACTGCATCTGGTCTGCTAGACTCAGATAAGGTTCAACTATCAAAAACGAGTAAAAAATTTCTAGCCCATGCATTGGCATCTTTCATTAATAGATGGGGGGGGGGGGCAACTGATGTCATTTACCTGGACCTGAGCAAAGCCACTGACACTGTGATGGGCTGGAGGGCAACCCTGAGGAGAGGGCCTTGGGGGTGCTGGTGGATGAGAAGCTCAACAGGAGCCAGAAATGTGCACTTGCAGCCCAGAAAGCCAAGCAGAGCCTGGGCTGCATCAGGAGAAGTGGCCAGCAGGGCCAAGGAGGTGATTCTCCCCCTCTACTTCACTCTGCTGAGACCCCATCTGGAGTACTACAGTCAGTTCTGGAGACACTACTACAAGAGGGATGTGGAGATGCTGGAGCTTGTCCAGAGAAGGGCCACAAGAATGATCAGAGGGCTGGAGCAGCTCTCCTATGAGGACAGACTGAAAAAGTTGGGGCTGTTGAGTCTGGAGGAGGCTTCCAGGTGACCTTCTTGTGACATTCCAGTATCTGAAAGGGGCCTACAAAAAAGCTGGGGAGGGAGTTTTTAGGCTCTCAAGTAGTGAAAGGACTAGGGGGAATGGAGCAAAGATGGGTAGGTTCAGACTGGGTGCGAGGAAGAAGTTGTTCAGCATGAGAGTGGTGAGAGCCTGGAATGGGTCACCGAGGGAGGTGGTTGAGGCCCCATCCCTGGAGGTGTTTAAGTCCAGGCTGGCTGTGGCCAGCCTGATCTCAGGTACAGTGTCCCTGCCCATGGCAGGGGGATTGGAACTAGATGATCCTTGTGGTCCCTTCCAACCCTGACTGATTCTATGATTGAGAGGGCTTTAAACTAGGTTTGAGGGAGGGAAGGGAATGGAACCAGACTCTCCACAAAGGAAGATGAGAGTGGTAAACCAGTGTCAGGGGTGAAACCATCAGCCCAGCTGAAATGCATGTACACTAATGCACGCAGTCCGGGCAACAAGCAGGATGAGCTGGAAGCCTTGGTGCAACGGGAAAGCTACAACGTAGTCACCGTAACAGAAACTTGGTGGGAAGCATCACTGAACTGGAGAGTTACAATGAATGGATACAGGCTTTTCAGGAAAGACAGGAGAGGGAGAAGGGGTGGAGGGGTGGCTCTGTATGTTAGGAAAGCCCTTGACGCCATGGAGCTTGTGACTAATGATGAGCAGGTTGAGTGCCGATGGGTAAAAATCAGAGGGCAGACCAGTAAGACTGACATACTGGTTGGAGCCTGTTCCAGGCCACTCAACCAGAAAGAGGAGGTGGATGTATTTTTCTATAAACAACTGCAGGATGTCTCAAGACTGCCAGCTCTTGTTGTTGTAGGTGATTTTAATTTGCCAGATATCTGCTGGGAACTTAACACAGCAGAGAAGTGGCAGTCTAGAAGTTTTTTAGTGAGTATAGTGGATAGAATCATAGAATCAATCAGGTTGGAAGAGACCTCCATGATCACTCAGCCCAACCTAGCACCCAGCCCCATCCAATCACCTAGACCATGGCACCAAGTGCTTCATCCATTCATTGCTTGAACACCCCCAGGGACAGTGACTCCACCACCTCCCTGGGCAGCCCATTCCAATGCCAATCACTCTCTCTGGCAGGAACTTCCTCCTAACATCCAGCCTAGATCAACCCCAGCACAACTTGAGACTGTGTCCCCTTCTGTTGCTGGTTGCCTGACAGAAGAGAACAACCACACCTGCCTACAGCCTCCCTTCAGGGATTTGTAGACAGCAATGAGGTCTGCCCTGAGCCTCCTCTTCTGCAGGCTGCACACCCCCAGCTTCCTCAGCCTCTCCTCACAGGGCTGTGTTCCAGGCTCTTCATTAATTTCATCGCCCTTCTCTGGACATGTTTCAGTATCTTAACATCTCTCTTGAATAGAGGAACCCAGAACTGGACACAATAGTCAAGGTGTGTTGAGCACAGGGGCAGAATAGCCTGCCTTGTCCTACTGGTCACACTGCTCCCTGACACAGCTGATGTGTCAGCCTACCAAGGGTAAGGCTCTGCTCACCCTGCTGTTTACAAATAGAGAAGGGCTGGTGGGAGCTATGGTGGTCAGAGGCTGTTTGGGGTGCAGTGATCCCAAAATAATAAAGTTTTCAATATGCAGTGAAGCTAAGAGAGGCATCAACAGAATATCCACACTGGACTACCAGAGGGCAGCTTATTCAAAGAACTAGAAGGGTACCTTGGGAAAAAGCCCTTAAAAACAGAAGGGTCCAGGAAAGTTGGATCTACTTCAAGAAAGAAATCTTGAAGAAACAGGAACAGGCTGTGCTGATGTACCGAAAGCTGAGCTGCCAGGGCAGACAACCAGCCTGGATAGGGGTGATTGTGAAATGATTAAGGAGAAGAGGGCAGATCACCTTTGGTATGAGGGGGTGATAACTCTGGAAAAATTCGAGGATGTTGCTAGGCCGTATAGGAAGAAAATTAGAGAGGCAAAAGCTCAGTTAGAACTTAGACTGGCCACTGCTGGGAATGACAGTAAGAAATGTTTTTATAAATGTGTTAATAACAAAAAGAGAGGCAAGGAAAACCTCCATTCTTTATTGGACAAGGAGGGGAATGTAGCGACTAGAGATGAGAACAGGCAGAGGTGCTTGACACCTTCTTCACCTCAATTTTCAGTAGCAAGACAGGTTGTCCTCAAGACAGCTACCTCCTGAGCTACCCTCCTGGTAGGTGGTGTCAGGGAGCAGCACCGTTCCCCTGTAATCCAGGAGAAGTAGTTAGGGACTTGTTGAGCCTCCTGGATCCTCACAAGTCTATGGGACCAGATGGGACCCATCCTAGGGTGATGCGAGAGCTGGCAGATGAGCTGGCCAAGCTGCTCTCCATCATTATCAACAGTCTTGGCTCACTGGAGAAGTCCCTGAAGACTGGAAGCTGCCAGTGTGGTGCTCATCCACAAGAAGGGTCAGAAGGAGGACCCAGGAAGTTACAGACCTGTCAGTCTGCCCTCAGTGCCAGGTAAGATAATGGAACAGATCATTCGGAGTGCAATCACAGGGCACCTACAGGATAGCCATGGGATCAGACCCAGCCAACACAGATTTAGGAGGGGCAGGTCCTGCTTGACAAACTTGATCTCTCTTTATGACCAGGTGACCCACCTGGTGGGTGTAGTCTACCTGGACTTCAGCAAAGCCTTTGACACTGTATGCCATAGCAAACTGCTGGCCAAGCTGGCAGCCCATGGCTTGCACAGGGACACTCTGTGCTGAGTTAAGAACTAGCTAGAGGGCCGGGCCCAGAGAGTGGTGGTGAATGGTGCCACATGCAGTTGGCAGCTGTGACCAGTGGTATGCCCCAGGGCAACGAAGCCAGTGAGGGGCCTGGAGCACAGCCCTGTGAAGAGAGGCTGAGGGAGATGGGGGTGTGCAGCCTGGAGAAGAAGAGGCTCAGAGAACACCTCATTGCTCTCTACAACTACCTGAAGAGAGGCCGTAGCCAGGTGGGGTTGGTCTCTTCTCCCAGGCACCCAGAGACAGGACAAGAGGACAGAGTCTCAAACTGTGCCAGGGCAAATTCAGGCTGGATGTTAGGAAGTTCTACACAGAAAGAGTGATTGGTATTGGAATGGGCTGCCCAGGGCGGTGGTGGAGTCACCATCACTGGAGGTGTTTAAGAGGAGGCTGGGTGAGGCACTTAGTGCCATGGGTTAGTTAATCAGAAGGGTCAGGTTGAACCTGATGATCTTAGAGGTCTTTTCCAACTTGGTTCATTCTGTGATTCCAGAAGAAAACAGGATACAAACTTAAGAAATTAGCCACAGCTTTAAGCATTTAACTTTATGAGAGCTATACTGATTCTTCTCTCATCTCATTTGATATAGTTCCTCAAGGATTCTCTCAGTTTTAAAGCCAGAAAATCATGAAAAGTCCATAGCTGTTTATTTCTGAACTATAACACTCAAGAAAAAGGAAGCAGAGAAAAGAAGGAGCAGCAGATACGATGCACTTGTGCTTAAATATTTTAGCTGAAACTGTGTGAACAATTTTTCAAATTGCTTTTTCAGTCCTGTTAGATAACAGAAAGTATCAGTTCTGCTTACTCCGGAGGTTTTAATGCCATGTCAAATGGAAGCTCATTGTTCTACTAAAGACCCTTAAGTCCTGTCTCAACATCAGAAAAAAATCCCTGACAACCGGAAGGTAAATAACACTGCAGACATTCACAATTCCCCCTCATTCAAACCAATCTCTAACAACTCCTTACCTTCTCCAGCTTCCCTACTGCTTACAATACTACCTTCCAGCATGTTCCAAACAACAGATCAAAGTGCTACTTTGTTTTAAATAGTTTTAAATACACTAGCTCTCCATTTCATCAACTATTTCTTCAAGTCTGACCCTTGTTTACTTCTAGTTTATTTTCCTATTGCACATAAAGTTCTGGGCCCCCCAGCTTAAGAGGGACATTGAGATGCTTGAACGTGTCCAGAGAAGGGCAACGAGGCTGGGGAGAGGCCTCGAGCACAAGCCCTCGGTGGCCGTGGCGGAAGCAGATCCGATAGAGGTGGAGGCAGAAGCAGATACTAAAAACACTCTTAAACTTTTGGACCAAGACAGATTACTTCTCAAAAAAAAAAAACCCTGAAAGTGGAAGTTGTTCTGTTCTATCTTTACTACCCGAGGACTACTAAACGGAAAAGTTGTTTTTACCTTTTTTTATTGTTGCCTGTTAAGTTTTTTTTCCCCCTCCATGACTCTTATGCTCTTGTGAGGAAAAGTTAAACCAATTTCAAGCCCTACGAGGAGAGGCTGAGGGAGCTGGGGTTGTTTAGCCTGGAGAAGAGGAGGCTCAGGGGTGACCTTATTGCTGTCTACAACTACCTGAGGGGTGGTTGTAGCCAGGGGGAGGTTGCTCTCTTCTCTCAGGTGGCCAGCACCAGAACAAGAGGACACAGCCTCAGGCTGTGCCGGGGGAAGTTTAGGCTTGAGGTGAGGAGAAAGTTCTTCACTGAGAGGGTCATTGGCTACTGGAATGGGCTGCCCAGGGAGGTGGTGGAGTCGCCGTCCCTGGAGCTGTTCAAGGCAGGATTGGACGTGGCACTTGGTGCCATGGTCTAGCCTTGAGCTCTGTGGTAACAGCTTGGACTTGATGATCTATGGAAATGTTTAAGGTCAGGCTGGATGAGGCCTTGAGCAACCTGCTCTAGTGGGAGGTGTCCCTGCCTATGGCAGGGGGTTGGAGCTGGATGATCCTTGAGGTCCCTTCCAACCTAAACCATTCTATGATTCTATGAGGTCTCTTCCAACCTTGGTAAAACTGTGATACTGTGATAAAATCTTCATTTTGTCTTTCAGTTACCTACAAAATTCCTTCTTCACCTGCTCCTTAATTTTGGTCCTAGAGCAGTTTGTGAGGCCTGTCTCATTCAGGCCTAAATCACTTAATCACCTGCCTCAAGAATGTGAAGAAACCTGCCATCGAGTCAGAGTACATCATACTTGGAAATGGCTGCCAAGTATCACTTTGGGGTTTTTGGCTTTGAGGATTCACAAAAAGGAGCAGCAAGATCTCTCTCTTCCCCAGAGCTTCACACATTTTCAGTCTCTGGGCATTCTGTATTTTCACAAGAATCACAGAAACAACCAGGTTGAAAGAGACCTCCAAGCTCATCCAGTCCAACCTAGCACCCAACTCTGTCCAATCAACTACACCATGGCACTAAGTGCCTCATTCAGGCTTTGCTTCAACACCTCCAGGGATGGTGACTCCACCACCAACCTGGGCAGCCCATTCCAATGCCAATCACTCTCTCTGGCAACAACTTCCTCCTAACATCCAGACTAGACCTCCTCTGGCACAACTTGAGACTGTGTCCCATTGTCCTGTTGCTGGTTGCCTGTGAGAAGAGATCAACCTTCAGCTGGCTACAGCCTCCCTTCAGGTAGTTGTAGACAGCAATGAGGTCTGCCCTGAGCCTCCTCTTCTCCAGGCTAAACAACCCCAGCTCCCTCAGCCTCTCCTCATAGGGTTGTGTTCCAGGCCCCTCATCAGCTTCTTTGCCCTTCTCTGGACATCTTCCAGCACCTCAACATCTCTCTTGAATTGAGGAGCCCAGAACTGGACACAGCATTCAAGGTGTGGCCTGACCAGTGCTGAGTACAGGGGAAGAAGAACCTCCTTTGTCCTACCGGCCACACTGTTCCTGAGCCAGCCCAGGATGCCATTGGCTCTCTTGGCCACCTGGGCACACTGCTGGCTCATCTTCAGCCTACTATCTACCAGTACTCCCAGGTCCCTTTCCTCCTGGCTGCTCTCCAGCCACTCTGTCCCCAGCCTGTAGCGCTGCTTTGGGTTGTTGTGGCCCAAGTGTAGAAC
Organism: Tricholaema leucomelas; assembly: GCA_013400475.1. Lineage (NCBI taxonomy): Eukaryota > Metazoa > Chordata > Aves > Piciformes > Lybiidae > Tricholaema lacrymosa > Tricholaema leucomelas. The sequence goes on from WAAF01002215.1 coordinate 117,492, forward strand.
ATTGCATTTGGTCTTGTTCAATCTCATCCCAGTGGCCTCTGCCCAGCCAGCCAGCCTGGCAATATCCCTCTGCAGGGCTCTCCTACCCCCCAACAGATCCACATCTGCTCCTAGCTTGGTATCACCTGCAAACTTACCGATGCTGGACTCAATCCCCTGGTCCAGATCATCAATAAAGACATGGAACATGACCAGGCCCAGCACTGATCCCTGGGGGACACAACTAGTGACAGGCTTACCTTGCACATTATTATTTCTCATGTAGCCAGCTCTGCACAACTGCTAAGTTGTTCCAAACTAAACTGACTGTTCCTTCTGCCCATATTTTCAGAAGAGAGGCATTGTTTCTCTTAAAGACCAGATACACAACATTTATGGTCTTGCCCTTGGCAAACACAAAGCTGTTGGCAGTTTGAGGCAAGTCATTACACCAAAGATCCAAAACCAAAAAGATACTGCAGCTATGCAAAGACGGAAAACCTCTGTTGAGCTGCTCAGGTATGTAAGCACTGCCTTACACACCAAAAACCAGCAGGTAATGACTAACTTCTGGTAAAGTAACAGTCATGAGCACCCTTCCAGCACTTAACTAATGCTTCTTATCACACCGCTGTTTCACTGGAGACATGCTTTAAATGACCAACAAATGTGAAAGCCTTTGCTGCATCAATGCTGTATCTAGGAGTGATTAAGTCTGGAATACATAGCAGACTGCGGTATGCCCACACCCAATCCTAATGCAGTTGTTTGGTGACAGAATAAGCTGTTCTCTTCTCAAATGTTATCTAGCATATTAACCTTAACCTTTTCTTGGCTTAAAAGTACAAGACTGAAAAAAAAATATCTGACACTTTAAATAAATGACAGAAAACTCTACATAGTTCTGCAGATCTTCTGACTTTGCCTACATAGGGAGTAAGCTGTACAACAAGGCAAGAATGAATTTATGACTCTACAATTATTCCACAGAGCTCATCTCACAGTTCCAGCAGCAGAGTGGGAGTGTCTGTGGAAAGCAGTACTCCAGAGTACCATGACCATTCATGTCACTGCACAGACATGCCCTGAAAACCCACAGAACTAAGAATTCCATAAAGGTCTTTTCAATTTCAAATGAATGGCATGGTTTAAGGTGACATTAGCATTTTCCTTTTGTTTATCTTACAAAGGCATCTTAGCAAAGATTCTCCTACAACCTCTCTGTAGGGCAATGCAAGAAACAACACTAGATTTGGGACACCATGGGAATTTCTAGAGTTATGTCAAGTACCAGTCTGACTACCTTGGCAAGATACTGCAGAAGTCAACAGGGGGGAAGGTTAAAAAACCCTGACTCTTTCAGCACTATTTGCTTCAAAGACTGCAAAAGAAAGGGAAAGGGAAAAGGGGAAGAAAGGACACTTTTAAAGAACTATGTGAATAGCTTTTACATAAGTATCTCCTCTATTTTCTCACTTCCAAATGTTTGCTTTAGCAAAAGCTGGGAGAAAGCATCAGGTTTCACTCTTTATTCTGGCTGCTATATAATCAATACAGTGCAGTCTATTGAACTACTTTGTTATGATTCATGCAACAAGCTGTTAAATACATTTGCATAGTAGGAGATCAGTGCCAGCATCATGTCATTCATAAAGACATGTTTATTTTCAAGGCATGAGAATGTTAAACCATAACTTTTTTCTGCACAATTCTGCAGTCCTTCTGCATCAACTGAATGCATAAATCCTATTTCAGCTCTTCTGATTTGGAAAAGATGAGTGATGGAAATCATTAACTGCATCCAGCAGAATCAGAGAAGGCCCTTCAAGATTTACAGGGTGGAGTGGCATATCGTCTCCCACTTGCCATATGCAACAATATTCCCAAAACATTATCAAAGATTTTGACTTCTAATTGACCTTTGGTAATTAAGGAAGGCAAGGTCTTGTCCACAAAAACACTTTAAATAGATTAGTGATAAGAGCTGTAATGACATTCCTGTAACAGTAACACATCTAAGCCTGCAGTTTTGAGTTTCATCACTCATTGTCTCTTTTTAAAAAACAAACAAACAAACAAATAACACACACCAAACAAAAAACAACACTAAACAAAGTCACATCACACTTCAGAAATGCAAAAAGAACCAAAAGTCAGATTTTTGGCCATAGTTTATTCAGCAAGAGCAGAACTGTGTTCTGGACTTGCCAAAATAAAAAAGTTCAAGATGTCTGCGTTTGCTCTCATATCAGCCACGTGAAGGAAAAGCAGAAATAAATATCCTCCTTTCTTCTGTGCCCTCAGATAAAAGAAACTGGGTTTCCTGTTCCAGGTTTGCAACCTGAGAGCCAGCACAAAGTGACACAAGCGGTATTGCTGTTACCCTAGCACAAGACATGAAATGGGCTGGACAGCCAGCAAGAAAAAATAAAAGAGCTGCCATCAGGATGGTCATGACTTTTACAAGTTCTTTAAACTGGATCTATATCAGTACTCGAGGCAGCTGTGCCCTTTGAGAAGCACCTCCAGCTATCGCTCATTAGCAGCCTGCACAGCCCAGAGCAGTTTAACCCAGAAGTCCAATTTCCAGCTCCACCTGAGTAGGGCTGACTTACAGACTGCACCAAGTGGCTCATAGCTTTGTCCTATCAAGTTTTAGAAGTCTCCAAGAATGAAGATTGTGTTAGTTTGAAGCTAGCTACAATGTTTTGGTGAGAAGAAATAGATTACAGGCTGTGAAAAGGAAACAATGGTGATGTCTATTTCACTCATAGGCTTGCTGAGGTGTATAAGAACAAGAACATAAATATAGATAACAGAGTTGNTGTATATTTCTGTAAATAACTGTATATATTGTAAATATCTGCTTGTATATTGTGCTATCTGCTTGTATACATGTAAATACAAAGCTTCAATTTCCAGAGCCCCTGAGTCTAGTCTGGGTGATTTTCCAAAGTGTGGGGGGGGAGGTGGGCAACACCCAAACCATCACAAAGGTTTATCAGTCACTCTGGGATGGTCTGTTTGATACTTAACCACCTTTATACTCATTTATTTTAACTTTCTACAGTTGTTTTGGTGTCCATAAATTATCTCTCTATATAGAAGGATTTTTAATCTTAAATTCACTAAACCTGGTCCAATTCTTAATGGTAGTAAAGGCCCAAACCAACAAACCACACTTGTGTTGGGGGCATCTAGTTTAGGAGACCAGACTGAATACCATCTGAAATAAAATTACCGATACGTTAAGTGTTGATCTGGGAGACTCATCTCCCACATTTCCAGTCAGAGATCCATATCTACTCTGCCACATTATTTGCTATTGCAAGACCAAGTGGCAAAGCCAAACACAGAGACAGTAATTCTGAAATGAGATCAAGGAGCACTGTTTGAATCAAAATGAAAGTGAAAAAAAATTAAACCTACCTGCACCAAATACTTCATATGACAGTCTTAAGTACAGTCATGATTTTGAGTAAGCACAAAGTCAGTAACTTTAAATGCCAAAATCAACCAACCAACCAACCCAGATAATACTAAAGTATCATTTCAGTTATTTCAAAACATCCCAAGAACAATCATAGAATCAGTCAGGGTTGGGAGGGACCACAAGGAGCACCTAGTTCCAACCCCCCTGCCATGGGCAGGGACACTCTACCCTAGAGCAGGCTGTCCAGAACCTCATCCAGCCTGGCCTTAAACACCTACAGGGATGGGGCACACATCCTTGGGCAACCCATTCCAGGCTCTCGCCACTCATGCTGAGCAACTTCCTCCTCACATCCAGTCTGAATACAGAAACATTCTTGGGGCTATGCAATTTTTGGTCAAATCAAGAAATGTTTATCTTTAAAAATGTGCATTAATTCTCCAGAGAGAACTTTTTGTATTGCCACCAACAAGAAAACCCAAGACATCAATCAGAGCTGCTGGCGTGAACAACTGCCATGCAGCAAACTCTGCTACTGCAGCGGTTGTGTTAGAGATACTATCTGCTGCTGTTTAAAAATGTTCTGTATTAATCCTATTTCACATCACATCAGTGTACCATAAGCCTGTCATTTGAATCAAAGGTCAAAAGACAATTGATTTCACTGATGGTGATGTAAAATGCATTGTGATTCACGAAATGCAGAGAGCAGAGTCGTGCTACAAAAGCTCCTGGAACCCCCACCATGCGCTGCAGAGTCAGGCTGCAAGGCAGGCTACAGAGCAAGGGAAGATGCTTGACAACCTCCCCCACCCAGAAATGCAAGCACTGCACAAAAATAACACCAGCCAAGTAGATTGAACATGTCTCCTAAGCAGACTCAGACAACTTGTCCTTAAGATACACCCAACTTCTGATTCATGCTTTCTAGTCACCTTAGACTAAGAGCTTCTTTTCTGATGATTTTCATAGACTCATAGAATCAACCAGTATACAAGAGACCTCCAAGATCATCCAGTCCAACCTAGCACCCAGCCCTAGTCAATCAACTAGACCATGGCACTAAGTGCCTCAGCCAGGCTTTGCTTCAACACCTCCAGGGATGGCGACTCCACCACCTCCCTGGGCAGCCCACTCCAACGCAAATCACTCTCTCTGCCAACAACTTCCTCCTAGCATCCAGACTAGATCTCCCTTGGCACAACTTGAGACTGTGCCCCTTGTCCTGTTGCTGGGTGCCTGGCAGAAGAGACCAACCCCTACCTGGCTACGGCCTCTCTTCAGGTAGTTGTAGACAGCAATGAGGTGTTCTCTGAGCCTCCTCTTCTCCAGGCTGCACAACCCCAGCTCCCTCAGCCTCTCCTCACAGGGCTGTGTTCCAGGCCTCTCATCAGCTTTGTCACCTTTCTCTGGACATCTTCCAGTACCTCAACATCTCTCTTGAATTGAGGAGCCCAGAACTAGACAAGGTACTCAAGATTTTGGCTAGGCGAGATTTTTAATCCACTATCATTAAGAAAAATAAGATATATTTCAGGACTAACCTAAATGTTTTCCCTACAGTAAAAGACCACGTGAATACACAAGTTCAGCATCAGCATGTGTCACACCTGCAGTAAAAAACAGCCTTTCCAATGTCTATATGTGCATTTTGAGATTACCTCAAAAGGTAAACAAACAAGGAAATAAACACCACCAAAAGGGTTTGGAGCATGGAAGGTGCTGTCAGGAATTGTGAAGAATAATCCACCTTTAGAACAATGGCATGGAATATGCCAGTGGTTTATTTACATTTTGACAACTTATGAAATAAAACTTGGTCTTCAAAAAGCACTTTGCTAGTCTTTAGGAACTTCATCTGAAGAAATCACTCTTCCTTTTCTACAGAGCCCAAGGCCAAAGGCAAAAGAGTACTAAAGGAGGGTCAATTGGGCCTAAACAGGAACCACTGCTCCCAGTGACACATCTTCCTTTGGTATTATATTTCAAAATAATTCACATTCAAGAGAGGTTGTTCTGCACGGCCCTGCATTTGTTCAGCAACCTAATCTCTGTTCAGAACAGACATGCAACCACTGAGCAGGGAGAAGGAGCTACTACTATGGCACTGCAGCATCTGACATAAGACTAAGTAGTATGAAGAGATGAAGCCACAATGAATTCTGATCCTACTAATCAAATATGGATTTTCAAGAGAGGATCCACTTAGAGACTCAGAGCTTGGAAACAACACTGACGAGTGCCTGGTTAGTGATCATACAATTTGCCAGCTATTGAGATTATGAAAAGTGTTCTGTCACCACATTCAAACGAAGTCTTCTTTGAAACATGCTTCCATAAAGAAAACAAAGGCTTGTAAATGCTTTGTCTCACTTAACACTTGACATAAAAGACATGCGGCAGAATCTAAATCCAACAAGCCATGCAGCAAACTGGTGCCACAGCATTCAAAATTAAAGAGACTGAGACAACAGCATAATTTAGCTTTACATATGCTTCCATGCAGAGACAGACATCTAAAACCATTTCCTCCTGCTGATTCATCTTCAGAAACACAGTTAAATAACCAAACAATTCCAGTGTCTCTGCAACTCCTAGAGAGCTTCCCAAAGTTCAGAATGTGAAACTACTATCAAAGCTAACACCAAAACCGCTACAGACTGTTAGTCCAGTTGCATTAAGGATTAAAATTAGTCAACAACACAGAATGATTGTCTCTCAGCCTCACCAACGGCCATACTCTGTAGGTTTACAAGTGTACCCTCAGTTATCCATTGGTGGTAAGACTCAGCTCCTAGATAACGGTGACTGTCTCACATTAAACAGGGAACATCACAACTCTCAGACCCATAATAATGCCACTTTATAAACATCTAGCTCAAGAGTCCAAATCCAATGTAAAATTGAACTCAGAAAAACATAAAAGTTTAGACTGTTTTAAGGACACTAGAGAGATCTCCTTGAAATCAGGTTACTGAAGTCATCTCTCTCCAGAAACACAGAATTCAGAACATAACTTCCCCCTCATCACAGAAAGTTACTTGATCTGGCATGTAAAATTAATCCCGTTAACAGAAGCCTCACCTTTCAGTTTTTAGAAGATCCATATTTACACTGATAAGAGAAAGAAGCAAATGCACTTACTACTGATGCATTTGTCATAACTTATTAACAAGAATGAATGGACTTTAGAATAAATGAATAAAAACATAAAAGGCAGATCATGAAGTACACAGAGCAAAGATATAAACATATATTAAAAGATAATTAAATCATGCCTTATTGACTTTTTAATATTTAAATTAAGGAGCTGCTGAGGAATAAAAGACATCTGCCTGAAGCTAAGAAAGCCAAGGAAACAACAGATCAAAACTGCCAACACGTAGGGTCAATGACAATAAATTTAAACCTCTGAAAACGTCAGCATTAGGCAAACTAACTTGTGTGACTGAAATTTTGATGAAGGCAAAAGCTCTGCTTCCTTACCCCAGGATGTCTAACAAGTAGCACTAAGAGCTCAACAGCATGCAGCAACTCTCTTGAAAAAGGGATTAAACTACTGATACGGAGAAAACTGTTTCTTTTTCTTCTCTACAATGGACATGTCACAGTACGAAACAGACAGGGGAACAGAAAAGAAATTCAACTGGGCCTCAAACTTTCCTCTTACTAGCCTATCTCTCATTTTCCTCAAAGTTATTCCCCTTAACCTTACTAAACTCGTATGAATATTTCATGTTCTTAAAATTAAATTTTGTTATCCTGACTTGGAAATAAAAAAAAGTGTTCATAGTAGCAGGATTGGTAATTCTCAAACAGACATTGAGATGTTTACAATACTGAGGTGACAAAAAGAGCTACAAAAGAACAAAATCCTCCCAAGGCAGCAGATTTCTTATAACCATGATTTTTAAAAACCCAAAGCTCCCAGAAAACCATGATGGAGGTGGAGGGGTGGGCAGGGGGAGGTCACGTTTGGACTTAGGTTTTTTAAATAACAGCTATCCAAAAGTTAATCCCAAACCTTAAAGCAACGTTTTTGATAAACACCAGAGGGAGGAAAAGCTCTTCAAACCCAGAACCAACTATTTATGAGTGAAACGACAATCACACCTTTTGCTGAAAAAAAAGATTATGAATTACATGTCCCCCTATTAAGTTTTTTCCTGACTGCAGCTCCACCCTTCCACAGTTCTGTGCTTACCTCTCCAACTTGCTAGCCAGCCTTTTCAGTCAAGCCATTTTGCAGCCCTGCAACAGAGCTGACATTCCATTTTGCTTCTCACTTCATGATCTAAGAGGTTCTACGAACCACAACTGAATGCTAAGTATGCCTATGCCAGGCAGCAGCGTCAAAACCAAGCACTTTATTAGCATCAGTAATACCTTAATACACTGTTGTGCAACTAAGTGCACATCCTTTAATCAACTGGCCATAAACACTTAAAATGGGCAAGAAAAAAAAAAATACTTTCTGTCCCTAGCTACCCATCAATAAAGAGGAGACACAGTATTCATGCAAAACAATCATGACATTTTTCAACTTTATCTAAATAGTTATTAAAAAAAAGTGTTCTAAGAATAAAACATCTGAAGTTCCCACACTGTTTCTGGATTAATAACTGGTACAGCATCCAATGGAATGGCTCAAGGCATGTAAGTCTTGACAGTGAAACACAGTTCCCAGATCTCCCTCTGCAATTACAACTGTCACAAACTTCTGCCTCGGTTCTTTCACCTGTCTTATCCACCGCGTGAGCTGAACAGTAAGGGAAGGCTGCCCAGCAATATCTTCCAAGTCAGTAAGGACCAAACTCTCCACCACAGAAAGCCCAGATGCTTGGTATCCAGCCAGTACTCGTGGAGACAACAGGCAAAAAAAAAAGTCGAGAGGAACAGTTAATTAAGACTGTTTCCTCTTTAACAAAGCTGGTTTATGCCTTAAACTAAACTGATGCTTCATTCCCATACTTAAAGGCAGGGGGAAAGGGGGAAGAGAAAAAAAGAAATCCCTCAACCAAAATTCCATCCTGAAAGGACTGCCTTCTAAAGAAAACACTAATCTTGGTTCATCCATACAGATTTGGAACCTAATGAAACCTTTGCTCTGAAAACAAACTTGCATTGTATTACCAGATGAGGCTCCCTGCTCACAGATGCAATTCATTCAGCACGCAGGAATGGATTCATTATAGCAGCATCACTACAATTTTTTTAAGCGATTTTGCCGGTACAGTTTTTTTTTTTAGGAGCCATCTTATAAGCCCTATCATCCAAAATTGCATCTGTATTCTTTTGGGTAAAAACATGCCTCCTCCATCTAAAACATACAGATGTAGTGGCCAAGGTTATACAAGGAGATCTTCATTAAGCTGACCAATTATCATTCTGTAGTGCTCTTTAGCAGACAGGAACAGGGTGAACTCCTCATTAAACGAGCTGAAGCTGCATCACAGTTACCCAGTCCAAATAATAGCGATTTTCAAATACGGCAAGAAAACACCAACATCAAGGCTTCACACAAGATAAAATCGGGGAAGAGCAAACTCAGCTGAGGAAGGTTATCCCCTTCTCTTCCACTCTTCCTTGCTTCCACATCAACATCTCCTCCTCCCTTCCCGGTCAGAGCCAGTTTAAGGCATTCCCTGTTTTTCCACTTTTCCAGGCTCCCGGTGAAGAAATCAACAACCCGCAAATATTTTGTTCCTCCACCCTGTCTCTCATGAGCTTTCAGAACATCCCCACCGGCATTGCCATCAAATTATCTAATTGTTATCATTATTGTGGTCTCAGCATCGGCTCGCAACAAAACCAGTACGACTACACCCTCGCCGGCTATAAAAAGTAAAGGGGGGTGTGTGTGTGTGTGTGTGAAATCCTGAAGTTCAATGTACGGCGCCCAACCAGGGCAAGTTATTTGCCGAGACCCGGACGCGAGCGGCGTGCCGCTCCCGAGCCCGCAGGGCAGCGTGCCCCCGCCGCAGGCCGCCCTCAGTCGCTGCCGTCGCCGCGAAGCGGCACTGCGCGGCACGGCGCGGAGCAGAGGGGTCCGCCGCCGCCACTCACCGCCGTTCCCGTCCGTCTGCTCTCCCGCCAGGGCGCCTGCAGCGCTGCTCCCGCTCAGGGCTGCCTTTCCTGAGAAAAAGACAAAATTCGGGAAAATAGCAGCCGGCTCGTGCTGGCTGCGGGAGCGCCCACGACCGGCTCGGGGATGCCGGCAAAGCACGGGGCCGCCCCGGGCAGCGACCCGGCGAGCTCCCGCTGCTTCGGGGTTGCACGAGGCGGACGACCCCCACCCGGCGGAGGAGTCGGGCTCCGAGCACTGCGGCGGCCAGGGGCTCTGCGAACCACTTTAGCGCCTCAGCGCCCGCTAACTCTGAGGAGGCGGCGGCTATCGGGCTGGGGGCCGCTCAGCCCCGCGGCTGGGGGCCGCTCCCCTCACGCTACCCCCCGGGTCAGCGGCTCGGCAGCTGCCCGCGCCAGCTCCGCAGTAGGGAGGAAGGGTTCGACGCACAGCCCACCCCGGCTCGTTGCTCCCGCTCGCAACTCACCCAACAAAGTTGCCGCGGCAGCTGCCGGCAGCTCGGCTTGACTAGGCTTTGCGCGGCGCTCCCCGCCCGCACCCGGGATGAGCTCACCCCGCCGCCCGCTCCGCCCGCCGCAGCTCTCGCGAGAGGGGCTGCCCTGCCGCCCGCCCGCGCGCCCCAGCGCGTTGCTATAGCAACGGCCAAGCGGCGAGCCTGGGGCCTAGCGGGCGGCTGAGGCGTGCCCCGCGCTCGCTCCCCTCCAGCCGCCCTTCGCACGCGCCGCGGCCCGAGCGGCCTTCTCTGGCGCTCCTGCCGCGAGCGTCTTTGCTGGCTGCTGGGGGGCGGTGGTGCGCATCTGCTCCCCGCGGCAAGGGGGAGCCGCGCTACGGGAGCCTTGGGCCCGGGGGCAGGGCACAGGGCCAAGGTCACTGTAACAGCCACCTCTATATGTAAGATTGGTATGCCCCCTTGGGGCATGGCCAGGGTACTTTAGTCTCGTACCTCTCTGAACTTTTTGCATTAAAATGCTCTTTCATATTCTGTGTTTGCTTCGTTTTGATCATTCCATCACGTTCCAACCTCCTGGAGACTTGTACGAAGAAGGTCACTGTAGTTGCTGGCACACAGGCAAAAACCTCCTCGTACTCTACAGATTATATATACCGAACTCTTACTGATAGTGAAATGAAAACGAATTCTCTCTCTCGACATCCACCACAGATACAAATTAACGACACTGAACAAATGAGCACACATCAACATCTCCCCTTATCCTGCAGGAACACCATTCTGTTTCCAAACGGCCTCAATTTTGAAGAAAATCAACTGTGAGTAACCCATTCTGTGATGGCTGTCATTATCGTCCTTGGCTTGACAGAACGTTGGCAATCTCAGTTAATCAATGCAACTGAAGCTTTCCCTGAGCTGTAACTGAAATTAGGACACTCCGAAAAACATCACCGATTTGGACTGGGCGAGGTTCCAGCAGCGTGCAGCATGGCGATAGCTACAGCAGCCGAGCTGTGGTGAACAGCTGCTCTGCTGCTTGAGATGGTAGTGTCACCCCACGTTCGACTTCCAGGAATGTCTGGCCAGCAAAAAAAAACAAGACTTAGGAATGGATCTGAATGTCTTTCCATCTTCTGAAGATGTTCCTAATGGATCTTTAATACTGACATTTAAATACTGCAGTGTTCAGCACTGTAAAAATGCCTGGTTTGATTTCCAGAGAGGAATGAGTCTCTTACAGGCTCCCCAGCTTGAGGTCATGACTCCTGAAGGTGGTGCAGGGTCACAGAAACACTCTCTATTTTGCTGAATAGAAGGAGCACTCTGGATGGATGCAGAACTAGTCCCAGTGCTGCTCTGACATTTTGGGGGAGGGGGAAAGAGAGAAAGAGAGAAAGAGAGAAAGAAAGAGAGAAAGAGAGAGAGAGAGAGAGAAAGAAAGAAAGAAAGAAAGAAAGAAAGAAAGAAAGAAAGAAAGAAAGAAAGAAAGAAAGAAAGAAAGAGAGAGAAAGAAAGAAAGAAAGAAGAGAAAGAAAAGAGAGAGAGAAAGAAAGAGAACTGGCAATCCAGAAAAATAATGGGAACATTTTCAGTATTTAAAGACATTTATCTTCTATAACCCACTGGAAAAGCTAAGTGTGTTTTACATAAATGAAGAGTTTTTTCTTGGCAGCTCTAGCCCCACCCTTACAAAAAAGTCCAGAGGGGCTTGCAGTCCTCGGGTATAGCCACACAGTGATGCTGGATGTGACTGCAGCATTGGGAACTGTGGCGTGCAGTTACTGAATTTGTCTTCATCAGAAGAATTTAGATAGCAAGGCCGTGGTTTGCATGAGGTTAAGAGGCTAGCACATTCCCAAACTGTTTCTGCCATCTTCCTTCACTCACTGCTGATGTCTCAGTTCGTAAGATGCAGGAGATACTCACAAGGGTCACAAAGGGTAGGAGAAGCTCTGACACTAAGCACTGTCTAAGCCTCCATTTTGTGCTCTCTAAGATGAGGCCACAGTGGAGGCACACACCTTAGCTGCAGTCCAACACTGGAGCTGGCTCCTGCTGCTGGGTCTGAGCAGTCTCCCCCCGAACCCCAGGTCTAAGAGGCTGGCATCTGGTAGCACAAGGCTCCTGGAGTAGGGGCTGCAGGCATGAGGCATGGCTGAGCTACTCTTCTCACTGCATTCTCCCCATGCCTGGCACCTAGAGCTTCAGGTAGGGAGGCAGCAGCACTCCGGATCAATGCATGTTTGTGGAACAACAAACATTTTAGTGCCTTCATAGTTAAGCAATAATCAACTAAGATGGGGGGAAGGGAGAGGAGGTAGATGTGAATTTAGATTTCACCTCCTCCCTATATAAGAAAGTCATCAGAATAGCTGATCTAGAATAAGAAGGATAAGTGGGGGCTTACTCTAAAATAATTATCTTTCCTCAGTAATGCACCATTTATTCCAGGACAAAAGAGCTCTCTTGCCTTTGATAGAGTGCTCACACACACAGCCTCTGCTTCACTAGCTGTTGTGGAATGACAGATGCACAGAAGGTTTCCCTGCACAGACGAGCCCCAAAACCCCCAAGAATTACCGAATGCCAACTCTTCTTCTGACGTTCATTTACTGTGTTACTGTAGGCAAGTCACTTCCTTTCTGCTTTAATATTCTCCTTTAAACAGAAAGAGAAAATGATACAGTTATTTACCTCAGAGGAGTAAATTAATCAATATTTGTGTTGCTCTCTGAAGGTTTGTCTTCATAAAAGGGTAGGTAGTAGGACAGTTTCTGATGAGGGCTGGCCAGAGCTACTGGAAGCACAGGGCAAATTTGCCCAAGAATCTGAACTACCCTGGAAAAGAGTGCATAATTTATTCATTACTGAACAATGAACCTGTGAAAGTTTGTGTACAGCTCAGCCTCCTGACTTGGCTACACAATGCACCAGAAAATAAAAGTAATCACACAGGCAGGATTTACTAGAGGCCAAACACAGTGAGTTTCAGGATATGACAAAGCCATATTCTCATTCATGGTCTCAGGAAGTCAGCATACGTGGGGAAGGTTTTAGGGTCTTAGAGTATTTGGGATGAAATTTAACAAGGCCAAGTGCAGGGTTCTACACTTTGGCCACAACAACCCCAAGCAACGCTACAGACTGGGGACAGAGTGGCTGGAGAGCAGCCAGGAGGAAAGGGACCTGGGAGTACTGGTAGATAGTAGGCTGAAGATAAGCCAGCAGTGTGCCCAGGTGGCCAAGAGGGCCAATGGCATCCTGGCCTGTATCAGGAACAGTGTGGACAGCAGGATGAGGGAGGTTATTCTTCCCCTGTACTCAGCACTGGTCAGGCCACACCTTGAGTGCTGTGTTCAGTTCTGGGCTCCTCAATTCAAGAGAGATG
>WAAF01002215.1:142364-153216 GCA_013400475.1 Tricholaema leucomelas
TGTTGTGGCCAAAGTGCAGAACCCTGCACTTGGCCTTGTTCAATCTCATCCCATTGGCCTCTGCCCACCCATCCAGCCTGTCCAGGTCCCTCTGCAGGGCTCTCCTACCTTCCAACAGCTCCACACCTGCTCCTAGCTTGGTGTCATCTGCAAACTTAATGATGCTGGACTCAATCCCCTCGTCCAGATCATCAGTAAAGATATTGAACAGGACTGGGCCTAGCACTGATCCCTGGGGAACACCACTAGTGCCAGCTGCCAACTGGATGCAGCAACTCATGTTGAGTTGTCTCTTGGCTTTCCCGACCCCGCAATTTATGAGGCACATGGACTAATAAACATCCTGCCTTCACATCTTCCTTGCAGGTTTTAAGATTTTTTTACCTTTCCTCCCCCCTACAATTTCAATTTTGTATGGTTCATTTCTGTACTGGGAATACATATCTAGAGAGCTTCCATTTCTAGCCCTGCTAGAAAGACACTTCAGTTGAGTTTGCAGTGGTTGTTCAGTAATATTGTGTAGTGGAGTTAATTTCTTTTCAGTAAAAAAAACATAACCTAGTTAAATAACTATCATAGAATCAGTCAGGGTTGGAAGGGACCACAAGGAGCATCTAGTTCCAGCCCCCCTGCCATGGGGGCCACAGCCTCATCCAGCCTGGCCTTAAACACCTCCAGCCATGGGGCCTCAACCACCTCCCTGGACAACCCATTCCAGCCTCTCACCACTCTCATGCTGAAGGACTTCCTCTTCACTTCCGCTCTGAATCTCCCCACCTCCAGCTTTGCTCCATTCCCCCCAGTCCTGGCACTCCCTGAGAGCCTAAAAAGTCCCTCCCCAGCTTTTTTTGTAGGCCCCCTTCAGATACTGAAAGGACATGAGAAGGTCACCTGGGAGCCTCCTCTTCTGCAGCCTGCACAGCCCCAACTCTTTCAGTCTGTGCTCCCAGCAGAGCTGCTGCAGCCCTCTGAGCATCCTCCTGGCCCTGCTCTGGACACACTCCAGCATCTCCACATCCCTCTTGTAATAGAGGCTCCAGAACTGGATGCAGTACTCCAGGTGGGGTCTCAGCAGAGCAGAGCAGAGGGGGAGAATCACCTCCCTGGCCCTGCTGGCCACACTTCTCCTGATGCAGCCCAGGCTCTTTTAGGGCTTTCAGGGCTGCAAGTGCACACTGCTGGCCCATGTTGAGCTTCTCATCCACCAGCACCCCCTCTCCTCAGAATCCCCCTCCTCAGTAATGTAACTATGTAACTCAGTAATCTGAGAAGTAACTATGACTCAGTAATCTGAGAAGTCTGTTGATAACCCCTGAAATCACTGTATTTTAACACTACAACAATTCCTAACCATCACTTGAAACAAACAGAGAACATTAATGGATTAGTAACTTTTATATTCTGGCCTCTTGTGATCAAGACTCAGTAGCAATGTAAGCATAAAAATGAGGTAAGCATTAGTTGTCTAGTGTGTGTCAGCATGGCTGTTCTCTGTAGTAGCTGCCCTGGGGATAGTCACTAGAAAATCTATACTTATGCAGATTAAAGCTCCTTGTGAATGGCATTGTTGGCAGTGCCCTCCAACCTGAAGGCAACAGTTGTAAACCCAGCATTGCATTCTTCCTTCTTTGTCTTTCTGGCCTAAATACTTAAACAGCCTTTACCAGGGCTGGACTTCCAAAATTACAAGGAACTAGTTTTGTGTACAAAATTACAAGGAACTGGTTTTGTGTCCTTTCCTTTTCTCAGTTTGCTCCTCTCCCTTTATTTCAAATGACCTCTTCATTATAATTTATTGACAAGTAGCATAAAAATGCAGTACTTTCTACTGAGCAACTCACATTAACAGCATTAAGCCAAGGTGAAATAACTGCAATAATTTACTGTGTGCAGTTCTGGAGCCCCCAACACAAGAAGGACATGGAAGTGTTGGAGCCAGTCCAGAGGAGAGCCACCAAGATGCTCAGAGGGCTGCAGCAGCTCTGCTATGAGGACAGGCTGAGAGAGTTGGGGCTCTGCAGCCTGGAGAAGAGAAGGCTTCGAGGAGACCTTAGAGTGGCTTTCCAGTATCTGAAGGGAGCCTACAGGAAGGCTGGGGAGGGACTATTGACAAGGTCTGGTAATGTCAGGACGAGGGGGAATGGGTTTAAGCTGGCAGAGGGGAGATTTAGACTGGATGTTAGGAGGAAGTTCTTTACAGTGAGGGTGGTGAGACACTGGCACAGGTTGCCCAGGGAGGTTGTGGATGCTTCCTCCCTGGAGGTGTTTAAGGCCAGGCTGGATGAGGCCTTGAGCAGCCTGCTCTAGTGGGAGGTGTCCCTGCCTATGGCAGGGGGTTGGAGCTGGATGATCCTTGAGGTCCCTTCCAACCTAAACCATTCTATGCTTCTATGATTCTATGATCTAGGAAAAACTAGAACTACACACTTTTGCAAGTTATCAAATAATTGTACATGATCATCATCAGATAAAACATGCATGCAGTAATTTTGAAGATCTTTCCTTCTGCAGATCCCACAGCTTTTTTTTTTTTCTTCTACCTTTATTGCTTCTTAAAAAAAATGGGGTTGTGCAGTGAAATCCATCACCAACATAAAATTTGACTGACAGGGGCTTTTGAGATTTATGCTGCTTTAATACAAATCAGATTCCTGCTCCAACATCAGAGAAACAACTTTGCCTAGAGATAAGATACTGGTTGCTAGTGGAGGTTTCTTTTCTGTCTGCTTTTAAAGAGGCCTCTGCTGTCCTTTTAAAAATATAAACACACCATGGAAGCACACAGAGTAGAATATTCCTGTGTTCTGTGTGAATATTAGACTTCCCATATGTGCTACTTTGAAGCTAGCTAGAATGTTTTGGTGAGAAGAACTAGATCATAGGCTGAGAAATGAAAACAATGGTGAGGTCTACTTCCCTCACAGCCTTGCTGAGATGTGTAGAAAGGAAAAGCAAAACATTAGATAAAGTCACTTTTGCTCTGCACTTCGCTGGGGCACTTGGCTCTGGGCCGTGCTCTCAGCTCTTTGCCTGTTGGGGAGCTGAGGCTGCTGGCTGGACTCCACCTTGCTTTCTAACCTCACCCTCCATTCGCTTTTGTGGCTGATTCACTTTGCTTCTTAATCCTCTTGGCCAAACCTCCATTCTTCCCTGGGACTGGGGTAAGGTTGAGAGGGGTAGGGGGAAGGTGAGGGGTGGTTGAGAGCCCCTCCTGGGGACTCAGGTTTCTGGGAGGGCTGTTGTGTCTCTGAATTACTTTTACCTTGTATATTTCAGTATCTAACTGTATATACTGTAAATCTCTGCTTGTACATTGTGCCAGCTGTAAATATAACCTTCATTCAAATTTCCAGAGCTGGCTGAGTCTAGTCTGGGTGATTTCTAAAGTGGGGGGGGCAGGGAACACCCAAACCATCACACCATAACAATTCTGACCGCCTTCAGTATTTGCACTAATGACTTTGACTCAAATGTCCTCTCTTACATTGTATAGTATTAGTTCCATATCAGTCTGTAGCCTTCATTTTGCAAGTGGCTGTATTGATCAAGACCCTTTTTGTGTCAATATGCACACACTCTCACAGCCTAATGCATATGACAGCTCAGTTCAGCAGGAGTCATTACTCATCTGAGCCCTGGCAGAAACAAGATGGGGTTTGTACAGTGTTTTGTAGGTCTTGGCACACCTTTACTACTTACAGTAATTTCCTAGCAGCAGTAGAAAGATTCCTAGATAACAAAGTAAAGCTAGAAAACACAAGTAACCTTGCTATTCAACCTCCTTAGAAACCAATCTCAACTCTGTCAGAGTATTTTGTGCAAACTGCATGCAGCCCTTAAGGGTTTAGTGCTGCCAATCACTCCAACACCAAAGCCCAGGACCAGACTCGAACTCTACCTGCTGGGTTTGAGAGTATTATTATCTTTTATGACTACTTGTTTGAAACAAAAATGTGGGGTTTTTTTTTCATAAAACATTGTCATGGTTTGCCCTCATGGTCTGCAGATAGCATTCTATGGAGATACTGCAAATTACAGTTTCAGTTATTTGATTTTGAGAATGCTATGTGAAGAGCTGCTACTTTATAGCTGTTCTTGTGATAGGCTATCCTCTCCCATCAGCAGGTGTTGATCTGCTGGAGGGCAGGAGAGCCCTGCAGAGGGACCTTGACAGGCTGGATGGGTGGGCAGAGGCCAATGGGATGAGATTGAACAAGTCCAAGTGCAGGGTTCTACACTTTGGCCACAACAACCCCAAGCAGCACTACAGGCTGGGGACAGAGTGGCTGGAGAGCAGCCAGGCAGAGAGGGACCTGGGGGTACTGGCATAGACTAGTTGAACGTGAGCCAGCAGTGTGCCCAGGTGGGCAGGAGAGACAATCACAGTATCACAGTCTCACAGTATCACCAAGATTGGAAGAGACCTCATAAATCATCAAGTCCAAGCCGTTACCACAGAGCTCAAGGCTAGACCATGTCACCAAGTGCCACGTCCAATCCTGCCTTGAACAGCTCCAGGGACGGCGACTCCACCACCTCCCTGGGCAGCCCATTCCAGTAGCCAATGACTCTCTCACTGAAGAACTTTCTCCTCACCTCAAGCCTAAATTTCCCCTGGTGTAGCTTGAGGCTGTGTCCTCTTGTTCTGGTGCTGGCCACCTGAGAGAAGAGAGCAACCTCCCCCTGGCCACAACCACCCCTCAGGTAGTTGTAGACAGCAATAAGGTCTGCCCTGAGCCTCCTCTTCTCCAGGCTAAACAATCCCAGCTCCCTCAGCCTCTCCTCGTAGGGCTGTGCTTGAGGCCTCTCACCAGCCTTGTTGCCCTTCTCTGGACACATTCAAGCATCTCAATGTCCCTCTTAAAATGAGGGGCCCAGAACTGGACACAGTGCGGTCTGACCAGAGTACAGGGGCAGAATGACCTCCCTGCTCCTGCTGACCACACCATTCCTGCTGCAGGCCAGGATGCCATTGGCTCTCTTGGGGCATGCTCAGGGTTCAAGTCACTGTACAATTCTGAAATGGAAAGGCTCATCTTAAGGACTGTTGATAGAGATGTGAAGGAGCAATACTTCTTATAATACTCCTTCTTTGAACTGACAGAAAAGCAAATTTTAAAAAGCTTGCAAACAAGCTAAAAATGCTTACTCAGGGTGATCCTTAGACCTAATCAGGCTGCAACAAACAAACAAGCAAGCAAACAAAAACTGTGCTAGTTTGAGACTAGCTGGAATATTTTGGTGAGAGAAATAAGATTATAGGCTGTGAAAAGGAAACAATGGTGATGTCTGCTGCGCTCATAGGCTTGCTGAGATGGATAAAACCAAGAACATAAACATAGATAACACTGTTGCAGGGGTTTCTGTTGCAGCTGGTGTCTGTACTTTTCTGCCTGGCTTGCTTTCTGTGTAACTAATCCTTCTGCTCTCCAACTCCCCCTGGCCGATCCTCCAAACTCATCTTGCTCATAAAAGGCAAACTCTGGGATAAGGCAGAGGTGGTTGGGTGCCCCTCCTCGGGACTCTAGTTTCTGGGAGGGCTGCTGTGTTTCTGTATTACTTGCATATTTCTGTATATAGCTGTAAATATTGTAAAGATCTGCTTGTATATTGTGCTTAGCTGCAAATATAAACCTTCATTCCTTAACTTCCAGCTCGACTGAGTCTAGTCTGTGTGATTTCATAAGAGTAGGGGGGTGGCTAACACCCAAACTGTCACAAAAATCAACCAAGCAAACTAGTTAACCAACAAACCAACCAATCAACCCACAACCCACCAGATTCAAAGAGAGAAGCAAGACTAGCAATAAAGGACACAATAAAGGACATCAACAAGCAAATATCAAAGTAGCAAATGTCAACAAACAGAGTTTTGAAACTGTGTATTGCAATCCGGTGCTAGTAAAACGTACCCAGTGATTATTCATTTCGCTTTGTCGTGGTCCTATGCCACCAGTGAAGTCTGTAATATCAAGCTGGATTAACAGAGATCCTGTTCATCTTGAAGAAAAGCCCCTTGTGGGCATCAGTTTCCTGAGGAGTGTTGCCGTTGGCCACAGAGGACTGTTATAAACCGTTGGGAGAGGCATCTGTGTAATGTATTAGTGGAGGCTCTAAAGCTATCACAGCAGGTTCTGTAGAAGAGATAACATTTCATTTCCTCTGCTGTTTGAATGTTCACAACTATTGCAAGTGAAGATCCCTTATTAAATGTTAATGCAAGGCATCTTTAAAGTCTTGCAGCACCTCATAAATTTCAGCAACAAGCGAAGTACACACTGCATGTTATGAACTTTAGCCACAGGTATGAAGCTATTTGGCTGTCAGCTAGCTGGGAGCCCTGTTACAGAACCCATCATCATACAGAGTACTTCACAGTACGCTGTCCTGTGTCGTATTACAGGAACTACAACAGATACAGGAAACTGAGGCTCTTTGTCCAGAAACAGTCTTGCACTCATCATACCATACAGGAAGAAGACAGGAATGCAATCCCAGGCACAGATACAGGCTGGGTGATGAATGGCTGGAGAGCAGCCCTGAGGAAAAGGACCTGGGGGTCTGGGTCGACGAGAAGCTCAACATGAGCCGGCAGTGTGCACATGCAGCCCAGACAGCAACCCTGTGCTGGGCTGCAGCAAGAGAAGTGTGGGCAGCAGGGCAAGGGAGGTGATTCTCCCCCTTTACTCTGCTCTCGTCAGACCCCATCTGCAGTCCTGTGTGCAGTTCTGGAGCCCCCAGCACAAGAAGGACATGGAACTGCTGGAGCGGGTCCAGAGGAGAGCCACGAAGATGATCAGAGGGCTGCAGCAGCTCTGCTATGAGGACAGGCTGAGAGAGTTGGGGCTCTGCAGCCTGGAGAGGAGAAGGCTTCGAGGAGACCTTAGAGTGGCTTTCCACTATTTGAAGGGAGCCTACAGGAAAGCTGGGGAGGGACTATTTACACGGTCTAGTAATGTTAGGACGAGGGGGAATGGGTTTAAGCTGGAGGAGGGGAGATTTAGACTGGATGTTAGGAGGAAGTTCTTTACAGTGAGGGTGGTAAGGCACTGGAACGGGTTGCCCAGGGAGGTTGTGGATGCTTCCTCCCTGGAGGTGTTTAAAGCCAGGCTGGATGAGGCCTTGAGCAGCCTGCTCTAGTGGGAGGTGTCCCTGCCTATGGCAGGGGGTTGGAGCTGGATGATCCTTGAGGTCCCTTCCAACCTAAACCATTCTATGATTCTATGATTCTATGAATGTTGCCAGTGGCTCAGCTTATTCCATGATCTATCTGAAATGCTCTTCTGCATCAATACCACTGAGTGAATTACTGTTGGTAAATCACCTTGTGCCAATTCTTTCTGCATGCCTGCAGAATTCCCTTGAAACCTCTGCAGCTCAGTTCTACCAGTCGTACCACTGAGCACGTCTTTTATAGCACAGTCCCATTGATTTTGCTAGGACATCTCCTGGGATCAAAGCCTCCCCAGTTTAAATAAGAACAGCAGACGCTGTCTCTACACATCTGCTGGCTGCTGGAATGGCTCTCTGATTACAAGCAAGGAATGCCAATGAATGCAAAATTACTTATCAGGCTGAAAAAAAAAAAAAAAAAGAAAAGCAAAAAGAAAATATTTGAAGAGAGTTACACCAGGGTTGTGCGGAAGGATGGGAAGGCATTTGGGAGAGATCACAAAGACAACGTTGTCAAAAATTGATTTGGCTTATTCAAAGCACTAAGATAAGTGATTGTGAGAAATTGTAAGATTTCAATTCCTCTATTCAGCTTAGAGTTTCTTCAGATTCTAATTACCACAGCTTAAAAGAAAAGAAAGCAGCTAACAAAGAAAAGAAATGACCTTTTATGGAATCTTGGCACTTAAATCCAGTAAGGCTTGAGAATGCTATTATAAGAGTTTATTATCTAAAACAGTATCAGTGGCATTTTATATTAATTTGGACAAAATTATCTTAATTCTGCAAACTGAACTGCCTCTGACCTACAGGGTCACTTGTGATCTTGGGAAAATGTATGCTTTTAACCAGAAAGAATAGGTATTACAATCTTATTACAAACCCACATCATGTCCTTGGACTTTGTGCTGAAGGCTTTGAAATGCATGATTTAACCATCCCTGTAGGGTGATGAGACACTGGCACAGGTTGCCCAGGGAGGTTGTGGATGCTTCCTCCCTGGAGGCGTTTAAAGCCAGGCTGGATGAGGCCTTGAGCAGCCTGCTCTAGTGGGAGGTGTCCCTGCCTATGGCAGGGGGTTGGAGCTGAATGATCCTTGAGGTCCCTTCCAACCTAAACCATTCTATGATTCTATGATTCTGTCACTTCATCAGCCTGCTGGAGATGTAGAGCCCCTTGCCAAAGTCCACCACTGATAGCTCACCCAGAGCAGCTCAGCTGTAACCCAGCAGGGCTGCAGGCACCTGGTTTGTGCTATAGTTGGCTCCTCGTGAACCCACAGACTGTTTGGTGTGTCTCCAGGGGAGTGGAAATGGCAGCAAAGGGTCAGTCAGCTGTTTGCTTCCTATGCAATGTAAGGAGGTCTCACAGAACAGTCAAGGTCAAACCTGATGGGATCCTAAGCAACTTGGTCTAGTCGTTGCTCACTGCAGGGAGAGTGGACAAGATGACCTTTGAGGATCCCTTCCAACCTGAAGCATTCTATAATTCTATAAAGCAACATGGAAACTCAGTTGGTGTCGTGGAGGCAGGGGACTAATGTGGCCGAGTCAGGAATATATATAGAATCACAGAATCATAGAATGGTTTAGGTTGGAAGGGACCTCAAGGATCATCCAGCTCCAACCCCCTGCCACAGGCAGGGACACCTCCCACTAGAGCAGGTTGCGCAAGGCCTCATCCAGCCTGGCCTTGAACACCTTCAGGCTATATATAAAAATAGAGTTCTTTTGTTTTCCCAAAAACCCACCCCCAAAACTAGATACAGAAATTAATTGAGTTTTAATTAGCAGATTCAGTTGGTTGAGAAGATCTACAAGGATACCATAGGTAGATGTGAGTATTTTGGAAGTCAGATGTTGGAAAGGCTTAAGCTATTAAATATAGCATCCCCCTTATTAATATAAGGCTGAGCCAAAGTTGCTCACAGGTGTCAGGCTGGCTGAAAGGAAGGGCTATCCAGATGCTTGTCCCTTCTCTGTCTTTCAGAAGCCTCCGACAGTCATTAAGGGCTTCAAAGCCTGCATAAAGGGTGGTTAAGGTGGAAGCCTTCCAAAGCAGAGACAGCTCTGTCCCTCAGGAGCTTGCCTTTCAGAGTGCCAGGGGCTCCTTCTGCAGAAGCTATCCAGGTGGGGGAGAACTCTAAGGCGGGAACCCCAAGGCGGGAAGTCCCCCCAGTATTTATCCCCTTCCTAGACAAAGAGCTGAGTTACCACTTCCTCGGCGCGAAGACCACAGCCAATCCCCAGGTCGATTCCAGCATGGGCACTGCCAGGCACCCCTCGTGCCGGAAGGGCCCCTTGCTCTCTCCCCCTTCACGCCTGCAGGGCGGGGCGGAAACAGGTCTTTTCATGCCTTTTCCTCTCCCATTCAAACCACGGAGGGAGAGGAATTTTGGGGTATACAAGACTCCAGGACAGGTGGTTCAGCTGGAAGCGAGAGAAATGCTTTTCCCACAGGACCACCAAGAAAAGGAGAAAGGGATGGCAGAGAGAAGCTGATTCCTCACCTCAGACACGGCCTGGTGTGGCTGATCTGCACTGCACTCCTTGATTCTGATTCTCCAATAACTGTGCACTAATTGAGGCTGATGCTAATAACAGCAAGAGTTCCACCAGGGCAGCACAGTATGCACAAGCCAGTGTTCTTCACCATCTCTGCAGGATAGGCAGGAAACCTGGGACAGTCACAAGAATCATCTGTGTGAGTTTTCCACTGCACCCTGAGAATTCTATCTATGGTCTTGCAGATGTTTTCTCTTGCCTGTGTGTTCAAACAAGTGTCCTTAAAACAGAAGGGAAAGAGAGAAGGAATCTGACACACAGTACTGACCTTGCAGCCTTTTCATCAGCCCAGTGTTTTGTTGACACATTGAGGTGGTTTTCACTTATATCACACAGTCAGAGTAAATGCTACTTCTGTGTGGAGAAAAGCTGCCCCATCTGGCAGGCAGCTGTGGAGATCCTGGCCCACAGCTGTCACATACCAGAGGGTTCCCAAACACCCACATGACAAGACATATTTCAGAGGGTACTGAAATGCACTTTGCTCCCTCACATACAGAGAAACCAAAGTCATCAACAAGGGCTCTCAAAGATACGCTGATCTCGGTCCAGAAGGCAATTTTATTCTCATTTGAGATTAAACTCTTTTCTTTCCTTGAGTGTTACATGTCTAAATTACTGCCTCTGTTGTGGCATCTAAAAAGTTTGGTATCTTCCCCAACAAAAAGGCAGATGGCTCTGGGGACTTCATCTCTAAACCTTCCTTTCCCCCCCAAGACTTGGAACAGCAGCCATATACCAGATCAGTATAATGAAAATGTCCTTTCTCATTGCACTGGGCATTTAAAATTCATATCCAGATTCTTTGGCTTGAACTCACCTTGAGTTATAATGCATAACATAAATAGGCTAACATAGAATCATAGAATCGACCAGGTTGGAAGAGACCTCCAAGATCATCCAGTCCAAACTATCACCCAGCCCTGTGCAGTCAACCAGACCATGGCACTAAGTGCCCCAGCCAGGCTTGGCTTCAACACCTCCAGGGATGGCAACTCCACCACCTCCCTGGGCAGCCCATTCCAATGCCAATCACTCTCTCTGCCAACAACTTCCTCCTAACATGCAGCCTAGACCTGCCCTGCCACAGCTTGAGACTGTGTCCCCTTGTTCTG
>WAAF01002215.1:153798-178455 GCA_013400475.1 Tricholaema leucomelas
AGCCTGTCCTCATAGCAGAGCTGCTGCAGCCCTCTCAGCATCTTCGTGGCTCTCCTCTGGACCGGCTCCAGCAGTTCCATGTCCTTCTTGTGCTGGGGGCTCCAGAACTGCACACAGTACTGCAGGTGGGGTCTGAGGAGAGCAGAGTAAAGGGGCAGAATCCCCTCCCTTGCCCTGCTGCCCACACTGCTCTTGCTGCAGCCCAGCACAGGGTTGCTGTCTGGGCTGCATGTGCACACTGCCGGCTCATGTTGAGCTTTTTGTCAACCCAGACCCCCAGGTCCTTCTCCTTCTACTTCTCCTATTATCTGTTTGCAGAAGTTCATCACTTCATTCCCATTCATATTGCCCCTGTGGAGAATAACAGGCTGATGACATTTCACTTAATCACAACCTTCCCCTTCTGTGACAACCTGCCAGCAGCCTTTTTGAAAATAAACTTGCAGCATGAAATTTTGAAAAAGAAAGGATTTTTCCTCACCCTCATGGAGAAGGGAAAGCTGACAAGAGGTGTATGTAAGAATATTTCAAGAAATGGAAAAAATATTTTCTTCTGGATTTATTATCACTTCCCTCTCAATATTTGATGTGCTGTTTCATTGCCTGGCAAATTGTTACTGACATGAGTTTAGATTTTTACCTTTATTCCCTCCAGAATATAGGACTTCTGTAACATTCTTGCCAGCAAGAAATATATCTTAAGTTTCCATGGACTGACTTGAGTATCAAGCAGCTGTATAAGTGTAAGTAAGATCATGCTTTTGTGAGCATATTTGGTGGAGAAAGTCCTGGACAGGGTGAGAAATCAGGAAACTAAAATTTTAAGCCATTACTGCTATCCAGTCCAATAAATATAGGCTGGATTTTAGGAGGAAGTTTTTGACAGAGAGAGTGATTTGCCCTTGGAATGGGCTGCCCAGGGAGGTGGTGGCGTCACCATCCTTGGAGATGTTCCAGAAAAGACTGGATGGTGCACTTAGTGCCATGGTCTAGTTGATTGGGCAGGGCTGGGTGCTGGGTTGGGTCTTGGAGGTCTCTTCCAACCTGGTTGATTCTATGATTCTACCCTGGGGGATCCTGCTTGGCAGGGAGGTTGGACTGGATGATCTCTGGAGGTCCCTTCCAGCCTCTAACGTTCTGTGATTTTAACCCAGTTACTGTATCAGTAAAGGACTGCGAAATGGAAAAGCGAAATGGAAAAGCGAAATGGAAAAGCATGGGAAGGTGTGGTGTATTTTCTGGCAGCAGTGGGCTCACAGAAACCATCATCAGATCATGGCAGGTGAAGACTTGGGTGGATGCCACAAACTTGAGGAAATACAATATCTGGAGGCAAAACCACAAGCAGATAAAGACAAAAAAATCAAAGAGCCTCATCCACAGTGACAGCTTTTGTGAAAAGTCCAGTCAAAGCCGCACAAGTGTCAGCACCATTTGTTGATGGTAACAAAAGACAGGATGTTGAGCTGCCTGGAAATAACTTGTCTTGTTAACAGCTGCAATGTCATCAAGAAGTAGAAACTCAAGTGTCTATCAGCAAGTGAATATTGCCAGCTTAAAGTCAGGAAGAATAATCATAGGTAAAGTGAACAACTCTTTTCATTAACACCGTAATGTACACTATGACATCTGAGCAAAAAGTGCTTGGTTCCTTCCTGAAGGACAATCTTCCCTTGGTCTTTGTAGAGGTAGGGATGCCACTTTTGGAAGCAGTCCAATTTTTAAGGGAAACTTATCTCAAAGGAATGATAACACAGTCAATGGTAATCAAAGCTCCTTTTGTGCCTCTTGTAGATCGAGTCAATTCCCAACTCCAAGAATACTCATGAAGATAGATAGATAGATAGATAGGTAGATAATTGAGATTGTCAACCACAGCAGAAGCAGGTGGAGAGACAGTGTGGGGTTAACTGTGAGGGAGCATCATAGTACAGAGGCAGGAGAGACCATGTCAATCTAGAAGCCACTGTGGAAGTGTGATGGTTTAAGTGTTACCCACCCCCCACACTTTAGAAATCACCCAGACTAGACTCAGCTGGCTCTGGAAATTGAAAGAAGCTTATTATTTACAGCTTAGCAGAATATACAAGCAGATATTTACAGTATATACAGTTATAGACAGAAATATACAAGGTAATACAGAAATACAACAGCCCTTCCAGAAACCTGAGTCCCCAGGAGGGGTCCCAACCTCAAACTAGTAAAGGAAGCTGTAGAGTCAGTTTTTTTCTTGCAGAACTGCCTGGAAGGGTAGAATCTCCTGCTTCTGCAGGGCTGGTGGGTGATGCTGAAGTGCCCTGAGCGAGCTTTCCTGTCTGTACAGAGTTGGACAGATGACAGCAGTAACCCCTGCTTAGAGAACAAGTGAGGTTTTGTCAGCAAAGCAGAAAGTCAGCTGTTGATTTATGACAAGAAACACCAATAAAGAGGCTGTACAGGTTCCTGCAGCCTTGGACTAATTAGGCAGAAAGTTAAAAAAAGAAGGGCAGTTGTAGTATGACTGGTAGAAAGACACCAGTGATGGATGATGTCTGATGATGGTGCAGAGTCTCATCACACCTATGGAATCTAGGGACTGAGATCCTAAGCTCAAGAGCCGACAAGAATGCAGACACACAGCAGTATTAGGAAGTCCAACAGAATCATGAGAAAATTCACTCAATCCTTTTCTCTAAGGGACAATTTCCATAGGAAGGAATGGAAACCATTCCAATCACCATGGCTTCTTGCTTGTGCAGCATGCACCCCAGAACCCAAAGGCCTTGTAGTGCTGGCTTCAGGAAAATTCAGTCTGCTACGCTACAGAGAATAAATATCTGATTATTGTTAAACATAGAATCATAGCATCAACCAGGTAGGAAGAGACCTCTGAGATCATCCAGCCCAACCTAGCACCCAGCCCTATCCAGTCAACCAGACCATGGCACTAAGTGCCCCAGCCAGGCTTTGCTTCAACACCTCCAGGGACAGCAACTCCACCACCTCCCTGGGCAGCCCATTCCAATGCCAATCACTCTCTCTGCCAACAACTTCCTCCTAACATCCAGCCTAGACCTCCTTCCTTGGCACAACTTGAGACTGTGTCCCCTTGCTCTGTTGCTGGTTGCCTGGCAGAAGAGACCAACCCCCCCCTGGCTACAGCCTCCCCTCAGGTTGTTGTAGACAGCAATGAGGTCACCCCTGAGCCTCCTCTTCTCCAGGCTGCACACCCCCAGCTCCCTCAGCCTCTCCTCATAGGGTTTGTGTTCCAGGCCCCTCACCAGCTTCGTTGCCCTTCTCTGGACACCTTCCAGCACCTCAACATCTCTCTTGAACTGAGGAGCCCAGAACTGGACACAGGACTCAAGGTGTGGCCTGACCAGTGCCGAGTACAGGGGCAGAGTAACCTCCCTTGTCCTACTGGCCACACTGCTCCTGATCCAGGCCAGGATGCTGTTGGCTCTTCTGTCCACCTGGGCACACTGCTGCCCCATGTTCAGCTACTATTTACTAGTACCCCCAGCTCCCTCTCTGCCTGGCTGCTCTCCAGACACTCTGTCCCCAGCCTGTAGCACTACTTGAGGTTGTTGTGGCCAGAGTGTAGAACCCTGCACTTGGCCTTATTCTATCCCATCCCACTGGCCTCTGCCCACCCATCCAGCCTGTGAAGGTCCCTCTGTAGGGCTCTCCTACCCTCCAGCACCTCCTCCTACCTTGGTGTCATCTGCAAACTATCTGTAACTTTGTGTTGACTCCCAGATGGCCCTTACACCATAGACTCTACACACCTCAGTGCTGGGGTCAACTGCACACAACAGTAGGTAATCAGTTCCTTTGGACACACTGCTTAATACCTTTTCTGTATGCCAAAAGTTTTTACATTAGGTATTTAGGAGAGATTCATCTGACCAAAGCAAAAGGTGGGCTTTGGTGAGGGAAGGAACACATGAGAAAATAAGATCACATGAGTCTACAGAACTTAGAATCATAGAATGAGCCAGGGTTGGAAGGGACCACAAGTTGCATCTTAAAAACAAAGGGGTCCAGGAAGGTTGGACCTACTTCAAAAAGGAACTCTTGAAGGCAGAGGAGCAGCTGTGCCAGTGTACCAGAAGACAAGCTGATGAGGGAGGCAGCCAGACTGGATGGGCAAGGAGCTGCTTAAGGAATTAAAGATAAAAAAGAGAGCATATGGCCTTTGGAAGAGAGGGGAGGTTTCCTAGGAAAAGTTCAAGGATGTTACTAGGTCTTGTAGAAGAAAAATTAGAGAGGCAAAAGCCCATTTAGGATTTAGGCTGGCCACAGCTGTCAATGAGAATAAAAAATGTTTCTATAAATATATTAATGGCAAGAGAAGGGGCAAGGACAACCTCCAGTCCTTATGAGATAGAGAGGGGAATACAGTGACAAAGGATGAGGAAAAGGCAGAGGTGCTTAACACCTTCTTTGCCTCAATCTTCAATAGTGGGACAGGTTGTCTCCAGGACAACTGGACTCCTGAAGTGGCAAATGGAGTCAGGGTCCAGTATAGTCCCCCTCTAATCCATGAGGAAGAAGGAAGGGACCTGCTGAGATACTTGGATCCTCACAAGTCCATGGGGCCAGATGGAATCCATCCTAGGGTGCTAAGAGAGCTGGCAGATGAGCTGGCCAAGCCACTCTCCATCATTTATCAACAGTCCTGGCTCACTGGAGAGGTCCCTGAAGACTGGAAGCTGGCCAGTGTGATACCCATCCACAAGAAGGGTCAAAAGGAGGAGCCAGAAAAAACACAGCCCTGTCAGCCTGACCTCAGTGCCAGGCAAGGGCATGGAAAAGGTCATCTTGAGTGCCATCACAAAGCACCTACAGGATGGCCAAGGGATCAGGCCCAGCCAGCATGGGTTTAGGAAGGGCAGGTCCTGTCTGACCAACCTGATCTCCTTTTGTGATCAGGTTACCCACCTGGTGAATGTGGGGCAGGCTGTGGATGTAGTCTGCGTGGACTTCAGCAAAGCCTTTGACACTGTCTGCCACAACAAGCTCCTGCCCAAGCTGGCACCTCATGGCTTGGACAGATTCACTCTGTGCTGGGTCAGGAACTGGCTGGATGGCTGAGCCCAGAGAGTCCTGGAGGTGTTCAAGAAAAGCCTCGATGGGGCACTTAGTGCCATAGTCTACTTGAGTGGATAGGGCTGGGCGATAGGTTGGACTGGTTGATCGTGGAGGTGTCTTCCAACCTGGTTGATTCTATGATTCTATGATTTTTACACTTAGACAGTATTAGCACTGAAATGTGTTTCTTGCAGAGAACTTTCATTCCAGCTATTTCTGCAGTGAGTAGGAAACTCACACCCACCACACACCCCCAAGGTCTATCTGACTTCTTCACACAATACACAGCATAATGGCTGTGTGCTTCCACTCCAGAAGGTGGCCAGCCCCGTGACTGGTAACCATAGCAGCTGCAATAACCAAAAAATTCCCAGTGCTGAACGTATGCACCAGCTTTTTTCTTTAGCATCACTTCATCTGCTAGGAGCAGCAGCAGTGCTTATGCCTTGAAATGTCCCAGTGTTTGATGAGGAAAGCGATGCCATTCGCCGTCACATGGGAAGCAGCATGTCTCACCAAGAGAATGCTTTCTGTCAATCTCTTGACTTTTATAATGTCTAGAGATTTTTCTGAAGCTGTAATCTCAGGCACTCAAGCTAGGATTTCTGTTCATTGCATGGGAAAGATTGGTCCTGGAGATTTTCCATGCTGGAATTGCTGGGTTTTTTCCTGTCATGTGCTGAGTGTTGCCTGCCAGGGACCAAGAAGTAAAGACAGGCAATAATAACTGATTCTTTCCCAGTAACAATGCCAAAACATAATATCACAATACCACTGGCCATCTCAGTGCTGTTAACTCCTTCAGACAGTGAACTTTCAAAAGGTGTTCCATGTGGGTAGGGAATGTCTCCCTTTCCTCTCCCTAATGATCACTTTCTGGCTGACCTGAAGCTTGGGAGAACATCGCCCTTTGGAAAAGGCTGCAGCAGGATGGGGCCATATCACCTTGTGGAATCTACCTTTCCAACACAGGGACCAAGGAAGGACCTACAGACCCTTAGTGACCCAAAACATTCAGCAGTTCTGGCCTGCTCACTTCTCTTTCCATTGCTGGACTGAGTACATGGTGGGTTATGGAATCATAGAATCAACCAGGTTGGAAGAGACCTCCAAGCTCATCCAGTCCAACCTATCACCCATCCCTATCCAGCCAACTAGACCATGGCACTAAGTGCCTCATCCAGGCACTTGAACATCTTTCTTGAACATCTCCAGGGACAGCAACTCCACCACCTCCCTGGGCAGCCCATTCCAATGCCAATCACTCTCTCTGTGAAGAACTTCCTCCTAACATCCAGCCTAGACCTCCCCCAGCACAACTTGAGACTGTGTCCCCTTGTTCTGTTGCTGGTTGCCTGGGAGAAGAGACCAACCCCCACCTGGCTACAGTCTCCCTGCAGAGCAGGGTGAAAGAGGAAGTGGAGTAAAGGCAAGGGCAAAATTAAGCCTAGTCGTGTCACTGTGAACAGTGCAGTGAGGAGCCAAGGCTGTTGTGGATATTTTGACAGAACCTCCTCTTAGTTTTGGTAACAGATTTGCTACTGTGGGCATTTGGAAACCTGTTAATATCATTGTTCTGGTATTCTATGGTATATACCATCCACTCACAAGCATTCCGTTCCTGACAGTATGTCACACTTGGACATAATCCAAAGCCAGTGACAGTTGAAGATCTGCAAGTTATAAAGCTAATCCCAGCATGTTTGTTTGTATTAGAAGGCTCACATTTCAACCCAAAGCCAGAAAGCAAGATATACTTCAACATGCAACAAATTGCAGATGACTCATGAAATCTGAGCTCAAGTCTTTTGGACTCCAGCACAAAAAAGCTACCACCTAAGATAGCAGCTGCATGGCTGAAGGTTTCCTTTCTTCTGTGTTTCCTTAAAAATCATTGTCTTGAAGAATATAAGGAGCCTCAGATAAATCCAGTCCTATTATTTTCAATACATTTCGTTTGAATAAACACTGCAAGTGCAGCTTACTTAGCAAACAACCTAAAAATTGAATGCTGCAAATATGGGCTTGGCAGAAATCTAGAGCCTTCAGGTAGCATCTCTGCAAGACAGACTTGTTTTGCTTTCTTCTAAAACAGTGGAGATACCTAAGGGCACTTGGCCAACACAGAGGACAGCTGATTGACAGACTTACAGCATGAGTAGCTACAGTTTTGGTCAAGGTACTCTAGCTGTCAGTTGCAATAAATACTCATCTTTTCAGAGTTGCACAGAAAAAGCTTACCAGTTGCAACCTATCCATAGGTTTGCAGCCTCGCACACTAGCAAGAGCCATAATTTGCTATCAGGAGACCAAGATAGAAGTGCTCAGGAGAATGGAAAGACTATAGCTGCCTCCTTCCTTCACAAAGGCAAACCTCCTATCTTGTTAAGCAGAGCATTAACAGGCAAAAGCAAACCAGGGCTATAAGGCTGGAAAAGGCTGCTGGAAGAATCCACCACTCCGATTTTACAGACACCTCATTATCTAACCCCTTTCTTAGGGTAATCAGCAGAGGTGTGGTTACACCTTTTGCTCATGGTGGGAGCTCCTTCAGAGCCTCACCTGAGCAACTCATTCATGCATTTCAAACTCTTCAAAAGATCTCTACTTTAGGCAGAGTCTAAGCTGTTAAAGCTTGAGGTGATGACAACACATACAGCTATGGATCAAAACCTCATTTTATTGTTGCCATATATGTTTGGTTATTTCTACAGCACAATAGTCAATAGCCAACCGTGTGCTGGGCTGCATCAAGAGCAGTGTGGGCAGCAGGGCAAGGGAGGGGATTCTCCCCCTTTACTCTGCTCTCCTCAGACCCCACCTGCAGTACTGTGTGCAGTTCTGGAGCCCCCAACACAAGAAGGACATGGAACTGCTGGAGCCGGTCCAGAGGAGAGCTACGAAGATGCTCAGAGGGCTGCAGCAGCTCTGCTATGAGGACAGGCTGAGAGAGTTGGGGCTCTGCAGCCTGGAGAAGAGAAGGCTTCGAGGAGACCTTAGAGTGGCTTTGCAGTATCTGAAGGGAGCCTACAGGAAGGCTGGGGAGGGACTATTTACACGGCCTAGTAATGTCAGGACGAGGGGGAATGGGTTTAAGCTGGCAGAGGGGAGATTCTGACTGGATGTTAGGAGGAAGTTCTTTACAGTGAGGGTGGTGAGACACTGGCACAGGTTGCCCAGGGAGGTTGTGGATGCTTCCTCCCTGGAGGGGTTTAAAGCCAGGCTGGATGAGGCCTTGAGCAGCCTGCTCTAGTGGGAGGTGTCCCTGCCTATGGCAGGGGGTTGGAGCTGGATGATCCTTGAGGTCTCTTCCAACCTAAACCATTCTATGATTCTATGACTCTATGTAAACACCTGCACAAAGACTCCATGCACAAAGGATTGCTCACTTGAACTTCTTCCACATTTCCATTACTTTCTTATGCAAGCTCTTCTGTTCCTACAGAACAACAGTCTCTCAGCTGGCTTTTCATTTTGGGAAACTTAGCATACCATCTTTCCTAAGAAATTTAGCCAAACCCAAGGCCCTTATTCAAATTAGAATTCCAGTCAAGAGAATTATAATTATGTCTGCTCTACCCAGACATTTTCTACTAAGGCATGAGGGCCTCTGTTCTGCTGTCTTACTCACAGAGCAGTAATTATTGAGACAATAAAAAAAATTAGGTAGTATCAAGTTTTGCCTTTTATTGAAAGAGTTTCTTACTTATACCAGTACTTCTTCAAGACTAAACTTACTGTGTGAAATTGCAG
The DNA here is from genome assembly GCA_013400475.1 of Tricholaema leucomelas. Lineage (NCBI taxonomy): Eukaryota > Metazoa > Chordata > Aves > Piciformes > Lybiidae > Tricholaema lacrymosa > Tricholaema leucomelas. The sequence goes on from WAAF01002215.1 coordinate 162,625, forward strand.
AGGTTTTAAGTATGTGTCAGTGTAAGTGGTGTCACTAAGCAGTTTGCATGTAGTTGGACAAAGTTGGTAACAGATGTGCTTACGTCAGCTCTGATAACATCCATAAATTCATTTAACAGAGACTTAATAACGTCTGCAAAATGATATTCAAAAGTAATTACTTCCCTTGCAGTGTTCAGTCTGTTTCACTGTTTAATATAATCTTCACATATTAGTATATTACACATTTGGAGAGAAAATGGTGAAGTAATTGCTTGCACAGTAAGGAGTGATCATCATTCATCTTACACTACAGCCTTGCTTTAAAAGCCTGCCTTTTAAAAGGGCAAGCTCAAAAAAGGTAACCTACATGCTAAAAAAAATGTGCAAGATTCAGCTATTTTATCATTGGGACGGTTATTAATAATGAGTAGGCTTTCTATTTGTGACACATTATACACACCCATGGGAAATGATGGCACCATGCCTTCCTCTAATGTGGTATTTCTGGGAAAGGCTGTGGAAGTTGGCTTAGCATGGATTTTTAACACTGCAAAGACTGAATAGATTCAGATGCATTTTTTAGGAAAGCCATGGGAGGTGCCTGACTCTTCATGTGGTTGTGCCATTGCAAAGGGGAGCCTCCATAGTACAAAGCAGAGAAGCACTGCATCTGGTCTGGAGTTTGGAAGATCAGACTCCCCCTTTCATTACTGTGATCATTAAGCTGCTCTTTTACCTGTCTATCTCTTCTTGCCATGCGTGCTCTGTAGTAGACTGTAGCCAGCAATGGAGTCCATACTTGCTCTTTCCTTTGTAATTGGGATAGAGTAAGTTTGCACATGACATCAAGCTAGGAGGAGGTGTTGGAAGGTAGGAGAGCCCTGCAGAGGGACCTTGTCAGGCTGGATGGGTGGGCAGAGGCCAATGGGATGAGACTGAACAAGGCCAAGTGCAGGGTTCTACACTTTGGCCACAACAACCCCAAGCAGCACTACAGTCTGGGGATAGAGTGGCTGGAGAGCAGCCAGGAAGAAAAGGACCTGGAGGTGCTGGTAGATAGTAGCTGAAGATGAGCCAGCAGTGTGCCCAGGTGGCCGAGACAGCCAATGGCACCCTTGCCTGGCTCAGGAGCAGTGTGGTCAGTAGGACAAGGGAGGTTATTCTGCCCCTGTACTCAGCATGGGTCAGGTCACTCCTTGAGTCCTGTGCCCAGTTCTGGGCTCCTCAATTCAAGGGAGATGTTGAGATACTGGAAGGTGTCCAGAGAAGGGCAGCAAAGCTGGTGAGAGGCCTCTCCTGTGAAGAGAGGCTGAGGGAGCTGGGGGTATGCAGCCTGCAGAAGAGGAGGCTCAGGGCAGACCTCATTGCTGTCTACAACAACCTGAAGGGAGGCTGTAGCCAGCTGGGGTTGGGCTCTTCTGCCAGGTAAGCAGCAACAGAACAAGGGGACACAGCCTCAAGTTGTGCCAAGGAAGGAGGTCTAGGCTGGATGTTAGGAGGAAGTTGTTGGCAGAGAGAGTGATTGGCATTGGAATGGGCTGCCCAGGGAGGTGGTGGAGTTGCCATCCCTGGAGGTGTTCAAGCAAAGCCTGGCTGGGGCACTTAGTGCCATGGTCTGGTTGACTGGCCAGGGCTGGGTGCTAGGTTGGACTGGATGAGCTTGGAGGTCTCTTCCAACCTGCTTGATTCTATGATTCTAAAGCATTTGTGACTGTAACTCACTTGGTGATGCAGTGACTCACACAGATCACTCTGTTAGAGAGTTTGACTCAGCCACTAGCTCTAAGTCAAGCAAGCTCAAGCCCCTTTCTTTAGAGGAGGAAGCAGAGAGCAGCAACCTGCTAAACTCTGCCATGATGCTTGTTCAGTTTGCCCCATCACCAGTGGGCCCTAGCCTGGATTATGTGACCTTGGTATGATCACACAGGTCATCTGTTCCTTTAAATAAAGCACCACCTGGGAACAGGGGACAAAAGGAAACATCACAGCCTTTACAAAACATTTAATAAGATTCCAGGTGGCTTCTTTAAAATATTTTATTTAAATTTATGAAATCAGAAATTAGCTCTGCCTCCAGTTCCCACATCTGAAGGTTAGAAAGGTGAATTCTGCTCAGCCTTCCTTTCACTTGAAAGATCAGCCTTCAAGTACATGCTGCTAAAAAGTTAATCACAGAATGTTAGCGGTTAGAAGGGACCTCAAACGATCACCCAGTCCAACACCCCTGCCAGAGTAGGACCACCTGGAGCAGGTGACACAGGAACACATCCAGGTGAGTTCTGAAAGCCTCCAGAGAAGGAGGCCACACAGCCACTCTGAGCAGCTTGTTCAAGTGCTCTGTCAGGGAAGAATAATTAATTTTCCTTCTCTAACAAGCTATCAGAAAACCTGACACTAATCATGGCTCTGTTTCTCTTGATTATTAGACATTTGACTGCATTGCTTTTACAGTCTATCCTTTCCAGTTCTCTGAGTTGTATTTTCTTCCTTCTGTGGGTGTGTATCCCCTCCCCCACCTCTTCTTGCATTGCAGGAGAATTTGCACACTGGTAATATTATTTTTATCACATTTATCCTTGCTTCTGTTTTAATTTTTTTCTCTGCAGAGAAACTTAACAAGCTGACCACACTAAGCTCTAGTCCTTGTTCCCAGGACATTGTTCCCAGAATGTTGTTCCCATTACAGGCTCACAGGATATTAGAGGTTAGACAGGACCCAAGGAGATCATCGAGTCCAACCCCCCCTGCCAGAGCAGGACAATACAATCTAACACAGAAGAACACATCCAGACAGGCCTTGAAAGTCTCCTGAAAAGGAGACTCCATGAGTTGCCTACAGCAATGAGGAGGGTAGAGATGTGCTGGTTGTGTAAAGGTTCCTAGAGCCTTTCTTCATCTCTCAGACATCTAGGATGGTTTGGAGGCCCTGAGGGTACTACATTTAACCTCTTTTCTTGGTCTGAGCCAGGAAGGAGTACATGGGATCTCCAGTCCTTGTTCCTGCACCCCAGGAGGAAAGAAGGATGAGCAGAAGCTGAATAGCCCCTCCTGAGCCAGAGAGAGGGCTCAGCTACCACCTCTCCAGCAACAGGATGCTTAGTCACAGTCCATCTGGCCTTGTCATGGGTGAGCTGTAGAGCATGGAAAAATTCTGATATCTTCTCTCTAATTTCCCTGCTCACATACAGAAAGGCAGGATGGAGTCCAGAGAAGGACTGTCCTAGGTTTCTCAGCAGTCAAATATTTGCCTAGTGGGCTGTCTTCAAAGTTGTTTCCAGCAGCCAGGCTAGACTGCTTCCTGCAGCCACAGAGCTCCACTCCTCTCCTCGCTCATCCCTCCTCTCACACACTGTGCCAGAGAGAATTTAAACATCCTCACAGAACCTGATGTTTGAGGCTTCATCCAAAATACACCCTTCTACCACCCACTCTGAGGAAACTCATTGTATTTGTCTAACAAGAATAAAGAGCAGAGCAAGTTAAAACCCTGCCAAGCTTACAGCTGGGAATCCAGACTTCAATGTCCCATTTCTAGCACCCAAACCCACCCTTGCAGCTAATCCTTACACAACTGTGATAAATCATCCTGTGCCATCACAGAAGCCCTTACTTTATTTCTACCAACTTGGGAAGAAAGAAAAAGGCAGCCATGGAAGAGAGGCAGAGATCTCTTTCCTTCTTTGCATTCTGGAAAGGTGTACTCCAGCAGATGCAGGAGGTGTATAAAGCAGGATGTGTTGGATTAATAAACACATGCACTCTCCATATTACAAGGCAGAGATCTCTTTCTTTCTTTGCATTCTGGAAAGGTGTACTCCAGCAGATGCAGGAGGTGTATAAAGCAGGATGTGTTGGATTAATAAACACATGCACTCTCCATATTACAAATTACACAGCCAAGGCATTCCAATTAGAGGAATAAAAAATAACATAAGTATGTCTCTGGTGCTGCTAACAGAGGAGAAAACCTAATCCTTGCAGAGAAGTGTAAGAGAAAATGGCAGGCAAGCTAAACCCCAGGTCTGACACACAGTTGTGTGCACACTGTAACAGCACTGAAATGATTTTCCTGCAGCTGACAAACCAATAAATCTGTGAGATTTAAAGCAGGGTGTCAGAAATATCAGGGCGGAGGAAGAACTGTGCAAAGCATCATTGAGGGGGCTGGCAGACCTGCTGTCAGCATGTTGCCTGCTGCTCCATGGTACCAGTTGTCACACAACTCACTACATCTTCACCTAGAAAGACTGAGTAAAGATACTGCCAGTTCATCTGTCTGTTTAGACAGGGTGTCTATAGGTATCCCTAGACTCAATTACATCCTGAACTTATCTGTAACACTCACGCTTCTTCAGTATCTGTTTCTGACCACTGCACTTGCATGCTTTGTGTGAGTGGTATAAATCTATGAATATTGCCATTTATGGGCAGAGAAAAAAAAATAAATGTGTGATTGCCACTGATGGGACACTGTTAGAGAAAAAAATATTTCAAGTTTGATAAAGCTGCAGTGCTACAGCTGCAGTGAAAAGCAACAACATCATATTATGTAATGCTAAAAGTAGGGCTCTCTTAGACTAATGGTTTCCAGATGCAAAGGGGAAACCATGTAGAATCATAGAATCAGCCAGGAAGAGACCACCAAGCTCATCTGGTCCAACCTATCACCCAGCCCTATCCAATCAACTGTGCCCAGTTCTGGGCCCCCCAGTTTAAGAAGGACATTGAGATGCTTGAACGTGTCCAGAGAAGGGCAACGAAGCTGGGGAGAGGCCTCGAGCACAGCCCTACGAGGAGAGGCTGAGGGAGTTGGGATTGTTTAGCCTGGAGAAGAGGAGGCTCAGGGCAGACCTTATTGCTGTCTACAACTACCTGAGGGGTGGTTGTAGCCAGGAGGAGGTTGCTCTCTTCTCTCAGGCAGCCAGCACCAGAACAAGAGGACACAGCCTCAAGCTACGCCAGGGGAAATTTAGGCTTGAGGTGAGGAGAAAGTNATACAAATATATGTAGTTATACACAAATTTAAAGTATCACTGAAACACAATACCTCTCCCAGAAACAATCAGAGTCCCCAGGAGGGCTCCCAACACAATCCCCTTTCCCTCCCTTCAGAAATAACCAGATCAAGCTATGTATATCTTACGTGATATATCTGGAGAGATCTGAGGTGAGATGTCAGAAAAAGATGGTAAGGAGGTTAGAGGAAAAAGGGGTTAGGTGGATTAGAGAGTTAAAGGCAGAATCAGCCACAGAGAGCAGACTGCCAGAAAGAAGGCACAGCCAGCAGTGAGAGCTGAGCAGGGTGTGAGCAGTGAGTGTCTCATCTATATTTTGACTAGTTGCATTATTCAGCAGGAGAATGGCTGATAGAGGGTACTGTTGTTTTTCTCCTTTCTTCTCACAGACAAGGATTTAATTTTTCAAAGTAAAAAATAACCTCAAACCAGCACAATGATTCACTGAAGGTTAACAAAAAAAAAAACCCAAAACCACAACAAACCCAAAAATAAAAAAAGGGAGAGAGAGGTAAATTACCCAAATCCGGACCAGGATGAGCAGTGCCTCTGTCTTGAATCAGCTCACAACCCCTTTGCTCTGCAGACAGGCAGGCAGGCTTTCCATCTGAAGGCATCTCTGTACGCAGAGAGAGCATACACCATTCCCACACAAAGATGACTAAGACCCTGACTGCTCAGTTTGCCAAGCCCCTCAAATGATCCTAAGTAAATACACTGCTTTCCAGAATCCCCTCAAGGTCGCAAAAAGCCTCCCTCGTCGGCCTGCTGCTAGCTGATTTCCTTCCAGGAGAAAGCTTGTAGACACTCCAAAGATTTATTTTTTTAAATCCATCTGATCCTAAAACTTCAAAGGAGTTATTGATATTTGTGTGTCCTTGGGAACCAGTTCCCTGACTGAAACATTTTAGTTATGATTTTTCCATGCATACAGCATTTTGGATGTTAATAACACAGGAAGGGAGGCTGTAGCCAGGTGGGGTTGGGCTCTGCTGCCAGGCAAGCAGCATCAGAACAAGGGGACACAGTCTCAAGTTGTGCCAGGGAAGGTCTAGGCTGGATGTTAGGAGGAGGTTCTTACCAGAGGAAGTGATTGGCATTGGAATGGGCTGCCCAGAAAGGTGGTGGAGTCACCGACCCTGGAGGTGTTCAAGCCAAGCCTGGATGAGCCACTTAGTGCCGTGGTCTAGCTGACTGGATAGGGCTGGGTGCTAGGTTGGACTGCATGATCTTGGAGGTCTTTTCCAACCTTGTTGAGTCTATGATTCTATGAACACACAGCAATTGTTTACAGAAGTAAAGATGGGTGGTAAGAGAATTTGCAAACATGCTGCAATTGACAGGCTCTTCCAGCCTTTTTCTTTTGTTTGGATCAGTAAGGTGGTGACTGTCGTGGTAGGCTTATACATGTTCTGGTTTGACCAGGCATGTTTTTCTGCTCTGCCTCCTTCTGCTATGGGGAGAAGTAACCGTGGGGAAGAAGACAAAAGAACCTGGAGCCACTAAGGACTCTGGCCTGCCCAGGCTTGTCTTGGTCCTATGGCAAACAAGGCACACACACTTAGCTTGTGCCTGCCTTGTGCGAGGCCTACGCTTTTGCCAAATTTGGGTAAAGCAAGCCTATGGCTTCACCTAATATGGTCAGACTTGGCTAACTGCCATTCTGATTGGCTATTCTGTATCCAAAGGGCAATTAATCTTGGCCTGCATTGATAAAAGAAATACTCATTTAAACGCAGTGTGCTCTGCCATTGTATTCATGCCTGCTGTTATTGCTTACTGCCTTATTGTTTGTCTGGAAACTCCACTGTCATGAGTTTACCAGGAACAGGCGCTAAATGCCTCCATGCAACTGGCCTGCATAGCCAGCATGACATCGTGCTGAGACTGCCCATCACAAGACATCCTGCCTGCACCTGAAAGTCTCCTGCCAAGGTGAGAAGTCCTGGAGATACACAGATCGTCCAGAGGAGCCAGGAGACAAGGTCAGAAATTGTCTGCCTCCTTTCCCCAGAAGCCTGGGAAGAATCAAGTCTCAGCAGCTGACAAGGCAGAGTTTCCTGAAAGCATCTGGGTACTGTCTGGGGTTATGGCTAGCTTCTGCAAGTCTGGAGATAGTATTGTGTGAGTCAATGCCTTTCTAATTCACCATTGCCTTCTACCATAAGCAGAAAGGAGCTCCTTGGGTCCATCTCGTGGGCAAGCAATATATTGACCGTGAGCAGTATTTGGCCACAAGAATCTTCTGTTCCAATTCAATTGATGTTTATATATTTTGCTGGTTATTACTAGATCTAGTTATTGTCTGTAAAATGTTTCCATGGCCGTGTGAAGAACCAACTAGTATTATTAAAGTTAGTGGTTGGGGGTGGTGAGAGTTCTGAATATTAAAGTTAATAAACAATATTCATTTTGGAAAAGAAATCATCTTGCATTAATTTCCCCTTCATAACAGTGATGACTATCAAGGAAAAAAATAACTTGCAGGTTTATGCCAGCAGCTGCAGTCCACACTGTTAGAGCTGCTCTACTACCAGCGCTTGCTGTCTTAGCCTGTGCTATACCTGTACTTGTAACAACACTCTAGGTACATCCTTTCTTTGCAGCAAATGGGTTCCAAATCCACATTTTTCAATTGTGCACACAAAAGAAGTGAGACTGGTTCTCATTCCTGCACTGCTGATTGCTCCCAGCTCCCTGCCCATCTGTGTGGATTCTGACCCAAGTTGGTTAGAACATATCCTGCGTCTGCAGGTCCATACCTCATCCCCCAGTGCACCACAACTATAAAATTCTGCTGTAGCAACGAGCCACTTTTTGTCACCAGGCAGGTTTGCAAGCATGTAGGTGACCCCAGGTTCAAAGCTGGGGAGCAGATCCTCATGAAGAAAGCTTTTCAGCATCGCATTCCTGCCACAGTGTGCTAGTTTGAAGCTAGCCAGAATGTTTAGGTGTCTCTTCGGTCTACTTCACTCATAGGCTTGTTGAGATGTATAAGAATGAATAGCAAAACACAGATAATCACTACACACTCAGCACTACTCTCACTTGGGCTGCGGCTGGGGAACTGGCTGAACTGCATCTTACTCTCTAACCACACTCTCCGTTGTGGAATAATCCACTTTGCTTCCTAACCCCCTGACTGAACCTCTATTCTTCCTTGGGACTGGGGTAAGTTTGAGAGGTGTAGGGGGATAGTAAAGGGGTGGTTGAGAGCCCCTCCTGGGGACTCAGGTTTCTGGGAGGGGACCTGTGTTTCTGTATTACCTTTTTACCTTGTATATTTCTGTCTATAACTGTTTATACTGTAAATATCTGCTCGTATATTGTGCCAGCTGTAAATATAAGCTTCATTCAGATTTCCAGAGCCGACTGAGTCTAGTCTGGGTGATTTCTAAAGTGTGGAGGGGCAGGCAACACCAAAACCACCACACACAGGATGCATACTGGCATCGGAGAATTTAAATGTGCCCTAAACCTTCCTGGTGTTCAGAGATGCTCACAGATGGGATTTTGATAGTCAATTAGGCAGGCAGGATGTACTTTCTTACAGAGAGGAAAATATCCAAAGACCCTAATCAGTGGGAGCACAATGTTGTCTTAAAATTGTGGTAAAATCAGTTTGCTGCTGGGGGCAAATGCACAAACTCATCTCTCCTGAAGGAATGTGTGTGTTAGGGTTGCATGTCTAGTTCTTACACACTCTCCCATGGGAGGAAACACAGTATTTTTTCCCTTCATCCTGAGGATATCTTCATTATGTTCTACTAAGAGCTCAATATTACATGATGATGTTGCTAACAAATGCCTGTAGGTTTCAAAGGGCAGAGTCTCAAGAGCTCTATGATAAAATATAATAATTTGCAGTTCTGCAATACCTTCCACCTGAAGGTCTCTGCTGTTTGTACAGATTCCTGTGAATTAAACTCACTCTCTTGTAAGTAAGCCAAGAAGCTGTTTCAAATACCCTCAGAGGAGCAACAGTTTCCCTACAGGTCAGAGACTGAGTTTTGAGCCTCTGTTTTTGACTGGAGTGAGAACTGAGCCCAGTGCTCTGGGAAGGTCCACTCTGCAGCGCTCTGCACTGAGAGGGGAAAGGACATATCCCACCTCACCTGCTGACAGTTTGGAAAAGAAAAAGGTGGCCTCTTCCCAGTTCTTTAAGAGAAGGCTGTGCGTTATGGATCTCAAACAGATGAATATGCCTCCTGGAAGACACCCAGGCAGCCACATTTAAGGCTTATGTATCCTCAGTGTTTCCAGCCAGTTCATGGCTGGGTCATCAAAAGCTGAACACAGGAAGCTTCATCCTGTGGTTTGTCTGAGTCCCAGTAGAAGGGAATTGAACTCAGTCCTTGGGCTGTATACAGGACACCAGTGCCTAACACGAGATTTTATGTAGTCTATTTGATAGCATCCTTCATGATTACATAATTGAAGAAAAGTTACAGAATGGGTGACAATGTACATTTCTGCTCTGTTTCTTGTGTCTTTCATACCAGTTACTGACTCTTGGCCTCCAGTGAAGTTTTGTTATTGGCCAAATATTTCTAGATGCATTTCTGTTCTGTTTAATGTGACCAGTAAAAGTTGATAGGTGAAAAATTAAGTCATCTCTGATTATTCTAGCTGCTTTTGTTTCAGGAGTCAAAACAGAGAAGGGGTTTAGAACTCAAATCCTAGAAGTAGTAGTATGAAACGCTGCTGAACCATTAGACTGGAAGTTCCACTCTCAAGTGTCTTAAAGATGTGAAGTCCCCTGTATCAAGATGAATTATTACACAAATTGTTCTTAGTAAGAAGTCTCTAGTAGCAGTGAGGTAATGTGTCAAGTGGATGTATGTCCAAGATGCCAAGTTCTGTTTGTTCAGCATTTTAACTCTTCTAGTTTTAGCTGTTTTGAACAGGAAGTCCCTCTGATCTGCAGGTGATGGAAAAGTGCAGAGAAGCAGAATGACAATGATTCTTAGAATGGTCTGTGCTGGAACAGACATATGGAGATCATCCCATTTAATATCTCCAGGGACGGGGCCGCAATCATCTCCCTAAGCAACCTGTTCCAGTGTTAGAATCATAGAATCATGTTTCTTAGAATAGAATAGAATCAAACAGGTTGGAAGAGATCTTCAAGATCACCCACTCCAACCTAGCACCCAGCCCTATCCAGTCAACCAGACCATGGCACTAAGTGCCTCATCCAGGCTTTTTCTTGAACACCTCCAGGGATGGTGACTCCACCGCCTCCCTGGGCAGCCCATTCCAATGGCAAATCACTGTCTCTGTGAAGAACTTCCTCCTAACATCCAGCCAGGTTGGAAGAGACCTCCAAGCACATCCAGTCCAACCGAGCACCCAGTCCTGTCCAATCGGCTAGACCATGGCACTAAGTGCCTCATCCAGTCTTTGCTTGGACACCTCCAGGGACAGCAACTCCACCACCTCCCTGGGCAGCCCATTCCAATGCCAATCACTCTCTCTGGCAACAACTTCGTCCTAATATCAGCACAACTTGAGACTGTGTCCCCTTGTTCTGTTGCTGGTTGCCTGGGAGAAGAGACCAACCCCACCTGGCTACAGGCTCCCTTCAGGTAGCTATAGAAAGAAATGAGGTCACCCCTGAGCCTCCTCTTCTCTGGGCTACCCTCATGTTCCACTGCCCTTATGGTAAAGAACCTGTTCCTAACATCCAATCTAAATCTACTCCTCTCTAATCTGAAGTCATTGCCTCTTATCCCACCACTAAAGGCCTTTTCAAACAGTCTCTCCATCCTTCTTGTAGGCCCCATTCAGATACTGGAAGGTCTCAGTGGGTTAGCTTTAGTTAACTGAGTGTTAAGTAACAAAGTGAATCAATAAAATAGACATCCTCCTTGAAAGATTTTGCTGCATTCTGTCTAGAATTATTCAATATATGCTAGAGGCAAAATAACATTTCTTCCAGCAAGAGAGGAAGAGAAACACATGGTTGGGGCAGGACAGCTGATGAAATCCTGCCAGAGGGGGGAGGTCTGAAAGACATCCACATGCAGGCAGCTGGAGGGAAATGCATTCACACAGCCAAAGAGAAAGATTATCCAAAGGTCAGGGGGTAACTAAGCAACAGAAAGAAAAAAAACAACCCAAAACCAAACTGACAGATCAAAAACCAACAAAACACAAAAACCCCAAACAAACACCACCCCCCCAAATAAAAACAACCAACACTCAAAAAACAAAACCCAAACCCCAAAAAAACCCAAAAAACAACCCCCGACAATCAAATTCATAACCCAAAAGTCCCTGCAAACCTCCATTATTTCCAGCTGGAAAAAAGTGGCATTTAATGATAGTATTGTCCAATGGATAGGCAGGCAAGGTCTGTCTTTACTCTGTAGGCAGAGCTGCTATGTCATAGAATCAACCAGGTTGGAAGAGACCTGCAAGATGATCCAGTCCAACCTAGCACCCAGCCCTGTCCAATCAATGAGACCACAGCACTAAATGTCCTGTACAGGCTTTGATTGAACACCTCCAGGGATGGTGACTCCACCACCTCCCTGGGCAGCCCATTCCAATGCCAATCATGCTCTTTGGCAAGAACTTCCTCCCAGCATCCAGCCTAGACCTCCCCCGGCACAACTTGAGACTGTGTCCCCTTCTTCTGTTACTGCTTGCCTGGCAGAAGAGCCCAACCCCACCTGCCAACAACCTCCCTTCAGGTAGTTGTAGACAGCAATGAGGTCTGCCCTGAGCCTCCTCTTCTGCAGGCTGCACACCCCCAGCGCCCTCAGTCTCTCCTCACAGAGCTGTGCTCCAGGCCCCTCACCAGCTTCGTTGCCCTTCTCTGGACACCTTCCAGCACCTCAGCATCTCTCTTGAATTGAGGAGCCCAGAACTGGACACGGCACTCAAGGGGTGTCCTGAGCAGAGTTGAGCACAGGGGCAGAATAACCTCCGTCATCCTACTGGCCACACTGTCCCTGAGCCAGGCCAGGATGCCATTGGCCGTCCTGGTCACTTGGGCACACTGCTGGCTCATGTTCAGCTATTATCTACCAGCACCCCCAGGTCCCTCTCTGCCTGGCTGCTCTCAGCCACTCTGTCCCCAGCCTGTAGCGCTGCTTGGGGTTGTTGTGGCCAAAGTGTACAACCCTGCACTTGGCCTTCTTAAATCTCACCCCACTGGCCTCTGCTCACCCATCCAGCCTGTCAAGGTCTGTCAAGGTCATTAGGCAAATTAACTATTTGTGCCTCAGTTTCCCATCTAAAGATGTGGATGGTATGTCTGAAAACATACAACACACCATAACATGACTGGAAGGTCTCCATTTCTACACTGCTTTAAGACTCTCAGGTAAAAGAGGCTGCAGGAGTAGCTATTTACTCTTCATTTCTAATAGGGAGACACACAGTAGGAACCATTTTGGCATGTGTTAGTGTAGGTGGAAATTACTTATTTGGCTGCACTGGAAGCTAGCTGCTATAGACTAAACCAGAAAACAGATCTTGAAATGTAAAGTGAATCCTGCTGCTCTGTTACTGGTTAACTGAATATGTTTAACATGAGTATATACAAGCATGTCTTCATTTATACGCATGTGTACATACATACACTCTCCACACTGTATCTACTCTTTAAAGTGCTTCTATAACAAACAACTAATCATAGAATTAGCCAGGTTGGAAGAGATCTCCAAGATCATCCAGTCCAACCTAGCACCCAGCCCTAGGCAATCAACCAGTCCATGGCACTAAGTGCCCCATCCAGTTTTTGCTTGAACACCCCCAGGGAAGGCACCTCCACCACCTCCCTGGGCAGCCCATTCCAATGCCAATCACTGTCTTTGGCAAGAACTCCCTCCTAACATCCAGTCTAGATCTCCCCTGGCACAACTTGAGACTGTGTCCCCTTGTCCTGTTGCTGGTTGCCTGGCAGAAGAGCCCAACCCCACCTGGCTACAGCCTCCCTTCAGGGAGTTGTAGACAGCAATGAGGTCTGCCCTGAGACTGCTCTTCTGCAGGCTGCACACCCCCAGCTCCCTCAGCCTCTCCTCACAGGGCTGTGCTCCAGGCCCCTCCCCAGCCTTGCTGCCCTTCTCTGGACACCTTCCAGCACCTCAGCATCTCTCTTGAATTGAGGAGCCCAGAACTGGACACAGCACTCAAGGTGCGGCCTGACCAGTGCTGAGTACAGGGGCAGAATAACTTCCCTTGTCCTGCTGGCCACACTGCTCCTGACACAGGCCAAGATGCCATTAAGGGTCCCAGTGTTTATTTCTCCGCTGTCATAAGATCGTAAGATGACTTAGAAAATACCATACAGACATTTCCTGAACATTGTCTACATGTTTTCTGAGAGATCTGTTGTATCAAGGAGAGGTTGTGCACAAAAATGTAAGTGACAAAACTACGGTTCAGACTAAGATCAGAAAAGCTAAGGGATTGAGATCAGAGTTTAATTCTCAGTTCTATCAGGATTCTCTGGCTTCCTGAGGGAGACAAGAGAGCTACAGGCCAGGTCCCAGCTGGGATGAGCTCCTGCAAGTGGCTGTACCCAACAAAAAGCTCCTGGTGGCTGCTCCTCAGAGCATCTCCTCTTCCTTACCTGTGCACAGTGTTTATGAGTATACTGTGCAAAACAGCTAACAAGTATTTAATGGCTTCATTTGTGTTAGATTGCATCCTTCTCTTTAGAGATGCATCTTTACCTCTAGAGTGGAGACTACAAACTGCATTTCTGGGCAGGCAGTAAGGATAAGTCTAAGGCATTGTCACCATTTCTCTTCACTGCAATAAAGATATGTGTCAGGATTTCAAGAAAGTGAATGCGAGCTACTTGCAGCATTTCTTGCTGGCCCTGCCAGCTCTCAGCCAACACAGCACCGCCAGACAGATACAACACACAACAGTACACAGTAAGTGGGAGGCTCCTCCACAGGCTAGCTCCACAGGGCTCTATCCAGGTTCCCAGCCCTGTGGGCACCCTGGGAAACGATCATGGATGACCTGGCAGATCGGGGCACCACCAGTCTCTCAAGCTGGGCAAGATGGAGTCATCTGCCCTGTGCTGGTTTGTGGCTAATTGGAATATTTTAATGAAAGAAATTAGATCATTGGTTGTGAAAAGAAAATAATGATGAAGTCTGTATCATTCATTGGTTTGCTGAGAGGGATAAAAAAGCCAAAATGTGAACAATTTGTCCCACTCTGCCCTGTGACACTGGATCTATCTGCTTCTTCACTCTGCTCTCATCTCTCTCCTCTCTGCTCTCATCCCTCTCCACTAATCTTGGCTAACACATAACAACGTAAGCTTTGCTGCTTGTTTTGTTTGTCTGTCTGGGAGAAAGAGAGGGTAGCTTTTAGCCCCTTCTAGGCAGTCTCCTTTGTCCAGGAAGGGGTTTGGATTTCTGTATTATTTCTGAGTTGTATATAATTGTAAATAGATTGTGTACATATGCTTGTAAGCTTTGCTTTGCTGGAAATACAGCTCCAGCTTACTTCCAAGCCGTCTGAGTTAGTCTGGGAAATTTCAGTGTTGGGAGGGGAAGTTTCTAATCTACCACATGCTGCAGCAAAGAGGAGGAAGCTCTTTCCCTGCCCACCTCAGGGAACAAACCCAAAAGGGCACATCAACCCTTCTTAGTTTCTATTCATCCCAGAACATGTCTCCTCTTGCCCTCCTCCCACACGCCAGTACACAAATATTAGAGCAACTGCGGAGAGGCTGCTAGTCAGAGATCCACTGAGCTGTGTCACACTTAACTTTGGCAGAAGCAGACTTGAAGGTGGAGGCAAGAACACTTCAGTGGCAACATTTCAATGCCAGATTTAAAAAACAGGGCCTAATGTTCCTGTAAATTAAAATTACCTAATTAGTCAACGGGCTATGAGACTTTTCCAGCTAGGAACAGATACAAAGCCCTGCTCTGAGGCCAGAATTAGGCCTCTGACAGCATTCACAAATCTCACCTCATACAGTGTCAGTGTGGTAAGATATTGAGGAGGGCCTGCAGACAAAGCTGCTGCCCTGCTCCAAGAAGCCTCCAGCCACAGATTCCAGGGGACTTCACTAAACAGACCTTTTTCCATTAGGTCTAAGTTGCTCATCCAGCACTAAGTGCCTCATCTAGCCTCCTCTTAAACACCTCCAGGGATGGTGACTCCATCACCTCACAGGGCAGCTCATTCCAATGCCAGTCACTCTTTCCATGAAGAATTTCTTCCTAATGTCCAGCCTTGAACCTACCCTGGCACAGTTTGAGGCTGTGTCCTCTTGTGCCTGGGAGAAGAGACCAACCCCACCTGGCTACAACCTCTTTCAGGTACATCCTTAAATACACTTTTCTGTATTCCTCTCCAATTCAGTGAGAGCATTTTTAATTTTACTTCCATTGAGAGTAAAAAAATATCTATTTTGTCTGCTCTTAAAGAAAAACAGACACATGATAGCATAGTCCTGCCTGACCAACCTGATATCCATTTATGATTGGGTTATGTGATGGTTTGGGTGTTCCCCTCCCCCCCCCCCTTTTGAACTCACCCCGACTCAGCCGGCTCTGGCAACTGGATGAAGCTTATATTTACAGCTGGCACAATTTACAAGCAGATATTTACAGTATATACAGATATAGACAGAAATAGACAAGGTAAAAAGGTAATACAGAAACACAACTCCCCTCCCAGAAACCTGAGTCCCCAGGAGGGGCTCTCAACCCCCCCTTCACCTTCCCCCTACCCCTCTCAATCTTACCCCAGTCCCAAGGAAGAAATGGAGGATCGGCCAGGGGGGTTAGGAAGCAAAGTTGGATCAGCCAAAGAAAAATGGTGAGGTTAGAGAGTAAGATGCAGTTCA
>WAAF01002216.1:0-23582 GCA_013400475.1 Tricholaema leucomelas
ACACTTTCAGGTTCTTCAGGTGATCATGAAGCTGATTTTCACTGATGATGGGCAGTTCTTCCTTCCAGTCCCTGCCATTATCCTCCATGGCTCCAGGAACGTGGCTGGAGGCCTTTGCAGTGAAGACTGAGGTAAAGAAGTCATTGAGAACCTCAGCCTTTTCCATGTCACTTGTGACCATTTCACCTGTTTCCTTTCTGAGGGGGCCCAAACCTTCCCTAGGCTTCTTTTGGCCATTAATACACCTGTAGAAATTCTTGGTGTTCTCTTTGACTTCCACTCCTTGTAGAGTTTCTTTTTGTGTGACAGTGTGTCCAGGAGCTCCTTGCTCAGCCAGGCAGGCCTCCTAGCATTCTTCCCTGCTTTCCTCTTTGTTGGTATGCATTGCTCCTGGACACAGAGGAGGTGATCCTTGAACACTGACCAGCTGTCCTGGGCCCCTCTTCCCTTTAGGGCTTTGTCCCATGATACTTTGGCCAGCAGATCCCTGAAGCCATCAAAGTCTGCATGCCTAAAGTCGAGGGTGGTTAGCTTAGAATACATCCTCTTGGTTGCCCTGAAGATCTTGTATTCAACTGCCTGATCACTGCAACCAAGGCTGTCCCTGAGCCTCACATCGGTCACCAGCCCTTCCTTGTTGCTGAGAACAAGGTCCATCAGAGCAGCTTTACTTGTTGGTTCCTCTACCATTTGGAGGAGGAAGTTGTCATCTATGCAATCTAGGAACATCCTGGATTGCTGCTGCCTTGCTGTGTTGTCCCTCCAGCAGATGTGAGGGTGGTTGAAATCCCCCAAGAGGACCAGGACTTGTGACTTGGAAGCTGCTTCTATTGGCCTGTGAAGGGCCTTGTCTGGTTGGTTCTGCTGGTCAGATGTTGTGGAGGGCCTGTAGTCCCAAAAATAGGCTTATTTTATGCCTTACTTTGCCTTGCCTGCCCAAACATGTTTTCCTCCCCAAACCAGGGGTAAACACATTAAACACACAAAAGGGTACAATAGGCCTAGGTGCCACAAGGTCCGGCCTCCCTAAGGTCCAGATTGTAAATAAGTTATACAGGTTGGTTGTAAACATGTTGCATACGCCCATGCTGCCAGCGTGTGGCCCAGCCTATGCTCTCTCCATATCTGGAGGTACCAGGCAAGTGATTTCGCCTATTATGGTATTGTTTGGCTGACTGCCAACCTCTGATTGGTTACTAGTGGCCAATCAGGCAATTAATCTCAGGCCCATAGCTCATAAATGAGGCTCGCATGCTTCCACACGTTTCTGCTTCAGCTAGCTTCTGCGTACCCTAGCTTCTTCTGCATGCCAGCTTCTACATGCTTCTACGAGCTTATGCTAGCTCCCACTTGCTCTGACTCACGCATTCTCGCTTCACCAGAGTGCTCACACTCACGCTCAGGCCCTGTGCTCGGGCCCCCTACTCGCGATCGCTCATAATCAGGACTTGATCCTGCATTGCCTGTATATTTGTGGAGCTCAGACTCCCCAGCCAGCCGTGCACACCTTGCACACCTGCTGCCTTTATTACCTGGTAAAAGCCATTGCTGCTGAGATACCAGGAGCAGACCCTCTTGTCTGCACATGCGATCAGCCTGCCAGCCAGTGTGAGAACCATGCTCAGACTGCACGGCATCCCTCTGCTGCATCTGAGGTCCTGCCAACAATCCCCGGACCAGTCCCTGGACAAAGCATCCAGAAGGAGCCAGGAGACAAGGCAAACAAAGCATCCTCTCCAGGAGAACAAGGTCAGAGAGTGTATTCATTTCCCCATATAGCTGGGAAGACTGCATCCTCTCCCCTAGAGCCAGGAAGATTTCATCTCCCCAGAAGCTGGGAAGATTTCCAGCCTCACAGTCCACAGGCAAAGTTCCCCTGAAGGCTTGGACACATTAGGTAAACAGGTTGTAGCATAGCCCCAGAGGGTGATTAATGATTATTGACAATTAATCAGAATTGTGAGTAAATACTTCAATACCTCTGTACTATCTGTAATATCCTTTAGCCTCCTGCCATAGAGCAGAAAGTGTTCCAGCCCACTCTGCTGGGTAAATGGTATATCGACCCCAAAGCGGTACTTGCCGCGGGGAAACACCTCTCTCTGTTAATAGTTGTATGCTAATTATTGTAATATAGTCATTAATAAGCCATATTGTGTTATGATTCCCATAAGATCCACCCATAACCGTGAAAAGAATCCTATTTAATATTAAATACAGTGCTTGGGGGTGCAGAGAGTTCAGAATATTGAAGCTAATAAATATATACTTTGATAAATATTTCTGGCACCAATGAACTTCTTCCCTTCGCCACTAATCGGCGTAGGTGGCAGAATTCCCCTCCGCGACATCAGGTGCCTGTAGGAGACCCCTACAGCAACATCATCCTCCCCTGCCTTCCCTTTATTTTAACCCCTACACTCCCAATCAGCTCAGCATCCTTCCCCAGGTGGAGCTCCACTAATTCTAGCTGGTCACTGATGTAAAGGGCAACACCTCCTCTTCTCCTTCCCTGCCTATCTTTCCTAAAGAGCTTGTACCCATCTATCCCTACATTCCAGTCATGAGACTCATCCACCAAGTTTCAGTAATAGCCACTATGCCATGGCATCCCAGCAGCACAGTGGGCCTTAATTCATACTGTTTGTTGCCCAAGCTCTGTGCATTTGCATAGCGGCATTTCAGCTGGGCTGGCCCTGTCATCCTCCTGCCAGTTCCCCTTAATTTCCTCAGATGGTTCTGATGCATCATCCCTGGCTTGCTTCATGGCAGCAAGTTGAGGGCCCTCATTAGCTCTCCATCCCTCTGCCTCCAGTGAGCTACCCCACTGTTTGTCACCAGCCATCAGGAGACTATCAACCCCTTCCCCCTTCGAATCTATTTTAAAGCCCTAATAATGAGCCCTGCCCATTCCTGCCCCAGGATCCTTTTCTCCCTCTGAGACAAGTGTATCCCATTAGTTGTTTGTTCAAGACCCCAAAATCTCATCACAATTATTTCAAAGCTCCCATAAATTCCTCAAACCATCTAAAGCAGTATTAAAAATTCCTTAAAGAGTGCCTGAGAAAGTTTAAGGAGGTTTCTGTCTTCACAAAACTCTTCATATATTCCTCAAAAAAAAAAAAAAAATCAGAATGTCTTCAGAACTCCTCAAAATATCCTCGAGAGTCAATAAATCCCTTCAAAACTGTTGAAAATCTGAAATGTCATTAAAATCTCTTATAAACTCTCAACAACTCTCAAAAAATGATACTGAAGAGACTTGACTGAGTTTCAAGCTTTATTTTTATTCGACACCCATCAAGCAGACTCTCAATGGGTTGAAACTGCCCTAAAAATCATCAACATCTCTTTAAAACTCCTGAGCTCCCTTTTTGAAACTTTCTAAACCCACCTAAAGATGCTTTAAAACTTTTTTCCCTAGACTTTAAGTATTTTTTCAGTGTTCACAACTCTTTAAAATAACCAATATCTCCAAAAGCCATTAAATCTCTGCAAAACTCCTGAAAACTGATTTGGAAGAGCTTTTAGTGAGGCTCTGGATTCTAAGTGTTCAACATCCTTCCAGATTGTTTAAGAAGGCTTAAAATTGTCTGGAAAATCATCAACATCTCTTTGAAACTATTAAGGGCACAAAACAACCTCACTGAAATACATTAACATTTCCTGGAGTTCTCTAAAACCACCTAAAGAGGCATTAAAATATCAAGACTGATGAAGAGACCTCAGTGAGTTTTTGGGTTCTCAACCATTTTCAGATATGCCTGCAAGATCATGAAAGTGTATTCAAAACTACTCAAAAGTTAAACCAAAAAAACCAAAACAAAAACCACACTTAAAAACTGTTCAGAAACTCCTGAGATTCCATGAAAACATCTTAAAACCTCCTAACACACCTTGATGCTGTCCCCCTTCTGAGAGGACAAGGCCTCACTCCTGCCTGACCATTCCAAGGCCCTTCCCACATTCCCAAAACCCTTTTGGGCTTTGCTGTCCCGGGGCCCTGTGTCCCTCACCTCCACTGCCACTGCAGCTGGAAGGGTGGAAAGGAAAATGTTGTGTCTGAGGAAGCATTCTTTAGAACTGGGCTGAGAGCAGGAGTAGAATGGAAGGTCCTGAGACTAAAGGCCAGGAGGAGCTAGAGGGCTGAAAAAAGCAGCAACAAGCCAAGGTGGGGGGTTACAGGGAGGAGTGGGAAGGGACTCTGCAGCCTCCTCATGCAGGAACTGATGAAGTGGGACAGGGACAGAGTAAGAGCTCAGGTGACTCCTGCCATGGGGTGTGGGTAGGACCCCTGAGTGCCTGCTTGCCAGTGCCAGGAGGAGGTTGCTCTCTTCTCTCAGGCAGCCAGCACCAGAACAAGAGGACACAGCCTCAAGCTACACCAGGGGAAATTTAGGCTTGAGGTGAGGAGAAAGTTCTTCACTGAGAGAGTCGCTGGCTACTGGAATGGGCTGCCCAGGGAGGTGGTGGAGTCGCCGTCCCTGGGGCTGTTCAAGGCAAGATTGGACGTGGCACTTGTGGCCATGGTCTAGCCTTGAGCTCTGTGGTAACAGGTTGGACTTGATGATCTGTGAGGTCTCTTCCAGCCTTGGTGATACTGTGAGACTGTGTTGGATGTCAGGTGTCAGGGGACTCTCCTAACCCAGACAGGGTTTGAGTGTTGGAGCTTCCAAGCTCAGCTGCTGCCATCACCATTGTAGGTAGGAGCCAGGCAGAGCCACACAGCTGCTGAACTCAGCCCTCCCACCCCCTAAAGTCTTGACCCTCCATCTCTCCATCCACACTCACTTTGTGCCCTCTGAGCCTCCCCAGGGAGCCACCAAGGTCCCAAGGCTGATCTACACACCCAGCATGGCCCAACAGAAGGCTCTGGATGAGAGCATGGAGGAGAGCACCCTGGAGAACAAGCTGGAGGAGCTCAAGTGGCCAAGCTGCAGAGGTGGCCCAGGTGAACCTCATGAGGTCCTGCACCTGGGCTGATACAAGCCTCACAATCAGCACAGGCTGGGGGAAGGGCTGATACAATGCAGCCCTGCAGAAAAGGACTTGGTGACTTTGGTGCAGAAATAGCTGGACATGAGCAGGCAGTGTGCGCCTGCAGCCCAGAGGACGATTGTAGCCTGACTGCACCAAAAGCAGATGGAGAGAGGAGATTCTGCCACTGTGCTTTGCTGAGACCTCACCTGCACTGATGTGTCCAGCTCTGGAACCCTCCACACAGCGAGGACATGGTCCTGATGGAAACGGTCCAGAGGAGGCCATGAAAAAGAACAGAGGGCTGGGGAGCCTCTGCTATGAGGACAGGCTGAGGGAGCTGAGAGTGTTCAGCCTGGAAAAGAGAAGGATCTGCAGAGACCTAATAGTGACCTTCCAGTACCTGAAGTGAGCTACAAGAAGGCTGCAGAGAGACTGTGTGCAAAGGCCTGCAGGGACAGGACAAGGGCAATGGCTGCGAACTAGAGCAGGGCAGATTTAGATTGGATGTGAGGAACAAGATCTGCACCACAAGGGTGCTGGAACATTGCAACAGGTGGTCCAGGGATGTGGTTGAGGCCCCATCCCTGGAGATGTTAAAGGTGAGGCTCAATAGGGCTCTGGGCAGCCTGATCTAGTGGAGAATGACCCTGCTGACTGCAGAGGGTTGGACTGGGTGAGCTTAAAGGTCCCTTCCAACCCAAACCATTCTATGATTCTAAGGGCAGCCTCCAGGGAGAGGAAGCAGAGGAAAAAGATGATGAAGCAGATGAGGACAATGAAGATGACAAGAAAGAAGAGGAGGAGAACAAGAAGGCTGAGGACAAGGAGGAGGAAAATGAATCTGCAGTGCCACTCTCTGTGCCACTATGCAGCTGAATGCCTGTGTGCAGGCAGCTTCCCACCCAGCCCACAGCCAGGCAGCACTAAGGGCCCCACGCTGGCACCAGAACCTTCCTGCTCAAAACCATTCCAAAATGCTTAGAAAGGTTTAGAACTGCCAAAATGCCAACATAACTCATCAGAAATTCTGAAGAAATAATTAAATTATAATAAAAACTCAATTTGGCCTCCAGTGATGGCAGTGTGAGCTCCCAGTTACCTCCCAGTGCTTCCAAACTCCTCCAAGCTTCTAATCCCACCAAAAGATTAATTAAGGCTCTTAAGAGCATTGCAGAGATTTCAATGAGTTCTGGGTTTGCCAAACTTCATATATGCCTGAAAAAAAAAAATCACCAAAATAGCTTAAATAATTCTTCAGAAGTCACAAAAATTGTTTTGAAATGCTTAAAACTCATTTGGTAGAGATTTCAGTGACTTCCTAGGCTGCTTTAAGCCTTCAACACCCTTCCAAAATGCTTCAGGAGGCTTAAAACCACCTGGAAACCATAAAAATCTCTTCCAAAAC
Organism: Tricholaema leucomelas; assembly: GCA_013400475.1. Classification (NCBI taxonomy): domain Eukaryota; kingdom Metazoa; phylum Chordata; class Aves; order Piciformes; family Lybiidae; genus Tricholaema lacrymosa; species Tricholaema leucomelas. The sequence goes on from WAAF01002216.1 coordinate 6,386, forward strand.
TGCTTGAAGCTCATTAAAAGTCATTAAAATCTGTGACAAACTCACAACTAATTTTACAGAGAATGTTGTCAGCGTCCAGGCCTCTGTGACTGTTCGACTTGCTTCAGAAACACTTCAGAATTGTTAAATGTTGAACTGACAGGGAACTGGGAGCACTGGGAGCCTGACTGGGAGGCACACTGGGGAGGAACTGGGAGTGCTGAGCCTCAAATATCACCAAAATCTCTCCATAAGGCTTAAAAACTCTGCACAAGTTATTAAGCTTCTGTTTGGCCTCCAGTGCTCCCAGTATGGCTCCACTTACAGTTCCCAGTGCCCCAGTACAGCTCCCAGTGGTCTCCAGTTTGTCTCCTAGCACCTCTGGTTTGCCCCGCAGTGCTCCCGGTTCAGAAAGAGTTGAAAATGTGTAAAAGAGGCAATGAAGGCACCAAAATCTCTTCAGAACTCTGAAGAAGTTAATAAACTCTCTCCAGAGTTCTTCAAACTCCTTCTGCGGAGACTTTAATGACTTTCAGGGCCGCTTTAAGTCTTCTACACTCTTGAAAGGCTGAAACAGGCTGAAAACTGCATTAAAAATCATCAGCATCTCTTTACAGCTCTTAAAGGAATCTCCCATCTGACTAATGTATTTAAAACACTCCTAGAACTTCCTAAATTCACCCAAAGATGCATTAAGATACCTTTTAAAGGGTGCTCGAGAGATTTTAAGGGGGTTTTGTGTTCTCAAGATCTTCAAATAGATCTCAAAAATCATCAAAACACCCTCAAAACTCCACCAAACAGCTTCAATAGTCAACAAATCCCTCCAGAGCTGACCCAGAATTCTTGCAACGTCATTCAGATCTCCTAAACAACTCTCAACAAGTCACAACAACTAATTCTGAAGAGGTTTTAGTCACTCTCTAGAGCAGGGGTCCTCAAACTATGGTCTGCAGGATACGGCCCCCAGGGTTCTCAGTCCGGCCGCAGGTATTTACAGAATCCCCCCTCCCACGGGGGCTGAGGGGAACCAAGCAGCCACTTCCTGCCACTTAATCCGCTCAGTCCCCCGTCAGTGCCTGAGGGACAGTGAACCGGCCCCTGTTAAAGAGTTTAAGGACCCCTGCTCTAGAGTCTTATTGCCCTGTTTGACACTCTTCAAACAAAATCAAAAAGGCTTGAAACTGACCTAGAAGTCTTCAACATCCTTTAAAAGACTTAAACCTCCTTAGTAACCGATTTAAAACTCATTTAAATCTTTCCTTCTTTCTCATTTAAAAGGCCTGAAAATGATCCAAATCTGTCCAACAATCATTAAGAACTCCAGAAAACAATCGAGATCTCTCTTAAAAGTCATTCAAAAGGCCTAAAGCCAATCAAGATCTCTGCCCCAAGCCAGCAGCAGCAGAGCTCTCAGCCACTGCCCTGAGCCAAAGCTCCTCCGCAGAAGGAACAGCTACAAACTGCCAGCACCGGGTGCCAGGTCCAGTGGCTGAGGCAGGGGCACCCCTGGCTGCTGGCCCAGCACAGCCAGCGGCAGGGACGGGCAGTGTGTGTGGGGGCTAAATCCATGAACTCCCCAAACAGCCTCCTCTAACTCCCTGTGCCCCCTCAGGCAGCCCATGCCAGACCCTGCCACAAGCAGGAGGAGCCAAGGCCCAGCCTAAAGTGCCCCCAAGAAAGCCACAACGGCAGCCTGAGGTACCCCCTGGCATCCCAAAGGAAACAAAAATGTCCCTAAAGGAGGTCCCAGGTGCAGCTGAGAAGGAAGAACAGGAGAGCCTGAAAATGTTGCTGCCCTCCTGTGTTTTCTTTGCCCCTAGACAGGAAGGGTCCCAAACGGTGCCGCCAGGGCCCTGCCGCTCAGAATCCCTCCAGACCCCCAGCCCTGGCTGCCTGGAGGGATCCTTTCTGCCCACCTGGGTTCCTTTGGGATACATTTGGGGTGCCAGAGAAGTAACTGAGGGTCCTTGGGAGGCATTTTGGGGTCCCAGGCTGCTGGTTTGGGTTCCTTGGGGGACATCTTAGGGTCCTGGGGTCTTACTTGGAGGTCTTGGGGGAACATTCTCAGGCCCGGGAGGCATGGGCTGGGCCTTTGCTCCTCCTGCTTGTGGCAAAGGCCAGCGTGGGCTGCCCAGGGGGGCACAAGGGGTCCGGGGAGGTTGTTTGGGGCACTCAGGAGTTGAATTCCCCCCAGAGCCTCCCGGGACCTGCAGCTGGCCGTGCTGGGCCAGCAGCCAAAGCCATGCAAGTCTCTGGCGGCCTGCCCGGGGCCTGCCTGCTGCCCTCCATGCAGCGCCGGGGGCCTGCCTGGCCCCTGCTGCCCAAGGCCTGGCTGCAGCCGCCCCGCAGGGCCTGCGCCCACAGCAGCCTCAGCAGCGCCACAAGAGCCTGCGGCAGGCAGGGCCAAGCGGGGCCCACCCACCCCCAACACTGCAGACCCACAGAGCTCCCACCCGGCCCCACAGGATCCCAGCCCCGGCCCGCAGACCCCCTCAAGCCCCAGGGGATCCCGATCTCAGACACAGCTTTCGTCTGTGGGTCCCAAAGGATCCTGATCGCAACCCTCAGCCCCAAGGGATCCCAATCCCGACCTCACAACTCCCCCTGCGAACCCCACCGGTGCCGCCCCCAGCCCCACAGACCACCCCTGCAGAACCCCACAGATGCCCTCCCCACAGCCTCCCCTGCCCTACAGCTCCCCTGCCCTACAGCTCCCCATTCGAGCCCTACAGAGGGGCTGTAGGGCCCCACAAACCCTCCTAGACCCACGGACCCTCCCGACCCCCAATTCCACAGACGCCTCCAGCAGCCCCACAGGCCCCGGGAATCGCAATCCCAGCCCCAGGCTGCGCCCCTCAGCCCCAGAGGATCCCTTACCCAACCTGGCAGACAAAGGGGACGCAGGGCAGGAAGCCGAGGCACAGCTCAGTGCACAGGAAGCTGCCAACCGCCGGCCCCGACAGGGTCCCGACGGCCTGGACGAGCAGAGAGCGCTGAAGAAGCCCCGGACCGGAGCCTCCCATTGCGTGCGGCGATTCCCAGACAAGCGGCAGCGGAGCTCGGCCCGGAGAGGAAGTCCCGCCCGCAAGTGAGCAGCGACAGCCAATCAGAGCCGCAGGAGCTCGGCATCTCCGCCCCCTCCCCGCGGAATTGCCTCTGCCCCCCGCGGGCGCCATCGCTGCTGCCGCGAGCCTGCGGTGAGCTCTGCCTCGGCCTCTGCTCTGCGTCCCCTTGGTCCCTGCTGCCAGGTGGGGAGAGGGAACCTCGGGGGCTGAGGGTTGCGTTCTGCAGTTCGAGAAGGGTCTGTGGAGTTCCGGGGGACGTCTGTGGGTTTGGGGGTGCGGAGGTTCTGTGGGGCCTGTCGGGATGCGCTGGGTCGGTTCAGGTTTGTGCGGTAGGAGTGGGTGGGTGTGGGGCAGCCTCTGCGTGGGTGAGGGGCGTGAGGGTTGGAGTGGGCAGCGCTGGGGCTCTGAGAGGGCTCTGTGCGGTTGTGGGGACTGTGTGTGAGTGTGGGGAGCTGTGTGGGGCCGTGGGCAGGCTGTGAGGAGGTTGTGGTGGGGTGTGGTGCTGGGGGCGGTGTGGGGAGCTGTGTCCGGGTGCGTGTGGCTGTGGGTGGGGGCTGGCAGAGGTGTACAGGGTGGGCGTACGTGGTGCCGTGGGAGGGCTGTGTGCGGCTATAGGGCCATGGGTGGGGCTGGGCAGGGGTGGGTGTGTTTGGGGGTTCCTTGTGCTGCTTTACTGCTCGCTGGCCCTGCCTGGAGCAGCTGCAGGGCCCCTTCTGGCCGCTGCTGTGTGAGCATGCAGATACCATTGGTGCCCCTGGCACTGTGTGCCTGGCCCTGGCCCCCTCTGCTGCCTGCTGGTCTGGCAGCAGAGCTGAGCTGGCAACGCCACTGTGGGGGCTGCGGTTGGCAGGAGAGGTCAGGGGTGACGTGGGTGCTGGATTGCAGCAGAGGCTTCTGTAGGGGCTTTGTGGGTTGCAGTAGTGCCCCAGGTGGGGTCTCACCAGAGCGGTGCAGAAGGGCGGATTCCCCTCCCTCGACCTGCTGGCCACACTTCTGATGCAGCCCAGGATCAGGTTGGCTCTCTGGCCTGTAAGTGCACACTGCTGGCTCATGTTGAGCTTCTCATCCACCAGCACCTCCAAGTCCCTCTCCCCAGGGCTGCTCTCAAGCCAGGCACTGCCCAGCCTGTATCAGTGCTTGGCATTGCCCTGACCCAGCTGCAGGACCTTGCACTTGGTCTTGTTGAACCTCATGAGGTTGGCTTGGGGCCACCCCTGCAGCCTGTCCTGGTCCCTCTGGCTGGATTCCTTCCCTCCAGCTGTCAGCCACACCACAAAGTTGTCTGTTTTCCCGTAGCAGCCTATAAGTGCTCCAAAAGCTCAGCAGGGGATTCTTTCAGGCCTTGTTTTATGGTGTGCAGAGATGAGCAATTCACAGCTTTTGGGGGTGCCTTTTCCAAGCCAGTTTTATCCATAATCTGTATTGCAGTAGCATTTTATAGTGATCTTGATTGCTTGGATCCCCGTTAGGACTGGATAGGGGAATATGTTGCTCTAGATTGCCCTGTAAAGGTCCAGCAGCCATTTGAATCTGACCCTGTATCTGAGTGCTCTTTGCCACCAGCTGCTCCTCTGTGTGTGTCGTTAGCCCCAGCATTAGGTTCTGATCTGCCCAGTCAGTGTCCTGGTTTCTGAGTATTAATTCTTGTTGTTTAGCTACCTGTTGGGGGTCATCCTGATACCCTTTCCCCACCCCTTTCCATCGTTCCAATTCACTAAGTGCTGAAAGGGACTTTCACATCTGCAGGTCCTCCCCTCGGTCCCATTACTTCTCTTAAAGGATCTATAACCGATTTAGGTTTAGCCTTACACCCACTCTCTTCTTTTTTACTCTTCAATTTGAGTTTTATTTCTAATCTGAGTTTTACTTCTGCTTTGAATTCCTGTCTGGGATGATGGACCAGGGATTGCTTCATCCTTGTCCTCCTCATCACAGAACCACAGAAGCAGTCAGGTTGGAAAAGCTCCTTAGAATCACCAAGTCTCACCCAGAATACTACCTTGCAAGGTTCACCCTAAACCGTATCCCCAAGCACTGCATCCAAATGACTTTTAAACAACTCTAGGATTGGTGACTCAACCACCTTCTTGGGCAGCCCATTCTGGTGCCTGACCACTCTTGCTGGGAAAGAATTGTTTCTAAGATCCAGTGTAAACCTACCCAGTTGCAGCTTCAGGCTGTTCCTTCTTGTTCTATCACTCATGACCTGTGAGAAGAGACCAGCACCAGCCTCTCCACAAACTGCTTTTGGTTAGCTGTAGACAGCCATGAGGTCTCCCCTCAGCCTCCTCTGTTTCAAACTAATCATCCCCAGCTCCTTCATTTGCTAGTATCACTAATAAATGCCTCCAAGGTCATCAATTCATCTGAGAGTATCACTTCATTCTCCTGGGGGATAGTCACCTCCGTTTTCCTTTCCATTACCCCAAGACACCTTTGACCAATACTTCATGCTGGACAGCACCATTTCATTCCTCTTCCTCCTCTTTCTGCCTCTCTTTCCTTTGCTGAAATAAGAACAAAAGGCTCCCTTGGGGCCAGAAGGATTTCACAATCTCTGTGCCACTCAGGATCTCCTTTCAGGACAAAAGCAACCATGTCACAGCAGATAGCCTCATCAGACTTTTGTTTGCCTCTCAAAAAAAGCGCCAACTGCACTGAGGTGTCCTGGTGGAAAGCTGGCCAAAGCTCAGCCTTAGCTTGCTCAAGACACTGATGTGGAAGGGAATCTCTCTCTCCATCATTTTCTTGTCTCACTGTTGAGGTCCCAGCAGCCTGGAGGTTAACAGATGTGATGCTCACCTACAGGAAGGGCTGGAGGGAGGAGCTGGGAGACTACAGAGCTGTGCCTCTGACCTCAGTGTCAGGGTAGGTCACAGAGCAGATCATCCTGAGTGACATCATGCAAAGGGACAAGAAGATGCCTGGTCCCTGTCAGCACATGTTTATGAAGGACAAGTCCTGTGTGACTAACCTGACCTCCTTCCTGGCCTGGTGTCCTGCCTGGGGCATGAGGGAAGGTCTGTGAATGTTCTCTGCCTTTCTTCCAGCAAAGCCTTGGGCACAGCTCCCCACAGCATCCTTGTGCACCAACTGCCTGCTGCTGGCTTGGACAGGCTCAGGCTTTGCTGGGTGAGGAACTGACTGGTGGCCAGGCCCAGAGAAGGCTGGGAAAGGGAGAGGACTCCAGCTGCTGGTCAGTCACCAGTGGTGTGCCCCAGGGTTCAGCACTGAGCCAGTTATGTTTGAACATCTGGATGAGGGAATCAAGTGCACCCCTAGTTGGCAGGTGACACTGAGCTGGGTGGCAGTGCCCCTCTGCTGTAGGGCATCCTGCAGGTGAAGGATACCTGGGACCTCCTGGAGGGAAGAGAGGTGACAAAGGACAGGAGATGCTAACCTGCCTAGGGGATCCCAGGTATCACATATCCTTGGGGACCTTCTAGTGGGCAGGGTGGTGACAAGAGGCATTAGATCCCAACCTGCCCAGTGAATCTTGGTCTGGGAGGCTGTGCAGAGGGATCTGGCCAAGCTGGATCCATGGGCTGAGGTCAACAGGATGAGGTTCAACAAGGCCAAGTGCTGGAATCTGCCCTTGGGCCACTCCGCCCCCATGCAGCACTGGGGACGAGTGCCTGGAGAGCTTCTCAGTGGAGGAGGAGCTCAGGATGTTGATTGACAGCACGTGCCCAGGTGACTATGAAGGCTAGTGGCAGCCTGGCTGGCATCAGGAGTGGTGAGGCCAGCAGGTCAAGGGCTACGACTGTCCCCCGGTGCTGGTGAGGCCACAGCTCAAATCTAGGGTTGGGTTTGGGCCTCTCACCCTGAGGAGGATGTTGAGAGGCTGGAGTGTGTCCAGAGAAGAGCAAAGATGATGGAGAAGGGTCTTGAGCATGAGTCCTATGAGGAATGGCTGAAAGAACAGAAGTTGTTTGCTCTCCAGAAGAGGAGTCTGAAGGGAGGCCTTGTCACCCTCTACAGCTCCCTGAAAGGAGGCTAGAGCCAGATGGGGGTTGGTTTCTTCTCACATGCAACAAGTGACAGGACAGGAGGAAAAGGACTCAGGTTGTGCCAGGGGAGGTTCAGGTTGGACATCAGGAAAAATTTGGTCCCAGCAAAAGGTTCTCAGGCACTGGCCCAGGCTGCCCAAGGAGGAGTCGGAGTCCCCAGACCTTCAGATGTTTAAAACCAGCATAGATGTGGTTTGGTGGCAGTGGCTTGGCACCAGTAGTGTGGTTGTAAGCTCTGGGTGAGCAGTTAGAGCTGATGATCTCAAAGGTGTCTTTCAGCCTCAGCAGTTCTGTGGTTGTAAGGTTATATGACAGGCTTGAGGGACAGGATCCATCCAGGGGGACTTGGACAGGCCTGCTCAGCTGCTGGGCAGCTCTGATGCATTTGGAGAAGGTTCAGTTTGGTTAGAAGTGAACCTTTGGCTTCTGTCTGGCTCTCAGAGGCTTGGGGTGGCTGTGTCTGGCTTTTAGCCATGGAATCACGGAGCAGCTGGAGCTGGGAAAGATCTCTGAGGTCACTGGGGATCAGTGCTGGGTTTGATCCTGTTCAGCATCTTCATCAATGCCATTGATGGGGGCACACACAGTCAGAGTCTGCTTAGCAAGTTTGGTGATACCAAGCTGGGAGGCTTGGCTGAGGTACCTGGAGGCTGTGAGGTCATTCAGAGGCTTGGACAAGCTCAGAGCTGGACAGAGTGGAACCTGATGAGGTTCAACAGGGATCAGCACAGAGTCCTACACCTGGGAGGGAAAAATAAACTGCACCAGTACAGGCTGGGAGGTGTTCTGCTGGAGAGCAGCCCCATGCAGGAGGACCTGGGAGTTGGGAAACATCTCTGAGATGAAGTCCAACCATTGACATAACCCCACCACAGCCATCAAACTGTGTCCCAGGGTGCCATGACCATGAATTATGTGAACACCTTCAGGGGTGGTGTGCTAGTTTGAAGCTGGATGCCCAACAGATCTCTGGTGCAGCTGGAAGATGGCAGAGCCATGATTGGTCTGGTGGAAATTCTGACAAGCCCCAGGCCAGCTGGAATTCTGGAAGCAATTGTTCAGTCCTGCAACCCAAACTTCCTGAGCTCCCCATGAGGATATTATGGGCGATGGTGTCCAAAGCCTTGCCGAAGTCAAGATGGAGAACATCCACTGCTCTCCCTCACCTGCCCAGCTGGGCACACCATCAGAGAAGGCTATCGGAGGGGTCAGACTTGAGTTCCCCTTCACAAATCCATGGTGACTATTCCTGATAATCTTCTTTTCCTTCACATGCTTAGAGGCTGCCTCTGGAATGAGCTGTTCCATCATCTTCCCAGGGGTGGAGGTGAAGCTGACAGGTCTGTAGTTTCCCAGATGCTCCCTGTTGCCCTTTTTCAAACTGGAGTTCCCCACCCACACATTGGTTGAACACCTCAGGTCCTCAGGCACCTCCCCTGTCTTTTGGGACCTTTCAGAGGTGTTGCAGAATGGCTTAGCAATAACGTCAGCACTCCTATGAGCAGCCCATCAAGGCCTATAGAACTGTGGGTGTCCAACTTGTCTGGGTGCTCTCTAACACTGTCCTCCCTCCAGACTTCCTCTCTTCCCTCCAGGGACTGAGGCCTAGCCCTAGCAGCACAGAAGGCATTCAGGAACTCCACTTTATCTGTCTCCCCTGTGACCTTGTCCAGCAGCAGACCCACTTTTTGCCTGGTGTTCCGTTTTTGTGATGATGGCCTTGAAGTAGCCCTTGTTATTTACAGTCATAGAATCACCCAGGTTGGAAGAGACCTCCAAGCTCATCCAGTCCAACCTAGCACCCAGCCCTATCCAGTCAACTAGACCATGGCACTAAATGGCTCATCCAGTATTTTCTTGAACACCTCCAGGAACTGTGACTCCACCACCTCCCTGGGCAGCCCATTCCAATGGCAAATCACACTCTCTGTGGAGAACTTCCCCCTAATATTCAGCCTATACCTCCCCTGGCACAACTTGAAACTGTGTCCCCTTTTTCTATTGCTGGTCGCCTGGGAGAAGAGGCAGACCCCCACCTGGCTACAGCCTCCTTACAGGTAGTTGTAGGCAGCAATGAGGTCACCCTTGAGCCTCCTCTTCTCCAGGCTGCACAACCCCAGCCCCCTCAGCCTCTCCTCCTAGCTCTGTGCTCCAGGGCCCTCCCCAGCTTTGTCACCCTTCTCTTGCCTTCTTTGCTGGATTTAATTTCCAGAGGGCTTTAGATTTCCTCGTGGCATCCCTGCATTTTCTGGCAACCTTCCTGTATTCCTCCCAAGTGTCCAGGTTGAAGTTGGCTTCCCAAAATCCCAGGGTTGCACTCCTACTTACTACTACCCTGCTACTTCCTCACATGATCCTGAACTCCACCATTTCATGGTCACTGCAGCCATGTCTGCCACCAACCTTCACATCCCTTCTTTGTTCATCAGCACGAAGTCCAGCAGCAGACCTCTCCTGGTAGGGATCTCCACCACTTGTGTCAAAATATCATCCTCAAAGCACTGCAGGACCCTCCTGGGCTGTTTGTGCCTCACTGTGTTGTCTTTACAGCAAGTATTGGGTGGTTGAAGTCCCTCATGAAAATGAGGGAGTGTGACGGTCAATCTGCTTTCAGCTATCTGTAGAAGGCCTCCTGGATTTCCTCTTCCTGAGAAGGTGGCGTCTAGTAAACACCCGCTACAGTGTCCCCCACATTAGCTTGTGCCTTCCTTCTTCTCCACACACTTTCACCTCCTCCTTCCCTCCTCCTAAGCAGAGCTGAATCCATTCCAGTTTCTCTCTCCCATCAAGGAGAGATCCACCCCGGCCTTGCTGGCTTGTCTCACAAAGCCTGTGGCCACCCCTCGCAGCTCCAGACATGAGGCTTATCCTACCTCATTTGGGTGGTGACTGAAGTCAGAGCTGTGCTGCTGCACAATGACTCCCAGCTCCTCCTGCTGCTTGTCCACACTGCATGCATTGGTGCAGATATACTTGAGCTGGGTTATCAATTTCACCCCAACATTGACATGCCCATCTCTTGTGAGCCTGTTTCTATTCTCTTCCCCCTTTGAACCCAATTTAAAGCCCATTGGTGGACCCCACCAGCTCCATTTGTGGGAGCAAGTTTAATAAGCTTCTTTGTGAGACCTGTTCCAAGAGGAATGTCATCAGGCTCACGTGTGCCATGATCTCCATAAAGCACTTCCTTCACAGCAAACTCCTTCGGAAGCTTAATTTCTTATTCAATTGTATTCCACTTCATAGCTGCCCGTGGCAAATCATTTTGGGAAGGATATCTCATAGCCACAGCCAACAGGAGGCATGTCCTCAAGATAACCTTACTGAGAGGACTTGTTAGGTATTTGTCCACTCCACTCTCTTTTGTGAGTGTCCCTAGTTGCTTGGCAGACTTCTCTCCTACTAGTAGGGCATTGTACCAATAGTAGAGCATCTCCCCAACCAGCTTAGGATTGGCTCTCCTGATTCCCTTGCATATTCCTTTCTAATTTCCCTGATCACTGGAATCTTGGATGTCATCCTTCTCCTCTTCTTCTGGTTGTCCTTGGCCTAGAAATAGAACTTTCCTAAGAGAATTCTTAAACTCCTCAGAACCATCCTCCTTTGCAGCCAATTTCACAAAGCTCCTCTCATCAGGGTATTGCTATTTGAGTATATTGGCTAAGTCTCTAAGACTGTATTTGTCCTCTTCCTCCTCTTGTGTACCAGAGGTGCCCTCCCCTAAATCCTCTCTTGAATCACACTCTGTCAAATGTTTTGTCTTAGCCTTAGCTTTCCTGGGAGCAAGGCAAATTGGAGCCAAAAAGGATTCGGAAGTGCATTCTAGCAGGTCTGAATTACTGAGGGTCTAACCTGAGGCCTGTGAGTTTGAATCTGGGTTAGGGTTAGTTGCCTGTGGATTTGAACTAGATGAAGAAACAGCAGAGACTTGAACAGCTGGACCTGTTCTTTGGCTGCCTGCCATGGTATTGTCAACAACCAAGACTTTGGCAGTTGTCCCAGAACCTGCAGGATGAGGTGCAGCAGTGGACGTGGTGGCTCCCTCTCACTCTCCCCCCAAAGAGACATTGGTTTCACTTTCTGTACAGATTATCTCAGGTTACTCTGTTTTCAAGGACACTTGTCTCTTTCTCTGTTTTCTCAGAACAGCCACATTCAAATTTCTGTTCCACAATGCCAGCATGAGGGCTAAAACCAGAATTATTAGGGCCATACTCATAGGTGGTAAATATACCACTGTGTTACGTGTGTAACACTCAACACAAGGGTCTCTAGGGTCAGTTTCAGGCAAAATTATTCACTTCAGAGAATATTTTTTCAGCTGTTGTAACATTTCCTGACTTGTTAAAAACAGATTCAGTAACAGTATCAGTAATATTGAAGCCAACCCAGCCAAGAGGATACTCTCTGAAGTCAAAAAACATTCCTTTAATCTTCCCCCACAGTAAATCAAAGAGAAGGGAACTGAGCTTGGCAACGATACACCAATGCAACCATCATAGGAAAATTGGCCATGCAACTGCTGAAAATATGTAAAATAGCTTCATATTAATTTCCAGACTTTATTAACAATCAAATTTAGCCCCACTTGGAAGCACCAAAATAAAGATGTGATTGTTTGGGAGTTACCTGCCCCACTGCACTGAAGAAAATCACCCAGACTAGACTCAGAGGGCTGGAAATTAAAGAATGGAGCTATATTTACAGCTTAGCACAATATGCAAGCATATATACAGTTATATGCAAATTAAAAGTAACACAGAAACACAATACCCCTCCCAGAAACAAAGTCCCCAAGAGGGCTCCCAACCCAAATCCCCTTCCCCTTCCCTCTTTTCCTCCCTTCAGAAATAACCAGATCAACCCACATATATCTCACATGGTAAATCTGGAGATCTGAGGTGAGATGTCAAAAAAAAGATGGCAAGAAGGTTAGAGGAAAAAGGAGTTAGGTGGATTAGAAAGTTAAAGGCAGAATCATCCACAGAGAGCAGACCAGCAGAAAGAAGGCACAGCCTGAAGTGAGAGCTGAGCAGTGTGTGTGTGAAGTGCCCATCTATATTTTGACTGGTTGTGTTTCCCAGCAAAAGAATGGTGATACAGGTTATTGTTGTTTTCTTTTTTGTTCCTTCTCACAGCTAAGGCTTTAATTTCTCTCAGTAAAAGAGAGAATGTGGTTTCAGTCTCAAACCAGCACACTGTGTGAGAATCCATTTGAGAGGAAAATAAGCTGAATGGGGTCAGAGGGGTCCTGGAGGATTCTGTAACAGTCCAAAGTTGGGGAGGGTGAGCCAGGGGGGCTCTTTGGGAATCCTCTGAGCCAGCCCTGGGGCTGGATCTGCCACATAAAAGATCCATAAAACTGAAAAGATGGAAGAAAAGTGTCTAGTTTCTCTAGGGCTGGGGGGTGCAGCCCCACCACCAGAGTCCTGTCCCTACTGGGCAAAGCCTCCAACACCCAGAGTCAAGATCTTGGCTTTATTTGGGTGGTGCAGCATCAGGGTTGTGTGAGAAACCCCAAATCACAGAGACACAGGCTGGGTTTGGGGACAGGGGAACACAGGCTGATCAACAGAAGAGTTTGCAGATCTTCCACTTGGAGCAGTGCACAGGTAAGGAACCCATCTCTGGGACAGCAGCAGGACCCCATCCTCCTGCTGATTTCTGGGGGACCTCACAATTCCCTCCATTCTCTGCTTCCTGCCACATTTCACCCCTCTCAAGACTTTGAAGGATATTGGCTGTACTACAATTTTGAGGCCCAGCCCCCTGCCCCTTGTAAGGGTAGGCAGGAGGGGTCAACAGGGGCTGGGCTTCCTGGGTCAGCAGCACTCCCTCCATTTTCTGAGCTAGGAGGGCAGGGACCAGGCCAGGAACTGACCTACCAGTGCTGCTGGGCACAGGAGTGGGGGTTGAGCCCCTGCCATGAGCAGCAGTTCTCACCTCTCCCAGCACAGAAACCAGGGGTCTTGAGTTAAGGGTCTTGACACCACCAACCCCCCTCCCCCACCACCACCAACAGTCTAATGGCCTCTCTTCATTCCTTGCCTCACTGTTGGGAGGTGCTGGGTTTCAAGGATGATTTGTCCCTAGAGTGTCAGCCAAGAGCACAGAGGTTATTGCTGCCCCCACCAGCATGGCTACCCTCAAGGATTCAAACCAGAGCCCGAAGAAGAAGAAGCAGCCAGAGAACAAGTTGGAGGAACCAAAGAGCAGCTTTGGCGAAGAAGAGGAGGAGGAGGAAATAGAGGGCAACAAAGACAAGGATGAGGAAGACGGCAAGGAGGAACTAGATGTGGAGGATTATGGTGATGATGACCACATGGAAGGGGAGGATGATGCAGAAGGGGAGAACGGAAAGAAGGGAGATGCCTCTCTATCGCCCAAACATGCGAAACAGCACCCCAAAGGTGGGCAGAGCATCCTACCCAGCTCAAAGCCGGTGGAGCACCACTGCCCCAACCCCGGCACTGAGCCCTCCACCTCTGGTATCTGCAGCAAGAGCTTCAGCCTCAGCACGAGCCTTGCCCGGCACTGTCACATCACCCCCAGGAAGAAACCATACATCTGTGCTGGCTGTGGCAAGACCTTCACTCGCAGCCTGACACTCATTGCCCACTGGCACAGCCACGCTGGGATGAAGCCGTTTGCCTGCACCAACTGTGGCAGAAGCTTCCGCAACGGCCCCAGCTTCTTCCAGCACCGCCATGTCCACACCAAGGAGAAGCCACACATCTGTGGTGACTGCGGCAGGAGCTTCCAGGAGAAGTCGATGCTCATCGCCCACTGGCACATTCATGCTGGTGACAAACCCTTCACCTGTAGCGACTGCGGCAAGAGCTTCAGTGTTAGCTGCCACTTCTTCCGGCACTGCCGCATCCACACTGGTGAGAAGCCCTACTGTTGCGCTGGCTGTGGCAAGAGCTTCCAGTGGAGCAAGACCCTCATCACTCACTGGCGTGTCCACACTGGTGAGAAGCCCTTTGGGTGCGATGATTGCTGTGAGACTTTCTGCCATATTTCCCACTTCGAACAGCACCACTGTGTCCACGCAGCCAAGAGACCGTACAGCTGCAGAGACTGTGGCAAGCGATTTAGCTGCAGCTCTGACTGCAAGCAGCACATCTGCAGCCACCTCTCCAAGGCCCACAGGCAGGGCAGAAGCAAGGAGAAGCCACTGGCCACAGAAACTGTTGAGGAGCAGAACATCATTGACCAGGGCTCAGAGGCAGTACAGCGCCTGCACACTTGCACCAGCGAGATGCCAGATGCCCGTGCCAAACGCAGCAAGAGCTTAGCCAAGCATCTCCATGTCCGCATGAGCAAGAGGTCTTTAACCTGCCCTGACTGTGGAAAGAGCTTCAAACGGAAGTCCCATCTCACCCAGCACTGCCGCACCCACACCAACGAGAGGCCCTACGTGTGTGGTGACTGCAAGAGACGTTTCACTGACAAGTCTGCCCTCACCCAGCACCGTCGCACCCACACTGGTGAGAAGCCCTTCACCTGCTCTGACTGTGGCAAGTGCTTCCGCCAAGCCTCCACGCTTGCCCAGCACCATCGTGTGCACACTGGTGAAAAGCCATACCACTGCACTGAATGTGACAAGAGCTTCAGCTGTAGCTCTAACCTCACCCATCACCTCCGTGTCCACACTGGTGAGAAGCCCTTCTCCTGCACCAGCTGTGAAAAGAGCTTCACCCGTAGGTTTGACCTGGTCAAGCACTGTCGCATCCACACTGGTGAGCAGCTCAAAAAGACTTACATCTGTCCTGACTGCAGCAGGAGGTTCCTCCATAAGTCCTCCCTCACCCAGCACAGTCGTGTCCACACTGGCAAGAAGCCTGTCTTCACATGCACCCACTGCACCAAGAAATTCAGCAGCAGATCCACCCTCAACCAGCACCACCGCACCCAGGCTTGTGGCAAGTCTGTGGAAGAGAAGTCATAATTACACTGACAAGCACTGCTGGAGTAAACCTGATCCCCCTGTGGAGCCTTTTTCCATCAAACTGAACCAAAATCACCTCATTTCCACTATTTCCTTATAAGCCGGGGGTTCCAGGAGCAACAATTTCCCCCCCCCCCCCCCAATCCTTCTAAACTTCAATTAGTGATGATGACAATAATTAACAGTGGTGAGTAGGCACAGGTGGTGCCACCACAGGACCTGGCCCAAAGTTTTCTGGGATTTGACTGGTTTTTCCCCCAAAATCTTTTGGTTTCCCAGGGGTAAACTCAACCTCCTCCTTGTCTCCTTTTGTGGTGGCTTGGCCCTGCTTGGGGCTAGATGCCCAATAAGGCCACTCTATCACTCTGTCATTCTGAAATGGACAGATGGAAGCAAAAAATGTAACAAGAGGCCTGTGACTTGAGACAGGAGCAGTACAATAAAGTAAAGGTGAAAGCCAAGACTGTGTGTGGAAGCAGAAGCAGAGCAAACAAATCCTCTTCTCTGTTCCCCATCAGCAGATGATGTCCAGCTGCTCCTTGGGAAGCTCCCTGGGGCTTCAGCATGCACAGCAGCTGGTCTGGAGGACAGACCATCAGTGAAAGCCTGTGTCTCCTCCTTGCTAGATGGTGGAGATATGGCTGCTGTCTTGTTGACCACAGGCACATGACAACATTCATCCTGCCATTTTATTCCCAGGAACTGTGTCTCTTGTGCAGATCCTTTGATCTTGCTTCCACCCCTCTTTTTTTTTTTTTTTTTTTTTTTTTTTCCCCATGGCAAATTCAGCCTTCAGAATAATCTGGATTGTGTTTTTTTTCTTTAACACTTCTTTTGTCTTGGTGCCCCCCACAATGATGTCATCAACATACGGCAGATGTTCAGGGGCGTCATCCTTTTCTGGTGCAGTTTGGATTAGTCCATGACAAACACTGGGGCAGTCGATCCCAGGTGTATTGCACACCCCTTCAGCTGACAGAAAATTGTGGCCTGCACTCTTCTGCCAATGGATTCAAGAAGAATGAATTGGTGATGTAGATCATAGCCTCCCACTTGGCTGCCTTCAACTCCAGCTCATATTGGAGCTCCAGTGTGTCTAGCACAGCCATCCTGAGTGGCAGCAATGCCTTGTTCAGGCCACAACAGTCTGCTGTTAATCTCCACCTTCCATCAGATGTTGGCAATGGCCATAGGGCACTCTTAAAAGGTGAGTGCATCTTGCTGGTCACCTCTTGCACCTCCAGTTGAAGAATCAGCTCATGGATGGGAGCCAGGGAGCCTCAGTGTGAGATTTCCGCTGGGGCACTGTCCTGTTAGCAGTTGGCACCTGTTGTTCCTCAGCTTGCCACAATCCCACAATGAAGAGATCTTCTGATCAGAGGCAGGATAAGACTGCTCTCTGATCTTCTCTGTATTCACCAGAGCCATGCTGTGAGAGTCTAAATCCCCTCTCCCTTGTTCATCAACAAAGATTGCCTTTGTTAACCTCCCAGGCTCAGACTGAGGTGCTTGGCCGAAAGCTCAGGGATGCAAATCAACAGACAGTGCCTTCAAGGGAATGCCTGGACCTCAGCCTGGCTGGAATGCCAGCTGTGCACATCTTACATCAGCTACCCTGAAGAGAAAAGGCTTATGTGTATTCAGGGTACGGACAGGTAAGCACCACAGGGAGGCAGCGGAGGCCCTCCCCTGGCGCTGCTGCCGCACCCCTGCAAATGCAGGAATACACAGGAAGATTCCCTGGGGAGCTGCACCTGGACACCAATCTGAAAAATTATAAAAAGATGTGAGCAGTGCCTGCCGAAATGTGGACCTGCAGAGCTGCACATCCACCAGAAGAACTGACAAACTCCACAGAACACCCCTGGGCCATGCACCCATCTCTCTCTCCCCCCAAGTCTGTAGCTGATGGTAATATAATCCCTGCTCTTTCCCTTTCCTGCTTCTTCTCTTTTTCTCCATTCCTCTCTCTCTCCTTCTCTCTCTCTGTGTTTTGTTCAACTTTATCCTTTAATAAATAGTTTTGTTCTGATCCATGGTTTTGCGTGCACCTTAATTTCACAACACGGAAATCTGTAAGAACAGGTCTTGCTCCTCTGGACAGAGTTACTGTTAATTTCTGTTCTCTGGACCTTGACACATGTCAAAAGTCCATCAGTAGTCCTGTGCTAGTTTGAGCCTAGCTAGCA
>WAAF01002218.1:0-28411 GCA_013400475.1 Tricholaema leucomelas
CCTATGGGACCTCGGTGACAATAACAAGGTGATTTGTTGTTGATTTTCCCCTATGTTTTTTGATCTACCTTATGCTTCCCTGTATTAAAAGTCAACAAACTTTTCACAGTATCACCAAGGTTGGAAGAGACCTCACAGATCATCAAGTCCAACCCTTCACCATAGAGCTCAAGGCTAGACCATGGCACCAAGTGCCACGTCCAATCCTGCCTTGAACAGCTCCAGGGACGGCGACTCCACCACCTCCCTGGGCAGCCCATTCCAGTAGCCAATGACTCTCTCAGTGAAGAACTTTCTCCTCACCTCAAGCTGAAATTTCCCCTGGCATAGCTTGAGGCTGTGTCCTCTTGTTCTGGTGCTGGCCACCTGAGAGAAGAGAGCAACCTCCTCCTGGCTACAACCACCCCTCAGGTAGTTGTAGACAGCAATAAGGTCACCCCTGAGCCTCCTCTTCTCCAGGCTAAACAATCCCAGCTCCCTCAGCCTCTCCTCGTAGGGCTGTGCTCGAGGCCTCTCACCAGCCTCGTTGCCCTTCTCTGGACACGCTCAAGCATCTCAATGTCCCTCTTAAACTGGGGGGCCCAGAACTGAACACAGTACTCAAGGTGTGGTCTAACCAGTGCAGTGTACAGGGGCAGAATGACCTCCCTGCTCCTGCTGGCCACACCATTCCTGATGCAGGCCAGGATGTCACTGGCTCTTTAAAAAAAAAAAAGTAGATTATAGGCATGGCAAACAATTTTCATACAAACTGTTAGATGATAAATCTCCTTAACTATTGAACTGGATATTTAATAGCCTCTAGTGGTGCATAGGGAAAACAAAAGCGTCTCTATATTTTAAAGCAGTTGCTGTGCCTAGTCCCATAGTTTATATATTGTTAATGTAATTTTCATGAAAGCTTTAAATGGCTGTGTTATTTTTTTCCAGAAGAAACTGTGGTAACTCATGAATGTTTCATAAAGTGTGATGCGTTTTTATGAGCATGTGATGTAAAATTCATCATTCTGAAATTCACAGATATCCATGAAATGTTACATGCCTCTCCCTGGACATGGATATTCATGACAGTACTACTACTGTAAGAGCTTAAATGCCCAGTCATAAATATTCCAGAATGTCGCCTTCTGATGCCATGTAACATTTTGCTTACATTTTATGGGTACTTCACTTGGGCATTTTCCACTTGATAATGAAAGTAGAACCCTCTGGGACAGTTATTGGTGTATATATAAATTATATGTAAAGCTATCTCATTGCTTTGTTTTTATTCCTAGCATTTTTTTTTCCTCTTGGTTGTTGCTTTAAGTTCAATGAATTCTTTAAAGGGATCTTAGGAATTTCAATTTATCATCAAGTATACATCATCAATATAAGGTACCAGATGTAACAGAACACAAACCCTATGAGGAGAGGCTGAGTGAGCTGGGGTTTTTTAGCCTGGAGAAGAGGAGGCTCAGGGGTAACCTCATTGCTATCTGCAACTACCTGAAGGGAGGTTGTAGCCAGGTAGGGGTTGGTCTCTTCTGCCAGGCAAGCAGCAATGGAACAAGGGGACATAGTCTCAAGTTGTGCCAGGGGAGGTCTAGGCTGGATGTTAGGAGGAAGTTCTTCTCAGAGAGAGTGATTGGCATTGGAATGGGCTGCCCAGGGAGGTGGTGGAGTCACCATCCCTGGAGGTGTTCAAGCAAAGCCTGGCTGAGGCACTTAGTGCCATGGTCTAGTTGATTGGCCAGGGCTGGGTGCTAGGTTGGACTGGATGCTCTTGGAGGCCTCTTCAACCTGGTTGATTCTATGATGATTCTGTGATGAATTTAGGTTTTAGAGGGCAGTAAAGAATTCAAAAAGTATATGCTAATATCTAACTTAATACTTTTAAAATGAAAGTAATGTGTTTCACTTAGTCTCAGTATTGTCTGTGTATAATCAATGGCAGAATCAAGTCTCTTTTAGACATTCTCAAGTGTCACTAAATGACCTTTTGCAGTGAAGAAACATAAGTTTAGCATTTAAAGGTTGTACCTACATTCCCTGAAGATGTTGATAACGTTCTCATTGATTTCTGTGTTGCAGAATAGGCTTAAAGACCTTTACAAATGGATGTAATCAGCTTTGAGTAGATGACAGATCCTCTAACTCCATGCTAACATTCATTTGCACAATAACTTCTTTGTACATTGGCATTATATAATTTCTTATTTGTCATATTAGATTCCTATTGTGATAATGCATTTGATATATACATGTCAGCCTAGGGGGTTGTGATGATTTGGATGTTACCTGCCTTTAAGAAAATCACCCAGACTAGACTCAGCCAATCTGGAAATTAGAGTGAAGCTTTATATTTACAGCTTAGCACAATGCACAAGCAGGTATTTACAATATATACAACTAAATACAGAAATACACAAGTTAAAAAGTAACACAGAAACACAATAGCCCTCCCAGAAAACAGAGTTCCCAGAAGGGGCTCTCAATCCACCTCCTTTCCACCCCTCTGCCTTATCCCAGACTTTGCCTTACATTTAAGGTGAGTTTGGAGAATCAACCAGTGGGGTTAGGAAGGTGAAGGATTAGTTACACAGGCAGCAGGTTAGAGAGAGAGAAGGGAGGCAGCCAAAGCCAAAGAGCAACTGTGTTATCTATGTTTGTGTTCTTGTTTTTATACATCTCAGCAAGCCTATGAGTGAAGTAGACATCACCATTGTTTCCTTTTCACAGCCTATGATCTAATTTCTCTCACTAAATATCCCAGCTAGGCTCAAACTAGTACAGGAGTTGTGGGTTTTTTTTTGACTGCACCTCATTCAACCTGTCTAACCCAGCCCATCATATATGTGTTTGTGTTTCTTCCCCAACCTCATGTTCCTCAATTTCATGCATCACAGTGCTGTTTGCATTGTTTCCAGGCTCCACAGTGGGAAGTGGTTGAGGAGGGAGCCTCAGTGATCTCCTCTTTCACTGAGTCTTCTTTCTTCCTTGCAACAGCCTGATCAGGAAAAGTCATGGATTCTGCACAAGAGGCAGAGAAGATTGAAGTGAATTATCTTCTAATATCAAATCTTGCAAGTCTCGGAAATTGAGAGATTAAAGAGGAGAGAGAGACCATCATCTTTACCCACAACCTTTGAGCCTGAACTAGCTTCTAAAAAATTCAGTAGTATCCAAAAGATTTCATAATGTCATGATATTTACGGGTATAGGACATTCTAGAAAGGTATCAGTATCCATTAACAGCTATATCTTTTCACCAATAGGTGATTTTACTCAAGACATAAGAAGGTGTAAGTCACTTATTCTGAAGTTCATAATTATAGGGCACATTTAATTATCTGACTTGTATTTTGTTACTTTACATGCAATGTGTATGTGTTAAAATGAGTTTTAAAAGAGAGAGCACTTTTCAACAGACCTCATCACAGTATATTTTTTTGCTATTTCCACTGGAAGCTGAAATTTGTTTCCCAGTTGTGACTGTTGAGTGCTTCTGAAGGTCAAAGCTGTAAGGGAAATGTAAAATTAGTTATACAGTCTCACTAAGTTGTAATTCACATAGAATCATAGAATCAACCAGGTTGGAAGAGGACTCCAAGATCATCCAGTGCAACCTATCACCCAGCCCTGTGCAGTAAACTAGACCATGGCACTAAATGCCTCAGCCAGGATTTTCTTGAACACCTCCAGGGACGGTGACTCCACCACCTCCCTGGGCAGCCCATTCCAATGCCAATCACTCTCTCTGGCAAGAACTTCCTCCTAGCATCCAGCCTAGACCTCCCCTGACGCAACTTGAGACTGTGTCCCCTTATTCTGTTGCTGGTTGCCTGGCAGAAGAGACCAACCCCCACCTGGCTACAACCTCCCTTCAGGTAGTTGTAGACAGCAATGAGGTCACCCCTGAGCCTTCTCTTCTTCTCCTTTCTTCTTGGGTAGCAGTGCAATTGCATAGCCAGTGTATAATATGTACCACAGTATGGTATTCAGATCTCAAGTTCTGTTGAAAAGGAAAGCTGAGCACAACAATGGTAATGTTGTAAATAGATGAACTTTCATATTGGTCTTTTTTATTTTAAAGCTTATATGTATCCTTTTGGGTTTGGGAATCTATCTTCACATCTCATCCT
Organism: Tricholaema leucomelas; assembly: GCA_013400475.1. Classification (NCBI taxonomy): domain Eukaryota; kingdom Metazoa; phylum Chordata; class Aves; order Piciformes; family Lybiidae; genus Tricholaema lacrymosa; species Tricholaema leucomelas. The sequence goes on from WAAF01002218.1 coordinate 4,125, forward strand.
CACACTCAATTGATGCTTTTGCTTAAATACAAGGGAATTCATCAGACTGAGAATGACCACAGAACATTTGCTACAACATAGTGTACCTTTGCTTAGTTGATAATTGCCTCTAGATGGTTGTTAGTATACTTTGCTGAAGGCAGTTATTACGTCAGGTCATATTGCAATGTTTTCCCCAGTCTTGATCCACTGATTTGTGATGACAACTAGCAATTGCTTTGGAATTAGGCTAGGTTCCAGGTTGAACTGTATTATGACACTGGATTACCTGTTTAAAAATAGAGTGAGAAAGTTGATAAGGTATCGTGCAAGTCAACAAGAACCTCTTTTTAATCTGAGAGCAGTACTTGCCACTGAGTCCTGTTCAATATCTTTATTCACGATCTGGACCAGGAGATTGAGTCCAGCATCAGTAAGTTTGCAGATGACACGAAGCTAAGAGCGGATATCAATCTGTTGGAGGGTAGGAGAGCCCTGCAGAGAGACCTTGACAGACTGGATGGGTGGGCAGAGGCCAGTGGGGTGAGATTTAACAAGGCCAAGTGCAGGGTTCCGCACTTGGCGACAACAACCTCAAGGAGCTCTACAGACTGGGGACAGAGTAGCTGAAGAGCAGCCAGGCAAACAGGGACCTGGGGGGTGCTGGTAGATAGTAGGCTGAAGATGAGACAGCAGTGTGCCCAGGTGGCCAAGTGAGCCAATGGCATCCTGGCCTGGATCAGGAACAGTGTGGCCAGTAGGTCGAGGGAGGTTATTCTTCCCCTGTACTTAACACTGGTCAGGCCACACCTTGAATACTGTGTCCAGTTCTGGGCTCCCCCATTCAAGAGAGATGATGAGATACTGGAACGTGTCCAGAGAAGGGTGACAAAGCTGGTGAGGAGCCTGGAACACAGCCCTGTGAGGAGAGGCTGAGGGAGCTGGGGTTGTTTAGCCTGGAGAAGAGGAGGCTCAGGGGTGACCTCATTGCTGTCTACAACTACCTGAAGGGAGGTTATAGGCAGGTGGGGTTCAGTCTCTTCTCCCACGCAACCAGTAAAGAAGAAGGGGACAGTCTCAAGTTGTGGTGGTGGAGGTCTAGGTTGGATGTTAGGAGGAAGTTCTTCCCAGAGAGAGTGATTGGCATTGGAATGGGCTGCCCAGGGAGGTGGTGGAGTCGCCATCCCTGGAGGTGTTCAAGCAAAGCCTGGCTCAGGCACTTAGTGCCATGGTCTAGTTGATTGGACAGGGCTGGGTGATAGATTGGACTGGGTGCTCTTGGAGGTCTCTTCCAACCTGGGTGATTCTGTTCTATTCAATTCAGTTCGTACCAGTAAGAGACTCTAGCAATGCATTGTTTTATTTTGCTACTGAGTTTTATTATCACAGACAAACCAGTTTAAAACAATTAGGACTTCATTCGTAGGGACAGTTGTTATCCATCTTGCATCCTAAATTTACAAATAATGTTTAAACATGAAAACTAGGTTAAGTGTTAACCATTAAACAGAAACTCACCGTTTAAGCCTCTATAGACCATGTAATGCTTTGAAATTACCATCTTCTCCCCATCTTTTCAGCAATTCAGTGTGCCTTAGATCTTGTCATTTCTACGTCACTCACAAGCAGAACTGTACAAGCTTCCCAAGACCTTCTGTCAAATAAATGAAAGCTGTATAACAATGTGTCTGTAACATAAGATATACCCAGGACATACTCTGTCAAATCAATGAATCACCACTTAAAATTAGGAAAAATTATTGCCAGCATTAACACTCCTCATGGCAGCCTATTTTGGCAGAAAATAAAATTACAAGATATGTTTTAAAACACAGCAGAGCTGTCTTATACAGATTCTCCTGTCCTACCCTAGTACTAGAGTGCCTTCCAGAAGCACAATAAGCAACACGACTAATGTCTGTCTCACCTTTGTTCTTTTACTTTGAGCTGAAATATTACACTATTTTTTCAAAAGCTGCCTGCAGGTTGATGAAGTATAACTTTGCAACGAACATAACATCTTTAAATTGCTGTGAGGACCATGGGAAAAAAAAATCAGCCTTTGCAGAAGCAAGTGCAGTTTCTCCTGATGTAACTGGAGAAGTGCCCGGTTATGCCGGGACATGGTTTCTGTAAAGATGTACAACAAAGCAGACACTATGTTCATAGAATCATAGAATCAACCAGGTTGGAAGAGACCTCCAGGATCATCCAGTCCAACCTAGCACCCAGCCCTATCCAGTCAACTAGACCATGGCACTAAATGCCTCATCCAGTCTATTATTGAACACCTCCAGGGATGGCAACTCCACCACCTCCCTGAGTAGCCCATTCTAATGGCAAATTGCTCTCTCTGTGAAGAACTTCCTCCTAACATCCAGCCTATACCTTCCCTGGCACAACTTGAGACTGTGTCCCCTTGTTCTGTTGCTGGTTGCCTGGCAGAAGAGATCAACCCCCACCTGGCTACAGCTGCCCTTCAGGTAGTTGTAGACCATGTTCTTGACATATGGAAGATGTGTGGATTAGAAAAGCAAGGGATCCTTCACAGTAGCATTCATTTTGCTGTACAGGAGTTAATTAAATGTCTTTCTAATTAGTACAACAACTGAAAAAGTATCCAATTTTGTAGTTGCTGCTGCTTTATTATCTTGACCCTGCATATGGTTACTGATGCAGATAACTCTCTTAAACTAACTGTCTTTTGTATCAAAGCCTACAGAAGACTAACAATTTAGCTTTTTAATGACATAATAAGTGTAAGCAATAGCTCTCAACAACTAGAGATCTATGAACAGGCTGAAAATTAAGTAAATATACTTCCATTCAGAGGACATCACAGAGGGCATATGTATAGTGTCACATTGGGACTAGTATGAAATTGAAGCTTGTGGACTTAGCAATAATGTTGTAAATAAAGATTGTGACCACCATCAATCACATTGTGCTAGGTGCTGTACAAGCACGGGATAAATATCTACACCTCCATGAAAAGTTTGGCTGGCTTCTAACAAATTGCATGTGAGATTGTTAAACAGCACCCTCCCACACAAAGAAATAGGCCAACAATCTCAGACAAGAGGAGCTGTCAAGCAAACTCATTTATGTTTTGCCATGAGTGACTCCTGCAATGATATGAGCTGGTGTCTTCTCCCAAATTACTAATGATAGGATGAGAGGAAATGGCCTCAAGTTGCATCAGGGGAGGTTTAGGTTGGATGTTTGGAGGAAGTTCTGTACTGAGCAGGTGGTCAGGCACTGGAATGGGCTGCTCAGGGAGGTGGTTGAGTCGCCATCCCTGGAGGTGTTTAAAAGGAGAGTGGATGTAGAACTTGAGGCTATAGTCTAGTAATGAAGGATGCTGGGATGAAGGTTGGACTGGATGATCCTAGTGGTCCTTTCCAAGCATAGCGATTCATAATGATGAGATGTTGTGCTGAGGGCTTTGGTTTAGTCAAGGACTTGTCAGTGTGAAACTAATGATTGGACTCAATGATCTTGAAGGTCTTCTCCAATCTAAGAAATTCTGTGATTCTGTGATCTTTTAAGATAAATAGTGAAATTCCCAATATATAGCTGTTGACTGGGAGAAGACCCCATGTGAATTGTTTCCAACACAAAAGATCACAGGATCACAGGATGTTAGGGGTTGGAAGGGACCTCTGTAGATCATCAAGTCCAACCCCCCTGCCAGAGCTGGACCATAGAATGTAGTACAGGTGGCACAGGAATGCATCCAGATGGGTCTTGAAAGTCTCCAGAGAAGGAGACACTACAAACCCTCTGGGGATCTTGTTCCAGTGTTCCATTACCCTTACAGTCAAGAAGTTCTTCATGTTGAGATGGAACTTCCTGTGCTGTAGTTTGTACCCATTACCTCTTGTCCTATAACAGGGCACAACTGAGAAGAGTTTGTCTCCTCCCTCTTAACACTCAGCCCTCAGATATTTATAGACATTGATTAAATTCCCTCTAAGATTAGAGAGATTCTCTTAATCTTAGATTCTTTTTACCAGAGCAAAAAGCCACAGGTCCCTCAGCCTCTCCTCAAAGGGCATGTGCTCAAGTACCTTAATCATCTTCATAGCCCTAACAACCTAACAACAGACAGATCCTTACAAGAAAGAAGCTGAAGGGCCCAGATTCACTGCTTTTATCATTGTTTTTCCCAGTTGTCATTTGATTGCACTGGTCTGAAAGCATGGCTTCAACCTTGAAACACATTGTAATTTGAGCCCCAGGTACTCCGCCGCCGTTTTGACTTGAGAGCTAGACGTGTTCAGCAGTACGAATTATTTCCTAGAGGAACAGATGCAGTCTCAAGTTGTGCCAGGGAAGTATAGGCTGGATGTTAGGAGGAAGTTCTTATCGTAGAATCATAGAATGGTTTAGGTTGGAAGGGACCTCAAGGATCATCCAGCTCCAACCCCCTGCCATAGGCAGGGACACCTCCCACTAGAGCAGCTTGCTCAAGGCCTCATCCAGCCTGGCCTTAAACACCTCCAAGGAGGAAGCATCCACAACCTCCCTGGGCAACCTGTGCCANCAGAGTAAAGGGGGAGAATCACCTCCCTTGCCCTGCTGGCCACACTTCTTCCCAGAGAGAGAGATTTGCCATTGGAATGGGCTGCCCAGGGAGGTGGTGGAGTCACTGTCCCTGGAGGTGTTGAAGAAAAGCCTGTCAGAGGCACTTAGTGCCATGGGCTAGTTGATTGGCCAGGGCTGGGTGCTAGGTTGGACTGGATGATCTTAGAGGTCTTGTCTAACCTGGTTGACTCTACGATTCTCTGAATATATGAAATAGCAATCAGGATGGTTCAGATATCAAGGATACCTCCAGGTCAGGGTTAATAGTGAAAACCAGCTTTGGTTTACTTTTCTTTTAAACAGCTTTGTCAGAATCAGTGGGTAATTTGGAAAAAAAACAACAGATGACTATGTGTTGTGAGCCCCAAATTATTCTATTTGACAACAAATAATAACAAGAGAGGGTTTTGTTTGCTTGTTTGTTTGTTTTTAGTTGTGGGGTTGGGATCTTGTGGGTTATTTTTTCTTGCTTTTTCCTACATACAATATTTCACAAGAGCATATTCTTTTACAAATGGAATTTATTCCGTATGAAGAGCTGTGGTTTTAATGACAGTTTAGACACTGATAGAGTTATTAGAATATATTTTCCCTTTAATGAATGCTTTAATGCAGTAAATATATTTTCAATGTTCTGTATATATATTTTCATGATAACTTCTTTGCAGTTATCTGGAAAATCAAAGACTGCAGCTCTGCAAAATTTCTACCAAAAAGACTCTTTTCTTACTAAGACTTTGTAGGCTACACCACAGCCTTTAGTGGATTCTGCTTTCTGCTGTTCACAGTTGTAAATCCCCAGACTTAGAGTAGATTTTTTTTCCTTACATAGTATTAATTGCTATCTTGACTTTAGCATTGCAGTGATTCTGCAATTTTATGTCACTGTAGCCACAGTGAATCCCTGTGTTAAAAGAGCTCCCACATTATAGCATTAGCCAAGACTGTAAGAAGTCAGCATGTCTCTGAAGTTGGCACATGCAGAAATGCCTGTGGGCAAAGACCACATATTTATAATCTGGTATCCCAGAATTGGCTGCATGATAACTCATGCATCATTGTGAATCATAGTTTCATTAACAGAGCAAGGGGACACAGCCTCAAGTTGTGCTGGAGGAGGTCTAGGCTGGATGTTAGGAGGAAGTTCTTACCAGAGAGAGTGATTGGCATTGGAATGGGCTGCCCAGGGAGGTGGTGGAGGTGCCGTCCCTGGAGGTGTTCAAGCAAAGCCTGGATGAGGCACTTAGAGCCATGGTCTAGTTGATTGGATAGGATTGGCTGATAGGTTGGACTGGATGATCTTGGAGTCCTCTTCCAACCTGGTTGATTCAACCACCACAAAAAGTAATGTCTGCTCTTTCAAAACCAACAGCCAGCACAGACTGGAATTAGTGAATTGGCAGTGACATAACTTGTAGAGGGCTCTACTACTGTACTTCAGCAGAATAGCAAATTACTGTAAATACCAATATTTTTCTTAGCATTACCTAGACATGTAATGCTTTTAAGAGAGGTTCTGCTCATTTCCACATTAGTCTCATTGAAGTTCTACTCGAGAAAATTTGCAAAGATGCTTTCAGATTTATTTCCATGCTGCTCTTCTGTTTTGTAAAAACTTCTGCAATAGGGAGCTTATCATTATCAGTTATTTTTATATATTATATATATATAAATATATATTATATATTTATATATTATATATATTAGTTACTTGATATATTATATATTAGTTATTTTCATATATTATATTACATATATTATTTTAAAATCATTACGTTTTCAGTTTAAGTCATCACATCAGTGACTTTGCTGTTAGCTTAGAGGATTTAGTATATGATCTTGCAAATAGACCTAGCATAGATCCTGCAAATAACAGGGATTGTTATCTCTCAAGGTGTGCCGAGGGAGGCCTAGACTGGATGTTGGGAGGAAGTTCTTCCCAGAGAGAGTGGTTGGCATTGGGATGGGCTGCCCAGGGAGAGATGCTGAGGTTCTGGAACGTGTCCAGAGAAGGGCAACAAAGCTGTTGAGAGGCCTGGAACACAGCCCTGTTACGAGAGGCTGAGGTCACTGGGGGTGTTCATCCTGGAGAAGAGGAGGCTCAGGGGTGACCTCATTGCTGTCTACAGCTACCTGAAGGGAGGTTGTAGCCAGGTGGGGGTTGATCTCTTCTGCCAGGCACCCAGCAACAGAACAAGAGGATACAGTCTCACGTTGTGCTGAGGGAGGTATAGGCAGGATGTTAGGAGGAAGTTCTTGCCAGAGAGAGTGATTGGCATTGGAATGGTCTGCCCAGGGAGGTGGTGGAGTCACTGTCCCTGGAGGTGTTCAAGAAAATCCTGGCTGAGGCACTTAGTGCCCTGGTCTAGTTGACTGGATAGGGCTGGGTGCTAGGTTGGACTGGGTGGTCTTGGAAGTCTCTTCCAACCTGGTTGTTTCTATGATTCTCCAAATCTCCAAACTTCCCTCACTAAAGTTCTTTTAAATGATTTTTTCTACATTCAGCATTGAAGGTTCCGCTTTGTTGCATTGGGAATTCAGGTTGCACTCTGTTTATCTTTACTTCTAATGAAACTATTTCTTATCCAAATAAACTTCACTAATGAAGTGCTGCGGTAGCAGCAACAAACTTTACTAACGGTAACATAAGGGCGCACCCTGCTAACCTATCCATTAACTCCTGCTTCTTTTCCCTGCAGAATTTTTCCGAGAGCTTCTGGAAAATGCAGAAAGATCATTAAATGACATGTTTGTCCGGACGTATGGCATGCTGTACATGCAGAACTCAGAGGTGTTCCAGGACCTCTTCACAGAGCTGAAGCGATATTACACAGGAGGCAATGTGAATTTGGAGGAAATGCTCAATGATTTCTGGGCTCGGCTGCTGGAGCGGATGTTCCAACTCATAAACCCCCAATACCATTTCTCTGAGGACTATTTGGAGTGTGTAAGCAAGTACACAGACCAGCTGAAGCCGTTTGGAGATGTACCCAGGAAGCTGAAGGTTCAAGTGACCAGAGCGTTCATTGCCGCACGGACCTTTGTCCAGGGGCTGACAGTAGGCAGAGAGGTTGCAAACAGAGTATCCAAGGTAATCTCAAAATCAGGGGATTTTAAGGCTTGAATTTGTTTCACACTTGCTCGCCAAGTGAAAACCCATGATACACTTCCTTTCTTTAATATGAGGGGGTTGTTTCTTTCTTGCTTTTTATGCCTGCTGATATACCCATCCTATGGTTATAAATAGGGCCAATGGTTGTTTTTCATTCCTTCTGCAGACACTGATGTGATACTACCTAGAAAGTATTTCTCTGTGCTTAAGGTGGAGTGAAATACCAATATACATCAGTGTTCTAGCGTGGTAGCGATTCGCATTACTAATTCAAAACTGGTTACATATATAAAAGATGATGATTATGACAGAATGTAAGTGTTTCAAGCAGATTCAAGCTGCTGTTCATTAGGGCAGCACAGCCTTCATTGCGTTCATTCATCCTTCAACTGACTGAGGGATTTTGTTTTAAATGTCTAGTTCATGTTGTTGATGAGAAAATAGACAAATGGTGACACCTCTGGAGCTTGAGCTTTTCCAAAGATCCTTTTGACTCGCATTTATTTTAGTTGTCATCATTTATCTATGCAAATATTTGTGACTGCTGCAGCCCTTGAGAGTTTCAACATAATTAAAGCAAGGTAAGGAAAAAAAAAACATGCACAAAAATAACTTACTTGGGTTCCAGAAATGTGCTTGAATAACTTTTTTTATACAGTGTTTTAAACTCAGGTATAGTTTTCTGAATTGCTGTTCCAACTAGATTTTTGCTCTGTGAGCTGGGTATTTCACAGTCCTCTAAGTGTTTCTGGACCTTAACTATATTCTAAATTATCAATTGCTATAGTGAGTTCCACTAAGAAATTCCTAAGTAGTCACTTAGGAACTATAAGTACATGTATGACTGATAGTTGCCTTATACAATGCTTTCCTGCATTTGCAAGCCTAAGATACTGCTCTTTCTCAAGAGAACTGACTCACTTGCTTCATTTAAACCATAGCCAAAAGGTGAGGTAAAGATAGAGCAAATATATCGTACAGTAGACTGCAATTCAAGTGCTCAACAGGTGAGACTTCTAAACTTCATTTATCCTGTATGATGTGATATCTTGTAATTACAAATTCAGAAGCAGTGAATCCATAAAGGTAGTCCTCAAGTAAGAGCTTGATTTTATGCCTAGGAGATTGCATGGGAAGAAGGGTCGTTTGGCACTCAAAAGTCAGTGAATGAAACATATGATCCTGGTTACTCAGCCGTAATCAAGGTCTCTTCCTCCAAAGTGCCTTCCTGGGCTACAGGGTTGCCTTCTTTTTCTAGCACTGTCAATTCTGACAGTGATTTCCAATCAGAGGAAGGGCACCAGGAGGAAATCCCAGCCCTCATAATCTGCTCAGGGACAGATATGGCTATTCAGCCTCCAAGTGTGCAGAACATATGTTTCTGCAGAGATTTCATCTGAAAAGCAGTGATGTCCCAGGGAGTCAGGTTTTAAGTGAAAGTGCTGAGAAGTGATGTCCCTGTCACCAGTAGGCGTTAGGCCCTGATGCATCGACTGGATGAGGCTGTAGGGAGTCAACTATGTAATTTGTGTTCAATTCCAGACAGACTCAGGCATGGACTGTCTGCTGAGATGTTGCTTTCCCTGTGTACGTACATGACTGCATAGAATGTGCAGTTGTCTCCCTGCTCACATACCCAGGAAATGTTTTCATCTTGCCTGCTGAGTTTTATGCACATAAACCCTTCCAAGAAAAGGGTTTAGCACAAGCCAACTAAATGATCCTACGGTCTTATAATGATAACTACTAACTCTGTAATCATAAAATGAGCGTTTTTGTAGTGTCACTTGAGGATGATAACAATAGCTCAATGATGCTTCTGGGTGTTTTGTTTTCTTTCTTCTTTTGACATGAAAGCAGCACTTTGAAATCTTTAAAAGTGTCTGTTGGTTAGTGCATGATACAGTACAGATTCTTTTCTTTATATATATAAATACTGATGCTCTAGAATACTGTGGCTAGTTTGGGGCCCTTCCCACACAAGAAAGATATTGCCAAACTGAAACAAGTTCAGTGAAGGCCACCAACATGATCAGGACTGGATTATTTGTCCTGTGAGGATAGGCTGTGTGACTGGGTCTTGTTCAGCATGGAGGGGAGAGGAGACTCGAGAGGCACCTAGTAGCAGCTCCTGGTGCCTATAGGGAGGTAATCAAGATGATGCAGCAAAGCTCTTCACAGTGGCATATGATGAGATATGATAGGCATGACTTAAAGACCAGTGTAGATGGGGTATAACGAGAAGCTTCACTATGAGGATGATGAAGTAGTGGATCAGTTGCCCAGTGTGATGGTGGTATGGGTGGGATTAGTTAAAAAATTAATCATAGAATCATAGAATGGTTTAGNTGAAAAATCATGGAATCTAGAACACTTAACAAATAACTAGCAAACTACAGCAAAGATTAATTTATTACAACTGGAAAGAGGTCTTTTGCACTCAATTGTACTGCTTGTCCAGTAGAAGGACTCGAGAGGCCTCTTTCTGCTTAAGGTAGAAGGCACTTGGATTCAATCACAAAGAGGCTTCAAGTATTTACCCACAAAATAATATCTTCGGACTCCTGGGGCTAACTACAGTTTCCAGACAGTACCCAAACACTTGAAGGGAGTTCTGTCAGTGTCTTCATAGTCGTTAAGACTTCTGAATCTTCTCAGGTTCTACCAGGGTGCTGGGAGAGAGGCAGATGATCTCTGGCCTGGTTCCTCTTGGACTCCAGGCTTGACACAGAGGTTTGCAGAGGTGCAAGCAGGATGACTTGCAGATGTGCAGATAGGCATAGTGTCAGTGGCACTTCTCACCACATCGTGAGACACTTAATGCCTAGTCCCTGGTAAACTTGAGGCATGGTAAGTTTCCAGGTAGACAAATCCAAAGTATCAGAACTTGTTATTATGTAGCAGAGCTGGCTTATAGCTTAGCAGACATAATGCTGCAAAGCAAATAAAGCAAAAGCATGGCAGGATACAACAGCAGAGAGCAATGAGGTAGAAGCATGATAAGGCAGAAGCTATGGCAGAGGCACTTTGCCTTGCCTGCTCATCTCTTTTTATCAATGCAGCACAATACTAATGGTTCTTTGGCCACAGACTAGCCAATCAGAATGGCAGTTTGCCAAACTTGACCATATTAGGTAAAGTCAGGACTTGCTTTTACCTTTTTGGGGCAGAAAACAAGCAAATGTATAAACACATGAGGGTACCTTGTTTACAACTTGGAAGAAGGAGACGTGAAGGCACCAGGCATTTGCATTCCTTTCCCACCCTTGCTTCTCCTAACAGCAGAAGAGAGGGGACACAGGAAAACATGTTTTGACAAGCCAGGGCATGTTTAGGCCTATTTTGGCCTTCCACAACACCCAAGAAGCCTGTTCAGGCTCCTTCTATGGAGCTCTTATGGTACAAAGCCCTTTGAAGTAACCAAGTCATGCTGATCTGAGCTCAGACCTGATCCAGTTTTGAGAAGCCAGTTGGACTGAAGGTCTCCTGAGCATGCCTCCAATTCAAATTCTCATAGAATCACAGAGGTGTAGAATAGTTTGAGTTGCAAGTGACCTTTAAAGGTCATCTAATCCAACCTTCCTGCAGTGATCAGGGACATCTTTAACTAGATCAAGTTGCTCAGAGCCCAGTTCAATCTGACTTTGAATGTTTCCAGGGATGAAGCATCTATCACCTTTCTGAACAGTCTGTTTTAGTATTTCCCTGTGCTTATTGTTAAAACAAAACCAATAACAATAAACCCAAAAAACTTAAAGCCATTACCCCTGGTCCTGTCACAACAGGTCATGCTGAAAGCTTTGTCCACATCTTTCTTATAGGCCCCCTTGATGTAGAATCATGGAATTATAGAATCAGTCAGGTTGGAAGAGACCTCCAAGCTCATCCAATCCAACCTAGCACCCAGCCCTGTCCAATCAACTAGACCATGGCACTAAGTGCCTCATCCAGTCTTTTCTTGAACACCTCCAGGGGTAGCAACTCCACCACCTCCCTGGGCAGCCCATTCCAATGCCAATCACTCTCTCTGGGAAGAACTTCCTCCTAACATCCAGCCTAGACCTCCCCCGACACAACTTGAGAACGTACTTAAAATCTACTTGGAATGCACTAAGTTCTCCCCTGAGTGTTCTCCTCTCCAGACTGAAAAAGCCAAACTCTCACAGCCTTTCTTCATAGGATAAGTGTTTGATATTTTTTCCATCCTCTTCAGGACCCACTCCAACAGGTTCATGTCCTTGTCCTGAAACTGCAGAGCTGGACACAGTACTTCAGGTGGGGTCTCAACAGAGAGGAGCAGAATCACCTGCCTTGACCTGCTGGCCATACATCTTTAGGATTCTTTCCCTATAGTCCCATTAAAAGATTAATGTAATTAGCATTTTTTCACTTAAACATAGAACATACTTTGATTGAGTGGCTGACTTTACCAAGAATGTCTCAGTTTCTGTATCCATACCCACAGCAAATAGTAAATGATTGCTGGGTTTAGGGACTTTGTGCTTTATGCAGCCTAGTGAGACAAATGTGGAGATTCTCAAGAAACATGAAATGTTCAGGGTTTAATAAACATCTCATAGAAAGGCTGTAATTACTCTGAAATCCAAGGTTTTATGGCCATCTCCTAACTGTGGGTAATTATGCTGGTCTAGCCAGTGTAGAAAATGACAAATTCTTTTATTTAAACACAACTTTAAAAAGACTACAACAATTAGAGTTAGCACACAATTTTGTAACCAGAAGAGAGACAGGTAAATAGCTTTTTGTTGCTGTTTTGGAAGTCATCCAGATTCAGAACAGATTTAATATCCATTGTACTATAATACTGAGAGATTCTGTGATAAGAACGGCACATCTGAGTAAGGCAAGAGAAATGACAAAGCCAATAAAAATAAAAGAGAGAAAAATAGAGAGACAGAGGGTGGTGGAGCACTGAAACAGGCTGCCCAGAGAGGTTGTGCAGTCTCCTTCTCTGTAGTCTTTCAAAACCTGCCTGGATGCGTTCCTGTGCGAACTACTCTAGGTGATCCTGCCATGGCAGGGGCCTTGGGCTCAGTGATCTCTGGAGGTCACTTCCAACCTCTAAAGTTCTGTGATTCTGGGAAAATAAAAAGCAGAGCTATTGCAGTTCTTTTACAGAAACCTTTGTCCATTGTCCACACCAGCTGGCATGTCCTGTCTGCAGCATCACGTGCTGATAAGTGGTTTTTGTTCTCTATTTGTGGACCTGTTATCTCACCAAACTGCCACTATCAAAGGCCACCCATACAGAAAAATCACAGAATAGAATTGTGGAATCAACCAGGTTGGAAGAGACCTCCGAGATCATCCAGTCCAACCTATCACCTAACCCTATCCAGTCATCTAGACCATGGCACTAAGTGCCTCATCCAGTCTTTTCTTGCCTTAAACACCATGGAAAGACTTATTAAAGTCGACAATAGCTTCTCCTTTGGTCCTTTAGTTTACTTTGTCAACTTCTTCTGGCTCATTTCTGTATGGGAGATGCTGGGCCACACAGAGGGAATTGTTCCATATCTAATGTCAGAGACACATCTTTTCTGCACATTTCTCTTCAGAGGGGTTGCAAGGTTAGTACTGACTAAAGTCACTGCAGTCAGTTTATTCTTTCCAAAGGAGATATTGTCCTCTCTTTTTCCAATGATCTATGTCCCAAAGCACATTCAAAGTAGGCAAGACATACCACAGGCATTTTCTTCTTACTGCAGTGTTTTGCAATCTGCCTATGTCAGTGAAATTGCAGTTTAGCTAAGTCCCATTTATATAAATGGGGAGGGAGGGTGGTTAGGAGGTGTCTGTGTTGGTTTGTTTTCTAATACTATGTTTCAGTTGTAAGAGGACATGGTTGCATTCCATCTATCTGAAGTTGTGCAGCTTTAGTTGAGCAGTATCTTTATAATCCCAAGTCATATTTCATTGCAGACCTATCTAATATAAGCCATATGAGTAAGAGCATTGTCTAGATGCTACTTGAACTCTGACGCACTTGTTTCTGTGATCATTTCCCTGGTGACTCTGTTACAGGGATCAGCTACCCTCTCACTGAAAGACCTTTTCAGAGTCATAGAATCATAGAATCAGTCAGGGTTGGAAGGGACCACAAGGATCATCTAGTTCCAACCCCCCTGCAATGCCCAGGGACACCCTACCCTAGATCAGACTGGCCACAGCCTCATCCAGCCTGGCCACCTCCAGGCATGGGGCCTCAACCACCTCCCTGGGCAACCCAGTCCAGCCTCTCACCACTTTCATGATCAACAACTTCCTTCTCACATCCAGTCTAAGTCTCCCCACCTCCAGCTTTGCTCCATTCCCCCTGGTCCTGTCACTCCCTGATAGCCTAAAAAGTCCCTCCCCAGCTTTTTTTGTAGCCCCCTTCAGATACTGGAAGGCCACAAGAAGGTGACCTTGCAGGCTCCTCTTCTCCAGACTGAACAGCCCCAACTCTTTCAGTCTGTCCTCATAGCAGGGCTGCTGCAGCCCTCTGAGCATCCTTGTGGCCCTTCTCTGGGCATGCTCCAGCACATCCACATCCTTCTTGTAATAGGAGCTCCAGAACTGAATGCAGTGCTCTAGGTGGGGTCTCAGCAGAGCAGAGTAGAGGAGAGGGGGAGAATCACCTCCCTCACTCTTCTGGCCACACTTCTCCTGATGCAGCCCAGGCTCTGGTTGTCCCTCCGGGCTGCAAGTGCACACTGCTGGCTCATGTTGAGCTTCTCATCCACCAACACCCCCAAATCCCTCTCCTCAGGGCTGCTTTCCAGCCAGTCACTGAATGGCCTGTATTTGTGCTTGGGATTGCCTTGACCCAGATGCAGGACCTTGCACTTGGTATTGTTGAACCTCATGAGGTGCCAGCTTGAAGAACATGAGACTGAGAAGTGACCTAATCAATGTTTATAGATATGTAAAGGGTGAGTGCCAGGAGCATGGAGCCAGGCTCTTCTCCATGATGCCCAAGGACAGGACAAGGGGCAGTGGGTGGAAGCTGAGGCACAGGAAGTTTCATTTACACATGAGGAGGAATGTTTTCACTATGAGGGTGACAGAACATGGGAACAGGCTGCCAAGGCGGGTTGTGGAGTTTCCTTCTCTGAAGATATTCAACACCCACCTGGACACATTCCTGTGTGATCTGGTATAGATGACCCTATTCTGGCAGGGGCGGTGGTCTGGATGAGCTTTTGAGGTCCACTCCAGCCCCTGACATTCCATGATGCTGTGATTTTCCACCTGTAGAATAGGCTTTTCTGCTTTGTTACCATTTGGTAGGAAAGAAAATGTGCTAGCCTTTTCTTTTCCCCCATAAGAACAGAGCATACTGAAATGTCAGTGGTTTAAAATGTACTTTGTTTTTCTCATTTTATTTTTTTCCTGGAGAAAAAAAGAACAACAATCAACCAACAACAACAAACCCCACCACCACCACAACAAAACCCCCACTTTTCTATAAAGCTCTGCTTTTGTATTTGATATTAAACTGAAGAAGCTACAGAAAATATTTCTGAAGTTGCTGCCAGCTGTGATTCTGAATAATGTGGTAAAAAAGACATATGCATATATTCATGTTAATCTTTTACTATGTCTGAGCTCTGGATACTTTACAAGAAAATACTACTAAATTATTCTCTCTGACTCCCATCAAAACATTCTCAGTGATCATAATGCTGTCTTTGAGCTGTCACTGAGCAGTAGAAAATGTAAGGAGAAAAACAGATGGGGAGGATAAAGCAACTAGAAGATCAGAAAGGGAGGGTATTTATGACTTGTAGGAGCTTATGATTCCTGAAATAATTTTCCCAAATCATAGACTCAACCAGGTTGGAAGACTTCCTAGCACCCAGCCCTGGCCAATCAACTAGACCATGGCACTAAGTGCCTCAGCCAGGCTTTTCTTGAACACCTCCAGCGATGGTGACTCCACCACCTCCCTGGGCAGCCAATTCTAACGCCAATCACTCTCTCTGGCAAGAACTTCCTCCTAACATCCAGCCTGTACTTCCCCTGGCACAACTTGAGACTGTGTCCCCTTGTTCTGTTGCTTGTTGCTTGGCAGAAGAGACCAACCCCCACCTGGCTACAGCCTCCTTTAAGGTAGTTGTAGACAGCAATGAGGTCACCCCTGAGCCTCCTCTTCTCCTGGCTAAACAACCCCAGCTCTCTCAGCCTCTCCTCACAGGGCTGTGCTCCAGGCCTCTCACCAGCTTCATTGCCCTTCTCTGAACACATTCCAGTACCTCAGCAGCTCTCTTGAATTGAGGAGCCCAGAACTGGACACAGCACTCAAGGTGTGGCCTGACCAGTGTTGACTACAGGGGTAGAAGAACATCCCTTGTCCTACTGGCCACACTGATCCTGATACAGGGCAGGATGCCATTGCCTCTGTTGGCCACCTGGGCACACTGCTGGCTGATGTTCAGCTACTATCTACCAGTACCCCCCAGGTCCCTTTCTTCCTGGCTGCTCTCCAGCCACTCTTTCCCCATGCTGTAGCGCTGCCTACGATACAGATCTAGGAGTTTACTTATTGGTTGCTAATCCTGTTTTCCTCTGAGCTTGGCTGATTCTTGGGTTGTGTTTTTGTCTGGATTCAACCACTTTCTCTGCATTACATACTGCGATAAGGACAAGAAGGATTGTTCTCAGTTTGACTTTGCCTTTCACACTTACAAATTCATGCTACTGGCAATGAAAGTAGTTTTATACCAGGAGTAAAGGGAAGCTTAGCTCAGGGGCATCATTAGGAGCAGTTAGTGATTTTGTTAGTGGCGTAAACATCAAAGATTTGTGACCCAGCCACTGAGAACTTATTTCATTAATGCATTTAAATATTAATTATCATTTATTGCAAACTAAAAAAGGCTGTTACAATACTTTCCTGATTGTGTGGCAGAGGCTTTATGTCTCCGTCTTTTTAAACCAATTAAAACCATTCTTCCCCTGAATATTATTAAATTATGTTAATATCAGCCTTCTCATTAGGAACCTGGTGATATATAGGCAAAGTGAAACAAATTCAGTAATACAATTATAAGGTTAAACCCAAGATTAGTAGTGAAAAGCAGTCTTTAGTAATTGCCTGTGATTACTTCTACTCAGAGAACGCTCTGCTACTGCTTTTCTGATAGGCTGAATCAATATTCTTACAAACTCTGCTTTTCATGGTTTATAAATAAACATTCGACAGTTTGTGAGAGCCATAAATAAAGGTCAATATTGAATGTCACACTGACTCAGAATGTAATTATTGCAGAAACAGGGGGAGAAATATGACATGCTGATAAGTCAGGTAATTAAAAGCCAAAACGAATAGTACTTGAATGCTGGAAAATGTGATTTGTGAGGTGTGACAGATAAAGGGCTACGTGTCCTGGATATTTTAACTTCATTGGCTGGAGAGGTTTGGCTTGTTTGAGTCACAGAGGGAAAGGACAGCTAAAAAGAACTGTGGTTTTCACGGAATTTTAATCCTTAATCCAAACTGTTAGTTTAGGAACTGTCCAGCTGAGCAAGCATAGCTTTTATGATTGCTTCTGTGCCTATCATTTTAATGTTTTTGGAGTCATCTATTCTTTGATTATTAATTGAATGAATATATCTTTCCAAGAGCTAGCTTGTGTCATAGAATCAACTGGGTTGGAAAGAAACTCCAAGATCATTCAGTCCAACCTAGCACCCAGCCCTAGCCAGTCAACTAGACCATGGCGCTAAGTGCCCCATCCAGTCTTTTCTTGAACACCTCCAGGGATGGTGACTCCACCACCTCCCTGGGCAGCCCATTCCAGTGGCAAATCACTCTCTCTGGGAAGAACTTAGAATCGTAGAATCATCCAGCCTGGAAGAGACCTCCAAGATCATCCAGTCCAACCTAGCACCCAGCCCTATCCAGTCAACCAGACCATGGCACTAAGTGTCTCATCCAGGCTTTTCTTGAACACCTCCAGGCTTCTCAGCCTTTTGGCTACGATCAAGTGTAGTGTAGTATGTAGTAACTTCCTCTTACCATCCAGCCTGTATGTCTGCCAGTACAACTTGAGACTGTGTCCCTTTGTTCTACTGCTGGTTGCCTGGGAGAAGAGACCAACCCCCACCTGTCTACAGCCTCCCCTTCAGGTAGTTGTAGACAGCAATTAGTCATGCCATGAATGAGCCATATTCTTTTTATCTTCTTCCTGTCTCTTGGTGTTCTTTGGGCAAGGAGTCTGGAAATTTTCCAACTAGGGAAGTTTCAGAGCTCAGAGATGTCAGTGACTTTGTGAGAAGTAACATCTGAGTGGAGGTTCAGTTATAGAGGAAATCTTTCCTCCTGTCTTATCAAGAATAGGAATATAAACCACCCTAATTAATTTGCTGACACATCAGATGCCTTCCATATTTGCCAGGCATCTTGCAGCTGCACTGATGTATTTTACACTTTACGTGCACCAAAATATTAGATGTCCCAGAAAAACATCTTGGGAGAAAAGGCCTAAAATGACTCCACCAAAAGAAGAATGAAGGCAAGAGGTTGTAGCCAGATGGGAGTTAAGTCTCTTCTGCCAGGCAACCAGCAACAGAAAAAGGGGACACAGTCTGAAGTTGTGCTGAGGGAGGTAGAGGCTGGATGTTAGGAAGTTCTCACCAGAGAGAGTGATTTGCCTTTGGAATGGGCTGCCCAGGGAGGTGGAGGAGTAGCTGTCCCTGGAGGTGTTCAAGAAAAGCCTGGCTGAGGCACTTAGTGCCATGGTCTAGTTGACTGGCTAGGGCTGGGTGCTAGGTTGGACTGGGTGATCTTGAAGGTCTCTTCCAACCTGCTTGGTTCTATGATTCTATGATAAGAGGTCTGCAAATGCTATCATCCATGTCCTACTGATTAGACTTGTCAGATGTAATCCTGACTGGCCTCTCCATTTTTTTAAGTCCTTAAATTTAAATTTCATTCATCTAGATTTAAATCTATCTTAATAACTCACATTTAACTGAGTCGTACTGCTCAGTAAGACATTCAGTCTTACCCTTAAGTAGGTCTATGAACCTGGTTCATTCCTACTCTATACCACTTCAAATGTCTAAATTTACAGCAGTCCTGTCCTCTTGGATTCTTTGTATCATTCATATGCAAAGAACTTATGATTGCAGTAATTTTGCCCAGTTTGTGCTTATGCTTATGGCACAGAAAATAGCTTTAATTCAGTTCCATACAAAACTTCTACATGTACATCAAACCCCCAAATGAATCTATTTTAGTTTAACAATGTCATTAAACACTGTCACAACACATTAGAAAAATAATTATTCAAATCAGGTTTTCTTTGGGATTGCAGAAAAGCTCATTTTGCATACAGTCCTTTAGAGTTCTCATATCAGTTGTATTTTCCACGTATAAAATAGGCTGATGTTGTGTGGCACCTGCAGAAGTTACCTAAAGAGAGCACAGAGGACTTTTTCAGAGGGGTTCCTAGAGCAAAAGAATTGTCATAATGCATGTCATGATACACAGCCAAGTCATGACAGAAGTGATGGGGAAGAAGCAAAGCTCATATAGGAGCTGGATGACCTTGCTAGATTTACTCCTCTGTTATTAATCTTAGAGTAGATTTTACATTTTTTCTGTTTTAGCAGAGGAGAGTAAAAGAAAATTCAGAAGGGCTGCATCAGGAGAGGTGTGGGCAACAGGGCGAGGGAGGTGATTCTCTCCCTCTACTCCACTCTGCTGAGAAACCACCTCGTGTACTGCATCCAGTTCTGGAGCTCCTATTACAAGAGGCATGTGGAGATGCTGGAGTGTGTCCAGAGAAGGGCCACAAGGATGCTCAGAGGGCTGGAGCAGCTCTGCTGTGAGGACAGACTGAAAGAGTTGGGGCTGTGCAGTCTGGAGAAGAAGAGGCTGCAAGGTGACCTTCTTGTGGCCTTCCAGTATCTGAAGGGGGCCTACAAAAAAGCTGGGGAGGGACTTTTTAGGCTCTCAGGGAGTGACAGGACTAGGGGGAACGGAGCAAAGCTGGAGGTGGGGAGATTCAGAACGGACGTGAGGAGAAAGTTGTTGAGCATGAGAGTGGTGAGACTCTGGAATGGGTTGCCCAGGGAGGTGGTGGAAACCCCATCCCCAGATGTGTTTAAGGCCACGCTGGATGCAGCTCTAGACAGCCTGATCTAGTGTAAGGTATCCCTGCCCATGGCAGGGGGATTGGAACGAAATGATCCTTGTGGTCCCTTCCAACCCTGACTGATTCTATGATTCTAAGAATCAAAAGGAAATAGGAAGCAGATTATAAAATCTGATGGCTAAGCAATGCAAGGAGGTCATCGTCATCTTGCAGTATGCTGACTTTTTAGAATTACTCCTGTACAGACTGTCTTAATTCTGTTTCAGAGGCAGTCTATGGAAGCACTGTTTCCCACTGACAATTTGATAAAAGCAATTTATTTTACTTCTCCTGTGAGCCAGGGCATGAAAACAATAGATTCTTTAGTCTTCAGGTTTCTACAGAAACCATTTATTTATCTAAAACTCACCAGGAATACTAACTGGAATTTAAATGTATTATCTGCTTAAGTGTTATAGCCAGCAAAGTCATCAGCAATACTTTGAAAAAGTCAGATTTCTTTGAGACTCTAAAGTTATGAAGTCTGAAATCAAAGATGTGGATCTAAGGTAAATTCTCAGCTATTCAGAGGTCAGTGATGGTTGCATTGTCTACTCAAGTCTTACATCTCAAATTCTATCTTAAGCAAGAGAAAAATAATATGAACATAGAGGTACAAAATCAAGCATTTCATCATTAGAAAGAAGTAATATTTCTGCTCATCTTATCCCCATCCCCGTGTGTCTGCTTCTTACAGGACTTTTTTATGCCACAAACCAACCAATTTTTTACTGTAATCTCGCCTGAAAAGAAAACGTCACTTGTGTTCAGTTGTGATGGTTTGGGTGTTCCCCACCCCCACACACTTTGGAAATCACCCAGACTAGACTCAGCCAGCTCTGGAAATCGAATGAAGCTTATTATTTACAGCTTAGCGCAATATACAAGCAGGTATTTACAGTATATACAGTTATAGACAGAAATAGACAAGGTAAAAAGGTAATACAGAAACACAACAGCCCTCCCAGAAACCTGAGTCCCCAGGAGGGGCTCCCAACTACCCTTCCACCTTCTCCCACCCCTCTCAACCTTACCCCAGTCCCAAGGAAGAATGGAGGTTCCGCCAGGGGGTTAGGAAGCAAAGTGGATTAATCAGAGAAATGTCAGAGAGGCTAGAGAGAGAAAAAAAAAAAGTAGTTCCGAGCTCCCCAGCAGAAGCAGTGCCTTATCTATGTTTGGATTCTTGTTCTTATACATCTCAGCAAGCCTGTGAGTGAAGCAGACATCGTCCTGTTTCCCTTTCATAGCCTGTAATCTAATCCTTCTCACCAAAACATTCTAGCTAGCTTCAAACTAGTACATCAGTACACATATCATAGTATCATAGTAGCATCAGGGTAGGAAGAGACCTCACAGATCATCAAGTCCAACCCTTCACCACAGAGCTCAAGGCTAGACCATGGCACCAAGTGCCACGTCCAATATCTAGGCTATCATAGCACTTTCATGATTACACAGCCAAGAGCAGAAAGTAAGTGTACAGAGAGAGGATTTTAATACAAGAAATGCCTGGCTATCCTTCTTAATGTTTGCCATCCTTTGGCAGCTGGCATGCAAGGTCTGACCTTTCCCTAACACCTCAGCACAGTTTTAGCCTGTGATCATCATCCTCATTCATGAAAATGACTTTGCTTTTAAAACTGCCAGAGTTGTTTTGATGTTCAGGTCTGCCTCAGTACTGTGCAAGTTTGGCTTCTGGTCTTTGATTTGAGAAGTCTTATCAATGTTACATGAACACACCACTGGAGAAATCACTGGATTTATTCAGGAAGCATGTAGAGACTCCCCACTTCACTCCTGCTTACATGATTATCAGTATTGCCAAGCAACAGGGTTGCATCTACACTTGGCTTTTGCACTTCTTATCTCATGATTCTTTCATTCATGTCCATGAACAAAATCCAACTCTGTGGATCCAAAAGCAAGTGTATGTATAAGGCAATATCTGTCTAAGCAGTACATTTAATGTCACATTTTCTAAGCACTCTGCGTGCTGAATTGTTGTACAAAGCATAGAATAGAATAGAATAGAATCAATCAGGTTGGAAGAGACCTCCAAGATCATCCAGTCCAACCTATTGGTAGATCTCTCCACAACAGAAGACACTGGTCTAATTGTTCTGATTCAAAAGGAAGTTTTATGTATCCAGTTGGTAGAGGGAAGCTTGAGCTGCCAAAGATACAGACTGAATTTCACTAAAGTAACAATCAGTGTTTAAGTACAAGAGATAAACTGCTTGGTCAGTAGTACTGCCACTCACTGTGATGTTAAGGCATGTTGTGGCAGCTGTTATGAAGCTTGTTTTTCAGAGGTGACCCCAATCAAGTGAATGCATGTTGATCTAAGCACCCTATTTATTAGAATCATAGAATCAGTCAGGGTTGGAAGGGACCACAAGGATCATCTAGTTCCAACTCCCCTGCCATGGGCAGAGACACCCTACCCTAGATCAGGCTGGCCACAGCCCCATCCAGCCTGGCCTTAAACACTTCCAGGGATGGTGAAGAACTTCCACCTCATATCCAGCCTGGACCTACCCATCTCCAGCTGTTCCGCCTGGTCCTGTCACGCCCTGATATCCTGAAAAGTCCTTCCCCAGCTCTTTTGTAGGTGCCCTGCAGTCATTGACTAACTTTGATTAGTGGCATCTAAGCTGTATGAAATTGAACAGCTCAGGCCTGGAGAATTTACACTGACATTAGCCTGGAGAAGAGGAGGCTCAGGGGTGACCTCACTGCTGTCTACAACTACCTGAAGGGAGGCTGTAGCCAGGTGAGGGTTGGTCTCTTCTGCCAGGCAACCAACAATAGAACAAGGGGACACAGTCTCAAGTTGTGCCAGGGGAGGTCTAGGCTGGAGGTTAGGAGGAAGTTCTTGCCAGAGAGAGTGATTTTGCCATTGGAATGGGCTGCCCAGGGAGGTGGTGGAGTCACCATCCCT
This sequence comes from Tricholaema leucomelas, assembly GCA_013400475.1. Lineage (NCBI taxonomy): Eukaryota > Metazoa > Chordata > Aves > Piciformes > Lybiidae > Tricholaema lacrymosa > Tricholaema leucomelas. The sequence goes on from WAAF01002218.1 coordinate 26,890, forward strand.
GAAGCTGTTCAAGACAAAACTAGATGAGGCACTTAGTGCCATGTTCTAGTTGATTAGCCAGCGCTGGGTGATAGGTTGAACTGGATGATCTTAGAGGTCTACTTCCACCCTGGTTGATTCTATGAAAGGAAGGCTGTTTTAATGATTAGTTTGAAATCCAGCAGAAAGACAATTTAAGGCACATTGTGACCTTTAATCCTGGAGAGCTTAAATTAACCTCAAAGGAGTAACCTGCAACCATATAGAGTATAGGAAGACTGAATGTAAAAACGTTTAGAAAGATCCTGGCAACCTATCAATCATGCCTAAGATGTAGTTTGTTTAGGAAAGCACCTGTGTATTTTTAATCATCACACATCTCTTTAGAGGAACAGTACACATCTACTTTTCAAGAAAAGCATACAGAAACAGAAACCAGAAGGTGAACTGTCTGTGTTGCACCTGGGATGAAATGACTCTTGGTTCACCAATGTGGTTAGGTGGTCACTCTCCACTTTATTTCCGTGATACAGTGACTTACCTGCTTTCTTAGAAGAGGCCTGCACAACTAACTTAGTTCAGGATTGGATACATATTGGATAGCTCCAGTTGGTCCAGGGTTACAAGCATGGCATGGATAGGTGATTTAACCATAACATTCTGAGGGTCAGCCTCTGGGGCTGGCTAACTCTGCCCACATGCAGCTGGCATTCCACCCCCTGAAGATGCATGTGGGGGGTGCTACCCAGAGCCTGGTATCTTCAGTCCCAGGATGTACTCAAGGACACTTCCCAGCACGGGTTGCTCATGTTTATCTTTTCATTTCCTGTTAGTAAAAATCTCTACAGTGAACCACTGTCAGAAACTTCCACACTGATCCTCAAAACTGAAGGTTTTCTGTGTATGGGGTTAAAAAAATAAATCACAGAATCACAGAATGATTGGAAGGGACCACTGGGGATAATCTAGTCCACTGCCTCTGTGCCTCTGCTAAAGCAAGTTCACCTAGAGCAGGTTGCACAAGATCACATCCAAGCTAGTTTTGTGGATTTTCAGACAAGGAGTCTCCACAACCTCTCTGCCCAGCTTATTCCGATGCTCTCTCACCTTCAAAGTAAAGCAGTTTTTTCCTTAGGAATATCTTAATTCAGTTCCGCTTTCTTCTTGTTACATAACATCTTCATAGATGATCTGGACGTGGGCATTGAGTCAGTCATCAGCAAGTTTGCAGATGACACCAAGCTGGGGGCAGATGTGGCTGGGTTGGAGGGCAGAACGGCTCTGCAGCGGGACCTTGACTGCCTGGACAGATGGGCAGAGTCCAATGGGATGGCATTCAATGGCTCCAAGTGCTAGTGCTGCACTTTGGCCACAACAACCCCATGCAGAGATACAGGCTGGGGTCGGAGTGGCTGGAAAGCAGCCAGACAGAGAGGGATCTGGGGGTGCTGATTGATACCCGCCTGAACATGAGCCAGCAGTGTGCCCAGGTGGCCAAGAGAGCCAGTGGCATCCTGGCCTGCATCAGGAATGGTGTGGCCAG
>WAAF01002218.1:28762-55566 GCA_013400475.1 Tricholaema leucomelas
AGAGGACACAGCCTCAGGCTGCGCCAGGGGAAATTTCGGCTTGAGGTGAGGAGAAAGTTCTTCACTGAGAGAGTCATTGGCTACTGGAATGGGCTGCCCGGGGAGGTGGTGGAGTCGCCGTCCCTGGAGCTGTTCAAGGCAGGATTGGACGTGGCACTTGGTGCCATGGTCTAGCCTTGAGCTTTGTGGTGAAGGGTTGGACTTGATGGTCTGTGAGGTCTCTTCCAACCCTGATGATACTATGATACTATGATAATTCGCTTTATGTAGCATTCAGCATTTAAAAGCAAGATAAGATATATCAACTGTAAATGAATGCAGTTAAGGATTTCACTTAAATCAAAGTTAAAATTTTGGGTGAAGAACGTTTGCAGATTAATTTCTGCTCTGGGAACTCCAAACCTATCAGAGGAAGCTGGCTTCCAAGCTCTTCTACAGTACATTTTCTTCCCTTTTACTTTCTATATGTAATTATATATATGTGTGTATATATATATATATATAATGACACATATATATATGTATTTCATAGTATCACAGTATCACCAAGGTTGGAAGAGACCTCATAGATCATCAAGTCCAAGTCGTTACCACAGAGCTCAAGGCTAGACCATGGCACCAAGTGCCACGTCCAATCCTGCCTTGAACAGCTCCAGGGATGGCGGCTTCATCACCTCCCTGGGCAGCCCTTTCCAGTAGCCATTTAACACATATAATTATTACTTGTATATATAGTTACAGGAATACTTTTTAAGTGTCCACAATTTGAGAAATTATTGTATAAAATAAATGGTTGGGTGGTTGTTTTTTTCAAAGGGAGAGGAGGAAGGCAGGAAAGATGAATGTTAAACCCAGTGTGCCTTGATTGATCCCAAAGAAAGAAGCCTAAGGTCGTATCTTACCTTTACTTTGATTCCTCAAAAATGCTTCTGAGAGAAATGTCTTCCAGAGTTAGCTTAGTACTGAAGCACTGTGAATGTACCTATTGCAGTACAGTACATATTTTTATCTGTAAAGATTAATTCCCTACTTAAGATTCAGTCTGCATCTCCTTTATAGAATAGAATCAAATCAGTCAGGGTTAGAAGGGCCCACAAGGATCAGCTAGTTCCAACCCCCCCTGCCATGCCCAGGGACACCCTACCCTAGATCAGGCTGACCAGAGCCCCATCCAGCCTGGCCTTAAACACCTCCAGGGACAGCGCCTCAACCGCCTCGCTGGGCAATCCATTCCAGACTCTCACCACTCTCATCTGCCTCCTCACACTTTCCTTCCTGTTGCAGTAAGAAGTACCTTAGCCTTTGACTTCAATCCGAACTTGATTAGAGTTTGATTGTTCAAAGCTGTGCAAAATCAGGTAGGAAACAAAGTTTATTAAGGCTAAGTCCTTTACAGGGAAACTCAAGAGCTTACTGATGGGAAATTATTGCTGAGGAAATCTGATTGGAGTAACAGATTTTATATCCAAAAAAATGACCACTTAAAAACATGAGAACAGTTAATTATGAGTTAGCATAGGTCAAGTGTTTGTATACTATCTGTATGTGTAGTTAAGTTCACATTAAATCATCAACAGTGGAATTTCAGCCCTGTGACTTAGTTTAGATATACTGTAAAGGTTTAACATGGTTCTGGAGTGTATAGCACATGAGAGATGTATTCTGAGCTGGGGAGCACAATGTTTACAGTCCCTAAGGGCAAATGCTCTGCCCTGTGGCAATTCATTACAAATAGAAAAGCAGAAGAAATTGCATATACGAAGAAGAAGATGAAAAAAATTCGCTTCTCCATCTGCCTTGGTAAATTTTTGCTCACTCTACTGAGTGAACTGGGTGCCAGAGTTTATTTGCTACCTGGGGGCTGGTAAGGGCACAACATGTATACAGAGCCCTGAGAAGAGTGTATCTGCGAAAATGGATTGAGATCCATAATCTGGTTTTTAATCCATCAATTATTTATCTGCAAGACAGGTTTTTTTTCTCTATTAGTTAAAATAGTCTATAAGCCATTTTTTGAGCAATAAGTACAGAATGAAAACAGAAAACACTGTTCAAGAGAGGTGTTGGAAGAGAGAGCTCTGCTAGAGACCGAACTTTTGAAAGTTTTGAACATTTCTCTTTTATCATCCCATCTGCAGAGATTCAGTGCTACAAGGACATTCCCTTAGGCAATATCAACACAGTGTGGAGGTTTATGATCCAAGATACACATCAAAAAGAATTTTAATAAGCCTTGACAGATATACTGCATTAATAATGCTGATGTAGTGAGGTAGGACCCATGCAGTCAGGTGTGTAAAGCACCAAGATGTTCTTAGTGCTGGCCAATATAAGACATAGAACAGATTGTTCACTTAGCAGAAGAGAGGTATCTACTAAGTACTAAAAGTATTGATTTTCTTTTTTTCATGATCAGAATTATTTTCCTGGTCACTCTGTATTACTCCTTAGTAGGAAGAGTAAGAACCTATAAATAAAAGATTAGATTTCCATAAAGTGAAGGAGATTACTGCTTAATGTGATGATCATCTGGCAACTAAAGCAGAGGGAAAACTTATTGTGTTATATGAGGGTTGAACTGGACTGTCTTCCTTTGTAGAAATTAAAAGTTATTGAGATCCACACACCTGTGTTTATGCTTAAATATATTTCAACATACAAATAGAAGGAGAGAACATGAATGTATATGTCCATATGGGCACACAGTCTAACTGCATGCAGGTAACAGCATACAAAAGTTGCTATTTGACCTTTTAATGATTACAGGTTTTTACCATCTGACAGCTATTTTTTGCACTCTGTGAAGTGTTGTCTGAGTTCTAATTTAAATTCCCAGAGACTCAAATATAGTTGTAGAACTAATAACAACTTACAGGATTCCCTTCCTTATTCCCTCTTCTTTTCCAAAAACAACAAAAACAATGAATTAGATGGAGAGAGGAAAGGTATGCAGACCCAAATAAATAATCTCACTGCAATTTGGAAGTTAAAAGAAGGAGAGTTCAACAATGAATAAAAGGTATACAAAGTAGAGAAGTTACAAAGATATAGGGAAGGGAAAACAAGATACCAACCATGTAAATACACAACCAGATTTGATGGCAATGGCTTTTGTCCACCTCATGGTGATGATGACAACATGGTAAGACAAAGAGCATCAGGAAAACAGGAATGGTGATGCAGGCAGAGAGAGAGAACAGAAAGTCCTCCTGCTTTTATGGATCTTAGACAGAAAGTGGGAGTGGGCTAAACCACATTCACCTGTGAGTGTTCAGACCCACCCCTGGGGAGGGGTCAAGGCCACCTAGGGTCAGGTTCAAGATCACTTCCTCCAAGAGGGTTAACCCTATACATGTATGTACACAGATTTCAGAAGGCACTTTTTGGTCCAGTATCTTTGAAGGCAGTTTTAATACAGAAGAAAACATGTAGGGAACAAGCACAGAAAATTGTTTTAGATTTTATGTACCATATACCTGTTCTGGTAGCTTTCATCTTGTCTTTTTGGGTCAAAACTGAAGCAATAATGAGAGTCCCATTACCTTGCTCATTTTATCGATAAGAAAGAACTTGAGCCTGCTGAGCTATCAGGTTGACATTCGTTACAAACAGTGAGAATAAACAAATGCAACCTAATTCTGATGGAGTCCTTTTTTACTACTAGGCTTTTACCTACATGTGGCTGGGTTGGAAGGCAGAAGGGCTCTGCAGCGGGACCTTGACTGCCTGGACAGATGGGCAGAATCCAAGGGGATGGCGTTCAATGGCTCCAAGTGCAGGGTGCTGCACTTTGGCCACAACAACCCCATGCAGAGATACAGGCTGGGGTCAGAGTGGCTGGAGAGCAGCCAGACAGAGAGGGATCTGGGGGTGCTGATTGATACCTGCCTGAACATGAGCCAGCAGTGTGCCCAGGTGGCCAAGAGAGCCTATGGCATCCTGGCCTGCATCAGGAATGGTGTGGCCAGCAGGAGCAGGGAGGTCATTCTGCCCCTGTACTCTGCACTGGTTAGACCACACCTCGAGTACTGTGTTCAGTTCTGGGCCCCCCAGTTTAAGAGGGACATTGAGATGCTTGAGCGTATCCAGAGAAGGGCAACGAGGCTGGTGAGAGGCCTCGAGCACAGCCCTACGANGTCTAGCCTTGAGCTTTGTGGTAACGGCTTGGACTTGATGATCTATGAGGTCTCTTCCAACCCTGATGATACTATGATACTGTGTATTTGCAGCATGGTCCAAAACACTTCAGAAGTAGAATATTTCCTAAATGCTCAAAGATGCTAAAATGTAGTGATCTGTTAAACATGAAATTGGCAAATAGACAAGTGTGAGAAAAAGAATGGAAGTTGAAGATGCTTACAAAAGATGAAAATGCTTGTAAATGTATTTATTATCAAGAAAGGTTTAGGTCTTAGACTGCAGAATAGCGAATCAGTTAAGAAGATGCTAAGAAGCAAAATGCTTCATACTGAAAGGAAAGAAAGATCAAGAATGGTATTTTATAACAAATCATTTATATCGCCTAGGTTAGGCACTTAACTAACCTAACCAAGTTAAAAACAGAGGGCTCTTTCTGTGATCTCTGGAGAAAATAGCCTCAATCACAAACAGTGTGACCAATAGGACAAGGGAAGTTATTCTTCCCCTGTACTCAGCACTAGTCAGGCCACACCTTGTGTACTGTGTTGAGTTCTGGGCACCTCCATTCAAGACAGAATCAACCTTCATTTCTTTTATAAGTAAAATGTGCTGCTTCATAATTCATTTTCCTTAAGTCAGACTATAAAAAGTAGGACTACTGCTGAATTGAAATGGAAAATGTCCTTTTCAATCTGTTGCTTCAACTGGATGTAGATTATTCTACATGCAGAGAGAGTGATTTGCCATTGGAATGGGCTGCCCAGGGAGGTGGTGGAGTCACTGTCCCTGGAGGTGTTCAAGACAAGCCTGGCTGAGGCACTTAGTGCCATGGTCTAGTTGATTGGACAGGGCTGGGTGCTAGGTTGGACTGGATGATCTTGGAGGTCTCTTCCAAGCTGGTTGGTTCTGTGATTCTATTCATTATTAGAACGAGACCTTGTAAATTAAAGAATAAGTGAAATGACAAAAGAGGGGGGGAAGTCCATGGTTTACAGAGTACAGCTGCTATGCATACATAGAACTGAAATATGAATTTTTTTAGCAATCACTAGGGGGGGGAAACTTTAAATTCATGACATTATAACATAACAACCAAGAAAGAACCTTTAAATTCATGACATCATAACATAACTGCCAATGTAATGGATAAGAAACTTAGAACTGTTGGTTAGTGCCTTCTGAGACAAGAGATGCCTGCTTGTAGAATTTTTTTTCTGGGTATTTTAATTTTTTGTCAGCGTTACTACTTTTGACTTATTCTTTCCCCAAGATAGGAATCTATATCCCCATGCAATCACTATTGTTCTGATTGCTGTCAAAGGTATTTGACATCCTGGCCAGTATCAGGAACTGTGTGGCCAGTAGAACAAGGGAGGTTATCCTTCCCCTGTACTCAGCACTGGTCAGGCCACACCTTGAGTGATGTGTCCAGCTCTGGGCTCCTCCATTCAAGAGAGATGTTGAGGAGCTGGAATGTGTCCAGAGAAGGGTAACAAAGCTGGTGAGAGGCCTGGAGCACAGCCCTGTGAGGAGAGGCTGAGGGAGCTGGGGGTGTTTAGCCTGGAGAAGAGGAGGCTCAGGGGTGACTTCATTGCTGTCTACAACTACCTGAAGGAAGGCTGAAGCCAGGTGGGGGTTGGTCTCTTCTACCAGGCAACCAGCAATAGAACAAGCGGACATAGTCTCAAGTTATGCTGAGGGAGGTCTAGGCTGGATGTTAGGGGAAGTTCTTCCCAGAGACAGTGATTTGCCATAGGAATGGGCTGCCCAGGGAGGTGGTGGACTTACCATTCCTGGAGGTGTTCAAGCAAAGCCTGGCTGAGGCACTTAGTGCCATGGTCTAGTTGATTGGACAGGGCTGAGTGCTAGGTTGGACTGGATGTTCTTGGAGGTCTCTTCCAGCCTGTTTAATTCTATGATTCCTTGATTTTTTTTGTGTGAGGTAATGATGAGGTTTTTGACCAGATGCTTTAGATGAGATAGTAGTAGAGAGGAATAACGGACAGTTCCCTGTCCCTGTCCTGTGGAGTGGATCAGAAACAGACATTGGCAGGTATCGGTCATAAGGCATCCAAGAGCTGCAAGAGCTGCTCCTGTCAATGTTCAAATGGTGCTGCTGGTAGGATCTGAAAACAGATGGAATTTCAGCAGACTCAAACTGACGTATGTGTAAAGCAGGGCTTCCTTCCAAGTGTCAGACTACTTAAAACAAATATTGCTGCTTTAAAGAAGAAAGGTGCAATGACATGTGTTAGTTGGATATCAATACACTTCTGCCTTGCTATGATGTACTTCCCAAATAGTTATCTTTGGTTTAGCCAGGTAGATTTACCTTTAAGTATAATTTATTTGTAGAAAGGGAGTGGTTGGTTTGGGTTTTTTCTTCTTTTTTTTTTTTCCCCCTGGAACCATAATTTTCGTTAAGATTTTGTTGTTGTTTTGATGTTGTTTGGTTTCTTGGTTTTTTTTTAAAAGGATTAATAGATTGATGAGGTTTCCTTTTTGTTACAGAGCATGGCAAGGGAACTGCTGCCTCAGTAAGCACAAAAAGCCATTTTGAGGATGTGCTTGAGCATTTTAATGGGTATCATCTCAAAGCATGTGGTTTAGCTAATGAGAGAATTGACTTCAGAGTGTCCCATAAATTGCGTTCTGGTGTAGTCAGAAAGGTGTAAACTGATTTACTGTGAGAAAAATCGTTTCTGCCTCAGGAAGTCATAGGGGGTGGTAAATGGCACAATTTCAGCCCCATTTTTGTGAGGTTCAGAGAGGAACTGTAGTTGAAATTAACAGTCTACACTAGCCTGGCCATACTGTTGGGGGAAAGCACCGTTCGATCATTTTGTCTCTTCAATGCTCTCACATCAGTCACCTTGCTTCTTGCTGTAAGGACTTAAGAGTATTAACAGTATCCAGTATTGACTGGATAGGGCTGGGTGCTAGGTTGGACTGGATGATCTTGGAGGTCTCTTCCAACTTGATTGATTCTATTCTATTCTAACATCGGTAATATCAATATTAGAGTTTCATCCATGTACTTACTTTACATTATGACAAAACTTTCTTTCATAGCTGAAGATTAATTACAAAAATCAAAAGATTTCTTGCTTCTTTGTTACCATATCAGGAACAAAAATGCATTCTTCATTTTCCTCTACAAGTTTTATACACTTTATTTATTACCAGGGGAAGAAAATACCTCAGAAGCCTTAGAAAACTAAGAAGAATTGTAAATGGAAGTTGACCTCTGCTGCCATATTTATTTTTTATAGAGGTGTACTCAGAATCACATCTCTCTGAATGTGGAGACCCCTTAGGTTAACTCAGCTACTCTGATTCATTAAGCAAAAGAGTGTTACATCCTTCTACAGAGTTCAGATGATCCTATTTTTAGGTTAACCAAGGCTTAGGTTGCCATAGGCTTCTTCAGTAAGCAATGAAAATAGAATCATATAGAATCATAGAATCAATCAAGTCGGAAGAAACCTCCAAGATCATCCAGTCCAACCTAGCACCCAGCCCTGTCCAATCAACTAGACCATGGCAGTGAGTGCCTCAGCCAGGCTTTTCTGGAACACTTCCAGTGACAGCAACTCCACCACCTCCCTGGGCAGCCCATTCCAATGCCAATCACTCTGTCAAGAACTTCTCTCTCTTGGAACAACTTCCTCCTAACATCCAGCCTAGACCTCCCCCAGCACAACTTGAGACTGTGTCCCCTTGTTCTGTTGCTGGTTGCCTGGCAGAAGAGACCAACCCCCACCTGGCTACAACGTCACTTCAGGAAGTTGTAGAGAGCAATGAGGTCACCCCTGAGCCTCCTCTTCTCCAGGCTAAACAACCCCAGCTCCCTCAGCTTCTCCTCATAGGGTTTGTGTTCCAGGCCTCTCACCAGCTTTGTTGCCCTTCTCTGGACACGTTCCAGCACCTCAACATCTCTCTTGAGTTGAGGAGCCCAGAACTGGACACAGGACTCAAGGTGTGGCCTGACCAGTGTTGCGTACCGGGGCAGAGTAATCTCCCTTGTCCTACTGGCCACACTCTTCCTAATACAGGCCAGGATGCCACTGGCTCTCTTGGCCACCTGGGCACACTGCTGGCTCATCTTCAGCTACTATCCACCAGTACCCCCAGGTCCCTTTCTGCCTGGCTGCTCTCCAGCCACTCTTTCCCCAGCCTGTAGTGCTTCTTGGGGTTATTGTGGCCAAAGTGCAGAACCCTGCACTTGGCCTTGTTAAATCTCATCCCATTGGCCTCTGCCCACCCATCCAGCCTGTCCAGGTCCCTCTGCAGGGCTCTCCTACCCTCCAACAGATCCACACCTGCTCCTAGCTTGGTGTCATCTGCAGTGAATTATAAAAACATATTGTTGAATATGTTTTGGTTAAAGTGGACCCACTTTAATTCATTGAAAAGAGTATTTCTCAAAGTGCTTTGAAATCCTCCATTTTCTAAGTTAATTAATCACAGTACTTGACGTAAGGAACCTGCTGCTATTTGGTCAGCAGCTGGAGAATTTTGTTTTTCAATAAAGAATGTCAATATGTAGCTAAGTAGCCAAACCTAACACTATTCAGTTAAAATCTGTATTTACAGTCTGTAAATACCTCAATAATAAACATAGTTTCTTATATTCCCATGTGCAGATGCCATTGAATAATGAAGGTGTCCAACCAAAATATTAATTGATCAACATTAGAAAAACATAGAATCATAGAATGGTCTAGGTTGGAAGAGACCTCAAGGATCATCCAGTTCCAACTCCCCCCCTGTAGCAGGTTACTCAAGGCTTCATCCAACCTGGCCTTGAACACCTCCATGGAGGAAGCATCCACAACCTCCCTGGGCAACCTGTGCCAGTGTCTCATCACCCTCACTGTAAAGAACTTCCTCCTAACATCCAGTCTAAATCTCCCCTCTCCCAGTTTAAACCCTTACCCCTCATCCTGTCATTACAAGACCTTGTAAATAGTCCCTCCCCAGTGCAATGATATTTCATTAGATATATTTATTAGGGTTATAACACAGGGTTCCTGTGTGGTTCCAACCATGAAACTTCTTCAGTAATGTTTTATTTTCTGGTTTTATCATGACCCATATCTCACATTCTCCTTGTTGCTGCCCCACGTCCCAGGTAACTCAAACATTAATTAATTGTTGTGGGTTTGTGTTTTGTTGGGTGTTTTTCTTTAAAAAGAAAGGACTTGGTGACTCAATCAAATGTAGGTGGCTACTGACTAGGAGCTCAGTTACTCCAGATCAGCAGTGTGTGATTTGTATGTACATCCAATTTCACGTTGCATCGACGGCTGTAGGAAAGTCATGAAATGAGTCAAGATAAAGACATAGGTTTATGCAGTACTATTGCAGTATTCTATTTGGAACTGAATGATCCCTGTGGTCCCTTCCAACCCTGACTCTGACTGATTCTATGATTTTTCTCTCAGGCAACCAGCAACAGAACAAGGGGACACAGTCTCAAGTTGTGCTGGGGAGGTACAGGCTGGATGTTAGGAGGAAGTTCTTGATAGAGAGAGTGACTGGCATTGGAATGGGCTGCCCAGGGAGGTGGTGGAGTCACTGTCCCTGGAGGTGTTCCAGAAAAGCCTGGGTGAGGCACTCACTGCCATGGTCTAGTTGATTGGACAGGGCAGGGTTGGACTGGATGATCTTGGAGGTTTCTTCTGACTTGGTTGATTCTATGTTTCTATGATACTTATTGATCAAACTGGAAATGCTTAGATTTTATTCATCATTTTAATTCTGACTTTTGGTGTGCTTGTGGTTACCATTTTGCAATTAACACAGAGGTCTCTGTACCACTCATAATAAAAACATAACATTAGATGAGCGTTATATACCCTGGGAATACAGTTCATGTCAGTACAACTTAAGAATTTATATTGCTGGAAAGGTTTTTAAAACACAGTTCTAAAGAGTTCAAAGTTACCTAAGTGCATAAAAGATATGTAGCTTTAGTTGGCAGAAGGAGGAACTGGAAACAGGTGGACTAAGGTCTGATCAGTATATCTACTGAAGTTCTTTTTTGCTGTCTAGTATCCTATAATCAGTCAAAGATTGTGCTTAGACTCAGTTTTCTGAAGGCAAATGTAATATGTGAATCCTGGGCTCTGTTACTGCAGTTTATCAGTGCTTGAGGCTGTTTTCTGTGTAAATGTATGTGTATGACCTCATATGCTGGACACCTGTGTTCCTCACTGGCTCCCCGGGGTACACACACAAGTTCAGCCTTTCTCTCTCAGAGTCAAGTGACTGAAACCACCATCTCATCCTCTTTCAATGCATCTCATTTTGACTTGGGCACTTGGCACTGGTGTGCCACTTTCTCAAAAGAAAATGCTCTTCGTGCATATGAGATGGCCTTGGCAGTGCAATATAATCTCCCTACCTCAACCCACATTTGACTGGCAGCTGTGTCCTGGAAAACTGGCATATTACCTTCCAAGGGGCATATTGCCATCCACAGACAATCAGGAACCTCGGCAGCAAAATGATCACAAATGAATATCAGCTGCTAACATTCAAGAACTGTTTCCAAGTCTTTGTGGTTGGCTAGAAACGTGAAGTCTTTCTTCTATGTATTGCTGAGTGCAGAAGTCTCTGTTGCACACCACCTGCTGTCCTTCACACAAATGAATCTAGATTGAAGAATAATTCTCCATACAACATTTACAGCACAGACATTGATGCTCTTTCATGGACAGATGAAGACAAGCACTCTTCAGGAGTATTTGGAACTGAAAAGTCAGAAGTTATGTTAAATGTGTTAGGCATTATGTTATGTATTAAGCATGCCTTGTCTTACCGATGCGTCCGAGAGGCACTCTGCGGTCAGTAGCGAACCAGGCTGCTACCAGTGTTAGTAAATTAGTCACAGAATCACAGAATGTGAGGGGCTGGAAAGGGACCTCAATAGATCATCCAGTCCAACCCCCCTGACAGAGCAGGACCGCCTTTTTTTTCCCCACAGTCCAGTTTTTATTTTCTTTTTTATCCCACTTCTCCCCTATCTTCCTCCTTTCCTCTCCACCATCCTTTTCCTTCATTGTCCTTCTTTCCTCTCCATCTCCTTCCTTTTCCCCTGTCTTCCTTTTCATCTCTATCCTTTTTCTCTCCATCTCCCTCCTTTCAGCACCACCTCTCCTTTTCACACACACACACAAAGTATCACCAAGGTTGGAAGAGACCTCACGGAGCTCAAGGCTAGACCATGGCACCTTTCCCACCCCACAATGCATTTTCCCCTTTTTAATCCCAAACCCAGAGCACCTGGGTTCTATTGCAGTCTCCTCCCACCCCAGGTGTGGCCACTTTGCCCTCCCTGCCCACTCCCCTATTTAATCCACCTCAGGAAAGGCAGAAGCCCCAAGCTGTGCCCAACTGGGCAGAGGGATCCTCCTCCTATCATCACTGGTGAGTTGCCATGGCATGCACTGGGTGAATGGGAGTGGGACAACAAAGGCCGGGGGGCCTGGTGGCCCCCCGGTTGGTTAGGAATATACTCGATGGTCACTCTAACATCACCCACGGGTGCTGGATGGGGCCTACTCACTTAATCTGAGCTTCTCTATGTTTAGCTGTCAGAAGCAAGATGCAATTCCTGTTCCAGCTCCTGCACAGCGATATCCTCTTTGCACAAGGAGGAGGTGGCTGACTTTGGAGAGTCTGCAGATGACAGCAGGTTGACTGCTTTCTAACCCACTCAACCTACTGGAACAGCTCTACCGAAGGCATGGGAACCAGGTGAAGGAGAAGCAAGCATAAAGTTGGCCTGAACAGAAGTATGGAACCAGTAGAATCTGCCAACTGCAAGAGGCAGCCTGGCTGAGCTGCAGAAGCTGGAGTGTCTCCACCCAACACCAAGCGAAGAAGCACTTGCTTCAGAGTTAGGTCAAGCCTGACCAAAGCCAGAATGAGCTCCCTTCCCTTGGCTCCACCATTCCTATTTTCCCAGTATTTCTGTATTTGTTAAAAGGATTCAAAATGTCATTCAAGGTCACAGAAACATTCTAGTTGGACTTGACAATCTTGGGTGTCCTTTCCAACTGTTATCTCTACTCTACGAAGTTCACCCTTAAATCACATCCTCAAGCGCCACATCCAAATGACTTTTGTAAACACATCCAGTGCTGGAGTCCCAACCACCTCCCTGGGCAGGCCATTCCAGTGCCTGACTAATTTCTCTGTGAAAAATTGTTTCCCAGTGTCTAGTCTAAACCCATCCAGTCACAGCTTGCGGCTGTTCCCTCTTGTTCTGTCACTGCCTGTGTGGAGGGATTAGCAGCAGCCTCTCCACAATGTTCTTTTGGGTAGCTGTAGACAGTGATGAGGTCTCCCCTCAGCCTCCTCTTTTTCAAACTAACCATTCCCAGCTCCCTCCATTGCTCCTCATAAGGTTTATTCTCCAGGCCCCTCACCAGCTTTGTTGCTCTCTGCACGCCAGCTCCTCCACATCCCTCTTGTAATGAGGTGCCCAAAACTGAACACAATATTCAAGGTGTGGCCTCACCAGAGCAGAGTACAAGGGGACAATCACCTTCCTATCCTTGCTCAATAAATAATTTCTAATACAAATCAGGATGCCTTTGGCTTCCTTGGCATCACATTGCTAACATGTGGTTCAGACTTAGCTTTGTTAAGCTGGCTAATGAATTGCACCCATAATTTGTTACAGTATTTTTTGGAACATTTTATTTGCCTCTCTCACACTTCTCAGGTGCTCTTAGCCAGTCAGCCCCAGCTACATGAATGAGACAAAAGGGATACAGGAGACTGAAACCTGGCTTCAGAGTTAAGTTGCATAGATTAACTCACATTTTCCTGTCTCTTTATCATTCCATAGAGTGAAGGATGCCTTCTAATTCATGACACAAGCTAAATTTGTTTTATTTCTGTCAGGGATGAATGAGCATGCAGCCTGGGAAAACAGGGAAGTGCTATGCACTGATTTTCAGCATCTTGTCTGCCATTCAAACAAGTGCGTTATCATGATGGTCATGTTGAGTTTCATCTGGGCTTTGTGTTCTTATTGCCAGCAGGGTCATGATACATAATAAGCTGGCTGCCATCTGGGCTGAGAAACTCACAGGATCACAGGCTTACAGGGTGTTAGGGGTTAGAAGGGACCCAAGGAGATCATCAAGTTCAACCCCCCTGCCAGAGCAGGACAATACTATCTAACACAGATCACAGAGGAACACATCCAGACAGGCCTTGAAGATCTCCAGAAAAGGAGACCCCACAACCTCTCTGGGGAGCCTGTTCCAGTGCTCTGTGGCCCTTACAGTAAAGAAGTTCCCCCTTGTGTTGAGGCAGAACCTCTTGTGCTGCAACTTACACCCATTACTCCTTGTCCTCTCACAGGGAGCAAGTGAGCAGAGTCTGTCCCACACCCTCCTGGCCAGCCTTCAGATACTTATAAACGTTTATCAAATCCCCTCTAAGTCTTTTCTTTTCCAGACTAAAAAGTCCCAAGTCTCTCAGCCTCACAGCAGAGTGGCCAAGTACACGAGAACCCCACATGGAAAAGCACATCCAACACAAACTTCTGATCCAAGTGCTTGGAGGGGCTCTGGAGTGCAGTCTCTCCAGCTGCAGGTTTCTCACAAATTCAGTGCAAACAGTATGAAATGTTTGGGTGTTCCAGCAGGGGACAAATTTATGAAAGGGGAAAAAGTACACTGTCAGCACTTTGCTCACAGGCTGTTGTTAAGTGTATGAGAATTCAGCCTTAAAAATGTAGAACCAACATTGTCTGAAATTAACTGGAATGTCAGGAGATGGAGGTGTCCAAGTTTATGCTCCTTTGTCTTATAAAGCCAGTGCATATAACTAAGCTGGCAAGGTGAATTCACTGCAGGAGTTAGCATTCAATATTTGCCAACTTTCCCCAGCCTTTATTTCAGGGAGTAGAGATGGTGAATTTCAGGAAGGAGGTTGTGCACCTGGCATGATGTGGGAGGGATATTTTGTGCAGATACCTATCCCACATACTAATGAGAGGGTTAAAACTTTCCATCATAGAGTCAAACAAGTTGAAAGAGACCTCCAAGATCAGCCAGTCCAGCCCAGCACCCAGCCCTAGCCAGTCAACTAGACCATGGCACTAAGTGCCTCAGCCAGGCTTTTCTTGAACACCTCCAGGGACGGCGACTCCACCACCTCCCTGGGCAGCCCATTCCAATGCCAATCACTCTAAATTCATGTCTTTCTGTGTGACTGAGCCCCTCCTCCAAGAGAGACATCATGCCTGTGAATAATTCTGGTAACATTTTAAAGCAAATTAGAGTTTGGCTTTATGGTGTTTTCCACACTATCCTTGCACAGAAAGGATTATAGATATCAATTATTTTATCATTTCTGTACATTTTTTGATCCACTGCATAGATGGGAATGCTGTTGCCATGAGTTTATAACACCTCTAAGGCTAATCAACTGCACATAAATTAGTAATATGAGAGAGCATCCTGTTAAGAACAAAGAAACCATAAAATGATCCAGATGCAGCTGCATCTCAGAATTACTTCGTATGCTGGCTGTTAAATGTCTTGCAAATGCTGTTGATTCCTCTTGAATGCAGCTCTTGTTAACTGTACACTAATCCTATTTGTGTGCAGTGGCTATGTAAATTTCTTTTTATGAGGGTTTTTTTTTCCCCTCTGGCAGATTGGACTTGTATACAAGAGACCTTGATGATGATATGATTCATAGGAGGAGCTGATATATTATACACAGAAAGGCATGACAATCAATACAAGACAGAGTTACGAATCTCAGGTGGGTGTCTGAGACCCAGCCTAGTCCTCCCTCAACACAACTTGAGACTGTGTCCTCTTCTTCTGTTGCTGGTTGCCTGGCAGAAGAGACCAACCCCACCTGGCTACAGCCTCTCTTCAGGTAGTTGTAGACAGCAATGAGGTCACCCCTGAGCCTCCTCTTCTCCAGGCTAAACACCCACAGCTACCTCAGCCTCTCCTCATAGGGTTTGTGCTCCAGGCCCCTCACCAGCTTTGTCGCCCTTCTCTGGACACGTTCCAGCACCTCAACATCTCTCTTGAATGGAGGAGCCCAGAGCTGGACACAGCACTCAAGGTGTGGCCTGACCAGTGTTAAGTACAGGGAAGAATAACCTCCCTCGACCTACTGGCCACACTGTTCCTGATCCAGGCCAGGATGCCATTGGCTCTCTTGGCCACCTGGGCACACTGCTGGCTCATCTTCAGCTACTATCTACCAGTACCCCCAGGTCCCTTTCTGCCTGGCTGCTCTCCAGCCACTCTGTCCCTAGCCTGTAGTGCTGCTTGGGGTTGTTGTGGCCAAAGTGTAGCACCCTGCACTTGGCCTTGTTAAATCTCATCTCACTGGCCTCTGCCCACCCATCCAGCCTATCAAGGTCCCTCTGTAGAGCTCTCCTACCCTCCAACAGATCCACACCTGCTTCTAGCTGGGTGTCATCTGCAGACTTACTGATGCTGGACTCAATCCCCTGGTCCAGATCAACAAGAAAGATATTGAACAGGACTGGGTCCAGGACTGATCCTTGGGGAACACCACTAGTGACTGGGTGTGGCACCATTCACCACCACTCTCTTCCAGAGAGTTCTTGACCCATATCAGAGTGAATCTGTGCAAGCCACGAGCTGCCAGCTTTGCCAAGAGGTTGTTGTGGCAGACGGTGTCAAAGACTTTGCTGAAGTCCAGGTAGTCTACATCCACAGCTTTCCCCATATCAAATGAAAGGATACAATTACTCAGAATCAAGTGGGTGTAAAGGAGTTGCATTTAATTCTTTCTGAAAAAAAGTTTTAAGCACAGTCTACTTTGAATTTTAAAACCTTTCTCAGAGCCCATGTGTCAACAGTCCAATAAAGATACTGAAATGAAGGTATGTCATAATAATGTTTAGATGTAATGAAAATATACTTCATAGGAAGTGATAGAAAGAGTCAAGTCTACTTAGTTAAGAACCAAGCCCAACAGTATAAAAGATGATTTAATCATGGCTTTACACACATATGTGTGGAACAGCACTGTGATGATTGAAGAGGCTTGGTTTTAATTGACTAAGATACATGAAGATCCTTTAGCTGGAAGCTGAAACTAGGCAAATTCAGGCTCTATTCACCACACACATTTTTAATTGCAAGGGTAATTACCCATAGAAACAGCTATTTAAAGGTTGTGATGGCCTCCCTAGCACTTGAAATTTTGCATGTTAAATTGGATATTTTTTAAAACAGCTTCTTCAAAAAGCTCTGCTGTGTTTTTAACCTAGTTACTGAAGGACTTGAAGTAGGAATTCATTCCAAGAACACTTACTGAATGTGCTTTAGAACAGATGAATGCAATGGCCCTCCCTGGACTTAAAATGCTGTCAATAAAAAGGGAAAGAACTGAACAGAACTACTTTTATAAGCTTATCTGAAAACTTGGCCTGATCACATTTATTAATTAACTATTATGGATGCACTTTGTGCATCCAGATAATACAGCACAAAATAGGTTCAGTGATGGAGACTTGTCTTGAAGTATTTTCTGTGTTGCTTTGCTCAAGGGACCAGATAATACAGCGTAGGATAGGTTCAGTGATGGAGACTTGTCTTGAAGTATTTTCTATGTTGCTTTGCTCAAGGGAACTGGGAGATCCCCACAGAAAAATGTAACAGTCTGTAATTTAATAGAAAGTGTGTGATCTATGTGGGCTGCCTGATATTAATGCTCGTAATAACCTGTAACTTTATAGTACCTATATAATCCCTCATTCCTAAACTAGAGATTCCATGTAACTTGATAGTATCACAGTCTCACAGTATTACCAAGGTTGGAAGAGACCTCATAGATCATCAAGTCCAAGCCATTACCACAGAGCTCAAGGCTAGACCATGGCACCAAGTGCCACGTCCAGTCCTGCCTTGAACAGCTTCAGGGACGGCGACTCCACCACCTCCCTGGGCAGCCCATTCCAGTGTCCAATGACTCTCTCAGTGAAGAACTTTCTCCTCACCTCAAGCCTAAATTTCCCCTGGCATAGCTTGAGGCTGTGTCCTCTTGTTCTGGTGCTGGCTGCCTGAGAGAAGAGAGCNAGTTTAGGGGACTATAGTCCCCTAAACTACAGACCCAGCCATTGTATTTACTGGATGCTATACAAATGCAAGTCCTGCTTTCACGAACTGTGTGTGTGAAGGGATAAATCTCATAACTCTGCATAAGAGTGCATAAGGCTGTGCATAGTCTGCATAACTATAGTAGGACAAACCAAGTCTCTGCAAAGCAAAGCCTATGCTTTGTGCTGTTTGTCATTCGGGAAAATTGTTTCCCATCTAGGCTAAGTAGATTTAATCATCTGTGTCCAGGGCCCATGAAAGAGAAAATCCTTTGCTATTGCTTTTAATTTCATAATGTAAAATAGATCTTTAGATCATGGAAGGCATAATCTCCAGGACATTGTCTCCAGGGTAAGCCTGATAAGATGCAGCCTTTCTGTTTACCAGAGAGGAGCTGTGGAGTTGTACTGCAGAGTCTAACCTAGATTAATGAAACAGAATGTGCTGTTGGGAGTTTCAAAGCGTATGCAAGTCTGAAATAGAACCTGGGAAAGTGTATCATCCAGAATGTGAGACATGTGAGATGTGCCACTGTGTTCACAAAGAAAGCAGTGGGGAAGAAAATAACATTTTTTTGCCTTTGGCATGACCTCTGTTTGAATGAAGAGATAGAATATTTCTTCTTTCAGTCCAACTAAACTTCTCAACAGTCAAGTGGGAAATGTCTACTTAATTTTTGCCCCACTTCGAATGAACTAGTTAATTGTTGCAGAAACCTGATTAGCTTGCCGTGGGAACATGGCCAAGGCCCTGCAGATCAGTGTGATCAGGGCGATGCCACGTGGACTCCAGACGATTCAATGTGAATTATGCCAGAGACCTTTATGGATCATTTCAGCTCTCAATATATACCCTCAGGGTACAAAGCACGCACCTACATATTAGCATAATTAGTCAAGGACAACCCACTCTACTAGCATAAACCATGCCTTGTTTTGCTCATTAACGAGGTGTCTGTTATCTGTCCTTTCTGAGATAAGGTAACCAGCAGCTGGTGGGAACCCAGGTCAGCATCCGCCTGTTATTATCCTTCTTCACTTTGCATTCCCACAGTTAATAACCTTTCTTTGGAAAAAAAAATCAGTTTGCCACTTTACAAAATCCTGCATTATCTAGAGCAGTGCCCATATTTCTTGTTCAGCGAGTGAGTTCTTGCAATATTAGGTGCACAAGCTGCATGTTGGACTTGAAAAGTTGAAGTTATTAGGCAGTGAGGTAGGTTAGAAAGATGCCTCCTTGCAGTGCAGATTGATTTAAAAGGTATTTTAAATATGCATTTAGCATGGGTGACTGAGCAAACACGGATCTTCCAGTCGGGGGAACGATTTGCTCTGTGTGAATGGCAGATTACATAAATAATTTGAATAGCATTTTTCACACTAAGACTTAAGCAAACATCTATCTGAATGTATGTCCAACAGTTCTTTTGAGCATTGCAATAAATTATTTCGTAGAATCATAGAATCAGCCAAGTTGGAAGAGACCTCCAAGATCATCCAGTCCAATCTAGCACCCAGCCCTAGCCAATAAACTGGACCATGGCACTAAATGCCTCAACCAGGCTTTTCTTCAGCGCCTCCAGGGTCGATGACTCCACCACCTCCCTGGGCAGCCCATTCCAATGCCAATCACTCTCTCTGGGAAGAACTTTTTTATTTTTTCATGTTGAAAGCAAGAGTAAAACAGATACAAGGCTCTGTGGGAGAGTGTAGATGCTAAATTACCATATATTTGGAAATATATACTCAATAATCACTTGCATGCGTGCTTCTGTGAAGCCTTTTGTGGATGCTCTAGGTGCAACGCAAAGCAACATATTTATCAGTCCTGCGCTCCTTGTGAAAGGGAATAAAAGGTTGAAATTCTTGGAAAATATGTGGTTAGCTTCATAACAGTTACTCTTGAATGCACTTTAAAGACAAATATTTGAAATGCCATGAAATATTAGCAAAGTAAAAATTCACCTGCTCCTCATAGGACCTTTGTTAAGTAATCCAAGTAGAAATGAAATAAGGAAAAAAGGCAAATAGGTAACGCTGCCTGAGGAGTCAGATAACATAATGTCACAAATGTTCATTAGTGTTATATATTTATTGATCTCTTTTTCTAGTTCTAAGTTGGAGCAATAGTGCTACTGAAATAAGTGCTAAGGCAAGGTACATTGCTAAGGAAGGAGGCACTGGCAGATTCACTATAAACCCCTCCAAGTGTACAGCTCTTTGCAGTGAAGCTTACAAAGTGCCATCCACTTGTTTGTGGCAGGAAAAGGAAGCAGGGTTGGGTAAGCTTTAATACTGTGAGATGTGATTGCACTGTGGTCCTTACTGAGGTGCAGGCTGAACAGGATCCTTCACTCCCAGTCTGTCTATGGGCAGGAGCAGGAATTTTGTTTCATTGCTGTAATATGTGGTTCTGTTTACATCCTGCTTTTGAGCAAAGGTTCAGCTGTGAGCTGTTGCCCTACCAGGTGGAAACACATCCACAGTCAGCAGGGAGGCAGATGCCAGCAGATTCTCCAGGTTGTGTGACCATTTTTAACTGCCACTTTTCAGCTCAGACCTACATCATTTTCTGGCTTCAAATGGCTTTGTTAAGCATTGGGATTTAGCCCTTGTTCTTGGTCACCAAGGTTGCTGGTTAGTAATCAGGGGCAGGATGGGAACCAAGCCTTTGCAAAATGGATCTTGGGTATCTGCTTGATATTATAAAATTAGTTCTCAGCTAAGACAGAAGACTGATGACACTTGTCCTCTTCCTCTACTTTTCTTATGTCCTCTTGTCCTCTTCCTCTGCTGAAACAGAAAGGCTTTTCCATTTCAGCAGTGGTCTCAGATTAGACAGGAGGCAATAAGCAGCAGCCTCCCATGAATGGACACAGTGAGAAATGCTCCTGTAGCCATATCCTCTTCTCTGTTGGGAAAGAAGAGGTGAGATCTGAGACCTTCCATCCACTGAGTGCATCAGAGCTCAACGTGGATGACGAGTTTGCCTTTGTAACTCCAGTGATTTCAAAACAGATGCTTAAGAGCCGAGTACTCAAGCAGTGTGCGCAGATAACAAATTAGGATTTAAACCCAAGCTGTGGTCCCCTGTAAATATACTATGGAAGATATTGTAAAACCATACATATATACAAGTAATTATCTAAGTTACAATGCTGCAGGTTAGATCAATTTTAGTTCTCAACCAGAGCTTTTCTCCCTTCTAACACTGTTTTCTTTTTTCTTATTACCCCCATCCTTCACATGTTTTCTTCTTCTTAAGTGAGTTTAATGGGACATTGAAATTCTCTGAATATTCTCTTTCCTTTCCCCATTTCCTCAGCTTTATCTCCAGCTCTGTTGAAAAAAAAAAACCAGATTTGTTCATCTCTTATTTTCCTCTGCCGCTGTATTCATTCTTGATGATGACAACTACAAACCCTCTGTTTGCAACTGAGGAGTATTTTGGAAATTAGCTTTCACACAGTGAATAAGCTACCTTAGCAGAATTATTTTCCCAACATGATGTCCTTTAACACTGGGACTATTTCATATTCCTGGAGTGCTTCCTTGCTCACCCCTCTGGTTCATTTCTGCCGTGACACCATTCCTCTATAGTTAAGATTTTATGCCCTCTCTTCAGTTTGCTTCTTTCTGTCTGTTAATTTGTCATTATTGCATCTATCCAAATAAATATCAGTGTGGCCTAGATGGTAAGTAGGGCATCATGAAGTCAGTAACAGATTTTCTGGTTTCTGTTCTTCCAACCTTTGATATCCTTAAACCAATGTTTCCTCTTGTGGTTTTCAAGCTCAATATTATTCTTTGCCTGTTGTCCATAGATACTTTCACTTAGAGAAGTTTGACTATTTTTATTCCTTTCTTGTGGACTTTTCATGAAATACCTTAGAATAGAGTCATAGAATCAACCAGATTGGAAGAGACCTCCAAGATTATCCAGTCCAACCTATCAACCAGTCCTGTACCGATCAACTACGCCATGGCACTAAATGCCTCATTCAGTCTTTTCTTGAACACCTCCAGGGACAGCGACTCCACCACCTCCCTGGGCATCCCATTCCAATGCCAATCACTCTCTCTGGGAAGAACTTCTTTCTAACATCCAGCCTAGACCTATCCTGACACAACTTGAGACTGTGTCCCCTTGTTCTGTTGCTGCTTGCCTGGCAGAAGAGACCAACCCCCACCTGGCTACAGCCTCCCTTCAGGTAGTTGTAGACAGCAATGTGCACATCCCCAGCTCCCTCAGCCTCTCCTCACAGGGCTGTGTTCCAGGCCCCTCACCGCCTTCTTTGCCCTTCTCTGCACACGTAACAATATCTCAATATCTCTCTTGCGTTGAAGAGCCCAGAACTGGGCCTTACTTTCATGTCCTGGAGTTTCAAATACCAGAAATTACTTCAGAGTTCAAATCAGTATCACTTTATTCTCCAGATATATTCTCCTCACACTGCATAGATTGTCAAGGCTTGGGTAAAGAAATCAGAAGCCATTGCTATTATCCATAGATGTACTGTGGACTTTGGTTCTTTGAAGTTTATCTGGTCAATTAGCAGCAGATTCTCTTTCCAGAAAACCAGTCCTACTGTCCTCATTGATCATTTTATACAAGTGTTTTGAGAAGGACTATTCTTCACAGATGTCTTGTGTTGAAAACCACTGTATAGTTCCAGGTTTCTGTCTAGTGCTTTTTTTAAGGTTAACAAACCTAGAGCTACTACAGTTCAGTCAGAAGAATAGTGAAGATAATATTTCTTAACTTCAAGATAAAACTATTTTTACAGTATCAATGTGAAACACTTGGTCTCCCTTTATCATTTTCTACCTTTCTTTGCTGAGAGAAAGGGCAAGTAACGTAGTGTTGCCAACCCGTTATTCCTTCCTCCTACAAAACATCTATTTCTACTGTAGGTGGCAGTTAACATTGTTTGTCCCACTTTATCTTGATTAAAGTAGTGGGAGGAAATCTTGTATCCTGTGGAGCTGCTGTGTATATAGCCTCTTTCTCTGTTAGGCTAGTGAGTGGGTTGCACTTGGAGTTGTAGCATGCTTGCTTTTTCTCTGCTTGAAGGTCAATGGCACTGCTCGATAGTTAGATAATGGATCTGTGTACTGCCCTCACGCAGATCAAAATCCCAGTTTTCACAAGGGAAGAAAACCAGGGCCAAACTTAAGTCTGGAGGGAGCTGGGGTTGTTTAGCCTGGAGAAGAGGAGGAGGCTCAGGGGCGATCTCATTGCTGTCTTACAACTACCTGAAGGTCGGTCTCTTCTGCCAGGCAACCAGCAACAGAACAAGGGGACACAGTCTCAAGTTGTGCCAGGGGAGGTCTAGGCTGGATGTTAGGAGGAAGTTGTTGCCAGAGAGAGTGATTGGCCTTGGAATGGGCTGCCCAGAGAGGTGGTGGAGTTGCTGTCCCTGCAGGAGCTCAAGAAGAGATTGGCTGAGGCACTTAGTGCCATGGTCTAGTTGATTGGCCAGGGCTATGTGCTAGGTTGGACTGGGTGATCTTGGAGTTCTCTTCCAATGTAGTTGGTTCTATGATTCTATTAACAGAACTGGTGAAATATTGATATCAGATGCCACACACAAACCCAGACTCTTATTATTACCTACAGATTACAAGGCATATTAAGCATGTGTATATTTATAAATCATTAAATCCATAATTTAATCTTCTAATTATATGTTTATATAAAATTATCACATTCCATTAAGTAGGAATTATCCTTTAGTATTTGTTTCTTAACTAATAAAAAGAAATTGTATTCTCTACTGGTGAATTAAACCACTAAAAACTAACACAGTAAGACCAATGGCATCCTGGCTTGTATTAAAAATATTGTGGGCAGTAGGAGCAGGGAGGTGATTGTCCCCAGTGGTCAGGCACAGCTGGAGGTGGTGGAGTCACCCACTCTGGCTGTGTTGAAGGGTGGTTTGGATGTGGTGCTTGGGCATATGGTTTAAAGTGAATCTTGTAGAGTAGGGTTCTAGGTTGGACTTGGTGATGCTGAGGGACTTTGCCAACCTGCATGTTTCTATGATGCTGTGATTCTGTGATGTTACTGAAGTGGTTTATTCTGTGAGGGAGTGCTGGGATACTTTTTAGTTCTGGTTTTATGAAGTAGTCTCTTCCATGGAATCATAGAATCGACCAGGTGGGAGGAGACCTTAAAGCTCGTCCAGCCCAGCCTAGCACCCGGCCCTGACCAGTCAACTGGACCATGGCACTGTGTGCCCCATCCAGGCTTTGCTTCAACACCTCCAGGGACAGCAACTCCACCTCCTCCCTGGGCAGCCCATTCCAATGCCAATCACTCTCTCTGGCAAGAACTTCCTTCTAACATCCAGCCCAGACCTCCCCAGCATAGCTTGAGGCTGTGTCCACTTGTTCTGTTGCTGTTTGCCTGGCAGAAGAGCCCAATCTCACCTGGCTACAACCCCTGGATGAGGCACTTAGTGCCATGGTCTGGTTGACTGGTTGGGGCTAGGTGCTGGGTTGGACTGGGTGATCTTGGAGGTCTTTTCCAGCCTGATTGATTCTATGATTCTGCGATTCTATGAATGAGCTGCCCAGGGTGGTGGTTGAGCCACTGCCCCTGAATGTGTTTGAGGGTCATTTGGATGTGGTGCTTAGGGATATGGTTTAAGGTGAATCTTTTAGAGTAGGGTTATAGGTTGGACTTGGTGATCCTGAGGGTCTTTTCCAACCTGGATGTTTTTGTGATTCTGTGATTATGAAAGTAAGAAAACACCTGGAGAAATAATATAACTAAACAATGAATAACAAATAAGTTATGAATAGCAGACAAGTGTTTGAAGTTAGGTAGAAAATAAAAGCAGACTTACAAGACAAAGTAAATGTGACTTGATTCTCAGAGGAACTGAAACAGGGCATACTTGTTTAGGAATACAAATACACATTGAGTGTGTCTTTCTCCATCAGAGCATAGTGTGGAGCCAAAGAGTGGGTGCTGTGGAATTTCCTTATAGTTTCTTACTGTTTTTTTTTTTTATGCATTTGTCACTGTACTCTTCTCCTTCCTATAGAAAGGTAACTTCACATATTAGGATTCTGATCCTGGGAATGACAGAGAGAACTTTGGAACTTGGGCTGGGTGGTTATTTTGTGTGGCTAGATTTATACTCAATGGGCAGATAAATTCACCTACGTGGGTACATGGGACACAGTGAGTAGCCATCAGGATTAGACACTAGTAGAAGCATGAAGTGAAATTTTGCTGTGTTGCTCTGCCTCTTTCTCTGAAGAGGAATGGAGGGAGAGGAGCTTAAAGGAAGAGGGAAAAGAGTGCACAGACAGATCTTCCTCTCTGGCTTCACAGGTTCATTGTCAGACATAGTATGAGAACTCCAAATAGTGCAGAAGTAGTCTTGATGTCAGAGAGTCATAATAATGGTTTGGGTTGGAAAGGAACTTAAAGTTCATCTAGTCCAACCTCCATGCTGTAGGCAGGGACATCTTACACTAGATTAGGTCACCCAAGATCTTATCCAATCTAACGTTCCAGGAATGGGGCATCCAGAACTGCTCTGGGCAACCAGAGTTCCAGTGCCTCCTTATAGTAAAAGATATCTTCCACATATCTAAATCTACCTTCCTTCAGTTCCAAGCCACTGCCCCTTGTCTTATCACTACTTGTCATTGTAAAAAGTTTCTCTCCAGCTTTCTTGTAGGTCATCCACAAACCCTGGGAGAGTGCACACAATTCCACTGTCAGCATCCCCAACAAAGATGTTAAATAATGCTGGTCCCAATACATAACCTTGAGGGAGGCTACTCTTATTGGTCTCCACCCTGCCATTGAGCTGTTGACCACAACTCTTCGGAGTGAGACCATCCACCCAACTTCCTATCTGCCAAATGAAAACCATGTCTCTCCAATGCAGAGACAAGGATGTTGTGTGAACAGTGTCCATGATTTGCACAAGTCCAAGTAGATGACATAAATCTTTCTTCCCTTATCCACTGTCACTGGAACCCCAAATATGGAAGTTCTTTACAGTGAGGGTGGTAAGGCACTGGAACAGGTTGCCCAGGGAGGTTGTGGCTGATTCCTCCCTGGAGGTGCTTAAGGCCAGGCTGGATGAGGCCTTGAGCAACCTGCTCTAGTGGAAGGTGTCCCTGCCTATGGCAGGGGGTTGGAGCTGGATGGTCCTTGAGGTCCCTTCCAACCTAAACCATTCTATGATTCTATGAAATATGTTAGGCATGAATTTACCCTTAGTGAAGCCATGATGGCTGTCACCAATCATATCCTTATTCTATGTCTAGACTACTTAGAATCAGAATCATAGAATCAGAGTTGGAAGGAACCACAAGGATCATTTAGTTCCAGCCCCCCTGCCATGGGCAGGGACACCCTACCCTAGATCATGCTGGCCAGAGCCCCATCCAGCCTGGCCTTAAACACCTCCAGGGATGGAGCCTCAACCACCTCCCTGGGCAACCCAGTCCAGGCTCTCACCACTCTCATGCTGAACAGCTTCCTCCTCACGTCCAGCCTGAATCTCCCCATCTCCAGCTTTGCTCCATTCCCCCTAGTCCTGTCACTCCCTGATAGCCTAAAAAGTCCCTCCCCGGCTTTTTTTTTAGCCCCCTTCAGATACTGGAAGGCCACAAGAAGGTCATCTGGGAGCCTCCTCTTCTGCAGACTGAACAGCCCCAACTCTTTCAGTCTGTCCTCATAGCAGAGCTGCTCCAGCCCTCTGAGCATCCTCGTGGCCCTTCTCTGGACACACTCCAGCATGTCCACATCCTTCTTGTAATGGGGGCTCCACAACTGAGTGCAGTACTCCAGGTGGGTCTCAGCAGAGCAGAGTACAGAGGGAGAATCACCTCCCTCAACCTGCTGGCCACACTTCTCCTGATGCAGCCCAGAATCTGTTTGGCCCTCCAGGCTGCAAGTGCCCACTGCTGGCTCATGGTGAGCTTCTCATCCACCAGCACCTCACTTGCTGGTGAGGACCACGGCAAAAAAAACCCATGACGTCCACAGTGGATATTAACCAGCTCTTCAGATAGTTTCCTTTAACATATGTGTATTGTCACTCATATTTCTACTCACTGAATGTGGAACTTCTGCAGTCTCAGGGGCATATCACTCACCAATTTCTGCCTAATATTTTGCACATTTTAGCTGAAGTAATGCATCGATTTCATCTCGTGTTATGACATCTGGAACAGTAGCCCCAGCTGTCTTTGGAACCAGCGTTCCTGTGGCATCAAAATTAAGCAAAGCAAGCTTACTCATTTACATATTTTGCATATTTATAAAAACACCATTTTCCTGGATCAGGAAAAATCTGGGGGCTGAAACAAATCAGCTCAGTTGCATTGATTTTAAAGGGCTCAATACAATTGACACCAGCTGCAATTTTGGCCTGCTGTGTTTAGCTGTAGTTTGCACTGAACGGCATAAAGCCAGGAAACATCATGTGTCAAATATGTAGAAGTGGTCTAAATCTTCTCTTGTGAAGGTTCTGCATAACCATGCTGATTTGAAATCCATGGAACTGGG
>WAAF01002219.1:0-47241 GCA_013400475.1 Tricholaema leucomelas
ATGATCTTGGAGGTGTCTTTCTACCTGGTTGATTCTATGATACTATGTAGGCATCTGAACAAAAACTCAGACTTAGGTTAAATCGTTCATGTGTGTTATTAATAGCCAGGAGTGTCATGGCATAAGATGCCAGCTGCATTTCAGTGACCTCTGTATCAGGCAAGCCTCGACAGTTGCCTAAAGCTGCAGGAGTCGGTGAGGTCTTGTCTGCTGGCCTTGCCCTGCATCCTCAGCACGTAAAACTTGCATTCTTCAGTAGTGCTCTGGGAAATGTCAATTGTTATTTTCTGAAGATACCAGAAAGGGCACAGGCAATGGAGACCAGAAAAACACTGCTACTCGTTCTGCTTTCTGAAAACACACAGGTCTGGGTGTAGTTGGAAAAAAGCTTGATGATCTCAGGAAGTTGTCCTCAAGGCAGGGAATTAATGTGGCCAAGGCAGGAATTAAACTAATAAAATGATTTTATTTTCCTGAACACCCTACCCCTAAACTAGATACAGAACTAGTTTAGGCTTATTTACAGACTCTAATTTGATCAGGAATTCTTCAAAGGATGTTATGGACAAATTTAGAGATGTAGGAAGTCAGTAAATGGAAAAGGCTAAGCTACAAACACAGCTTTACCTCACTATCAGTCAGGCTGAGCAGAGAATTAAGGAAGCAGCAGGCTTTACTCACAGAGGTGA
This sequence comes from Tricholaema leucomelas, assembly GCA_013400475.1. Classification (NCBI taxonomy): domain Eukaryota; kingdom Metazoa; phylum Chordata; class Aves; order Piciformes; family Lybiidae; genus Tricholaema lacrymosa; species Tricholaema leucomelas. Next base: position 690 of record WAAF01002219.1, read on the forward strand.
GAGAGGTGTTCAACAGTGATCCTGTGCTGGATTTCTCTGCTCTCAGCTGCCTCCTGATGCTGCAAGCAATATCCAGCAGTCTGGATCCAGGAAGCAGCAGCCCAAAGCTGCCAAACTCAGAAATGTCTCTGGAGACAACTGCCACAAGACAGGGATTTGTGGAAGCAATGCTGCCTCGGCAGGGGAGAGCCAAACTGCTAGGGACTCCCCAGCTCGGAATGGCAGCCAGGAAGGTGGCTGTGATATGGTCTGAGAGTAGCCAGGTCCGAGTGCCACTGGCAGCTCTCTCAAATGGACCCCAGGACTTGCCAAGCTTGCAAGTTTGCACAGAATGGTGAAGAAGTGGGGAGAAACGTCCAAAGGCAGGGACAGTGTAAAACCAAGAGCCGTGCAAAAGGTAGGAGCCATCCAAAAGCAGGGATGGTCCAAAATGGGAATTCTGTCACAGCAGGAACCTGTCCTATCAGGAGCTCTGTCAAGGCAGGAACACTTTCAAGGTGGGAACCCCCTTGCACCTTCTCCCTTGCTCTATTTATCCTTTCCTAGACAAAATGTCCATTTGCCATTTTATGCAGGGTGTGAAACCCCAGCCAAGCACCAGCCCGACTGCAGCGCAGGCTCCCACGCAGGGCAGCACACCTGTGGAAAGGCCTCCTGCTGTTCCCCTGCAAGCCTGCAGGGTGGGGTAGGGGGGAACGCAGTTTTCGCACTGCCTTCTCCCCATTCAAACCCTTGGGGGGTATATGGGGGTGGCAGGGAGGGAGAAGAAATGAATTTGGAGCAGTCTGGAACAGAAGTGTTTTGTTTTCCATTGGGAACTGGAAGAGCCCTTGAGGGCCCCAGCCAGCGTGCCAGTGTTCTGTGAATGTCTGATCCACAGTGCTGGTTTAGCTAACTGTGAGCAAAGGGGCTGGGTACTACTCTCTCAGTATCATTTAAGAGATGAAGGTTAGCAAGTTTAGCATAAGATTCTGTCCAAGCAATAAGTGGTGGGGCTGTGGTGATGTCTGGAAGGTCACTGCCTGAACCCTTGGCCCGAGATGAAATTTATCTTCAAAGAGCCCTCTGTGTATGTAGGGCCCAGGGACTGCTGGCTGTGCGTGGGACAGACTAGGCTGGCTGTCTACTTGCTCCCCTAGGGCACTGCCATAAATATTGTTATGGCAGTTAGAGCTTGCAGAAAAATCTGAGACAGTCCTTCCTCTGAGGGACATTCACTTAGGAGTTTGTAGAGCAGTATCTTTCTCTAATAAAGAGGTCCAAGACATCCTGTATTCTTCTGAGGTACCCTAGTGAAGGTACTAGCTGTGACTGTGTCCAGTCCTCAATTCAAGAGAGATACTGGGATACTGGAACGTGTCCAGAGAAGGGCAATGAAGCTGGTGAGGGGCCTGGAGCACAGCCCTGTGAGGAGAGGCTGAGGGAGCTGGGGGTGTGCAGCCTGGAGAAGAGGAGGCTCAGGGCTGACCTCATTGCTGTCTACAACTACCTGAAGGGAGGCTGTAGACAGATGGGAGTTGGTCTCTTCTGCCAGGCAAGCAGCAACAGAACAAGGGGACACAGTCTCAAGTTGTGGTTGGGGAGGTCTAGGCTGGATGTTAGGAGGAAGTTGTTGGCAGAGAGAGTGATTGGCATTGCAATGGGCTGCCCAGGGAGGTGGTGGAGTCACCATGCCTGGAGGTGTTGAAGAAAAGCCTGCATGAGGCACTTAGTACCATGGTCTGGTTGCACCACACAGCTTGGTGTGGTCAGTAAACTTGCTGAGGCTGCACTCAATGCCTCTGTCCATGGCACTGACAAAGATGTTGAACCAGACTGGTCCCAGAACTGATCCCTGAGGGACTCCACTTGTCACTGGCATCCATTTGGACATGGAGCCATTGACAGCCACTCTACCAAACATTTCAAGAGGTGTTTGATTCTAAGCAGAGGAACACTCACAAGTTAAAGCAGTCAATGAATTAGATGCACTAACAATGACTTAAATAAAATGATCATGATTTTTTAGTGTTGGCTTGGCAGCACTAAGAAATGGCAGCAGCTGTCCAGCTGTGCCTTTCAGGAACAGAACACTTGGAATAAAATTACCATTTTGGCCAAGATTTTTTTAATGGATCACACTGCTTCTCCTTGACAGCCAGAACTGACTGGAAAATACCTCACACCCCAAAGAAATTAAATGAGGGGGGAATCTAGCAAGTGCAAGCCTAAGCAGCTAAAATTTCCCACTCTGCAATGATGTAATGGTCAGTAACAAACCTTGTGTGACAACTGAAATGGCATTTTGAATTGGTTGGTGGACTCTTTCTACTGAAAGGAGAAAAGAAGCGGGGGGGAAAGGAAAGGAGAATAAAAGAAAAGGAAGAGAAAAGAGGGGAGGGGGGAGAAGGGGAGGGGAGAGAAGAGACAAGGGGAGAAGGGAAGGGCAAAGAAGAGAATCACACTCCCTTATGAACTGCCAAGCAAATGCACAATAGCTGCATTTATTTTATTAGCCTTCTGACCTTTCCCTTCTCTGGTGAGGCTTCTTTTTCCTATTAGCTCTATTAGAGTGTCTACTGAGATGGCAACAAAACAAACACTGTTATTGTTGGCTAACTCGCTCTTCTAGCAGGGAACAGGGATGCAGACGCTTGCCATGAGCAGATGCTGGCCTTGCACCTCCATCCCATGGCAGACGTGGAAGCTGCACACCAGGTCCTGGGAGGAAGCCCTCCTCACCATATGAACACCACTGCACTGAAAATGCTGTGTCTATTTTCCAAAGTGCTTCAAGTCATCTTGACTTGGAGCCTAGCAGTGATTTGTCTCCAGTGGAGGAGTATTATTTGGTTTGTGCTGTTCATGTATTTTTGACACAGGCACTGCAGCTTCCCTGCTCCCTGTATTTTTTTATAACTACCCCACAACACTGCTTTCTCTGGAGGGGATCAGTGTTAGAGCAGGTGGGGATAGCTGGATCCTTGCTGTCCCTGTGGTTTCTGGGACAGGTTGGTTTACTACAAAGGACTGCAGCTGCTGGAGAGATGGGTGTCATTACTGAGACATGAGAATAGTGAAGTGGTGATTGGCTACAAACAGCATGGCTTCACCAAGGGCAAATCCTGCCTGACAGGTGGCCTTCTATGAACAGGTCACAACATGAATAGATAAGGGGCGAGCAGCTGATGTCATTTACCTGGACCTGAGCAAGGCCTTTGACACTGTCCCACACCACATCCTGGTCTCCAAGCTGGTGACACATGGGTTTGATGGGTGGACCACAAGATGGATAAAGAACTGGCTTGATGGCTGCACCCAAAGAGTGGCTGTCAATGGCTCCATGGCCAAGTGGAGGCCAGTGAAAAGTAGAGTCCCTCAGAATCAGTCCTGGACCAGTCTTGTTCAACATCATTGTGGATGCCATGGGCAGAGGCATTGAGTGCAGCCTCAGCAAATTTGCTGACAACACCAAGCTGTGTGGTGCAGCAGACAGGCTGGAGGGCAGGGATCCATCCAGAGGGACCTGGACAGGCTGGAGAGGTGGGCACAAGCCAAGCTCATGAGGTTCAACAAGACGAAGTGCAGGGTTCTGCATCTGGGTGGAGGCAATGCCAAACACAAATGCAGGCTGGCCGGAGAGTGGCTGGAGAGCAGCCCTGAGGAGAGGGACTGGGGGTGCTGGTGGATGAGAAGCTCAACAGGAGCCAGCAGTGTGCACTTGCAGCCCAGAAAGCCAAGCAGAGCCTGGGCTGCAGCAGGAGAAGTGTGGCCAGCAGGTGGAGGGAGGTGATTCTCCCCCGCTACTCTCCTCTGCTGAGACCCCACCTGGAGTACTGCATCCAGTTCTGCAGCCCCCATTACGAGAAGGATGTGGAGATGCTGGAGTGTGTCTAGAGAAGGGCCACGAGGATGCTGAGAGGGCTGCAGCAGCTCTGCTGTGAGGACTGACTGAAAGAGTTGGGGCTGTTCAGTCTGCAGAAGAGGAGGCTCCCAGGTGACCTTCTTGTGGCCTTCCAGGATCTGAAGGGGGCCTACGAAAAATCTGGGGAGGGACTTTTGAGGCTCTGAGGGAGTGACAGGACTAGGGGGAATGGAGCAAAGCTGGAGGTGGGGAGATTCAGGCTGGCCATGAGGAGGAAGTTGTTGAGCATGAGAGTGTTGAGAGGCTGGACTGGGTTGCCCAGGGAGGTGGTTGAGGCCCCACTGCTGGCAGTGTTTAAGGCCAGGCTGGATGAGGCTGTGGGCAGGGTGATCTAGGGTAGGGTGTCGCTGCCCATGGCAGGGGTGTTGGCACTGGATGATCCTTGTGGTCCCTTCCAACCCTGACATTCTGTGACTACTGTGGCAGCATTTGCCCAACTTGCTATGCGGCTGTTGTGTCCTTAATTTACTGATGGTTGTAACTGGCTGCTTAGCAGCAGTGGAACTGTGTGTTTCACAGATTCATACCAAGCAGTAAGGGTCAGCTGTCATGCTGGCATGGAGCAGGACTGTGGAATGTTTGGACTTATATGGAAATCTAAGAAAACTTGAGAAGTAATTCTGGAATGTGCCCAGTAGACTGCATGGTGACAGAGGAGCTGGCTAAGGAATTTATAGCTGTGGGGAGAGAAGAATCAGCTTTTTTTTTTCTTTATAAATTTTGATCCCAGGAGAGAAAAAAAACAAACTCAGAAGGCTAGTGAAGAATTTGTCAATTATTTTTGTCTTATTGGGTAACTTCTCTGCACCTATATACATAAATCACAGTAATAACACACGCTGCTGAAATTACTGGCAGTACTTAAGCAGGCAGATTTGAGGCTCGGATCTCAGCAGCTTTCCAGAATGATGAGACTGCAGTTCTATGTTATCATAGAATGGTTTAGGTTGGAGGTGACTGCAAGGATCATCCAGTTCCAACCCCTTGCCATAGGCAGTGACACCTCTCACTTGAACAGGTTGCTCAAGGCCTCATCCAACCTGGCCTTGAACACTTCCAGGGAGGGAGCAGCCACAACTTCCCTGGACAACCTCTGCCAGTGTCTCACCACCCTCACTGGAAAGAACTTCTTCCTAACATCTAGTTTAAACTCTTCCAGTTTAAACCCATTACCCCTTGTCCTGTCATTACAGGACCTTGTCAATAGTCCCTCCCCAGCCTTCGTGTAGGTCCCCTTCAGATATTGGAAGGCCACTATAAGGTGTCCTTGAAGCCTTCTCTTCTCCAGAATGCAAAGCCCCAACTCTTGTAGCCTGTCCTCATAGCAGAGCTGCTGCAGCCCTCTGAGCATCTTGGTGGCCTTCTGTGGCTCTAACAGTTTGATGTCCTTCTTGTGTTGGGGGCTCCAGCACTGCACACAATACTCCAGGTGGGGTCTGAGACCAGAGGAAAGGGGCAGAATCACCTCCCTTGCTCTGCTGTTATTCTAATGTTCCTCACTTCTAGCAGATAAAGATTGCATATAAACCACAATGCATCTGCAGCTTCAGGAAAGCTAAATCAACCCATTTAGGACCAGTGAAATTGCTGGTTCTTGAACATAAGTGGCAGAATGCTGTATGTGACCTGCTTGCTGATAACTCCAGAAAAGTGCTGCCAATGGTGCTTTAATTTAGCCTAAGGGAAAAAGCAATACATGGTATTAATAATCCTTTCAGGTTGGCATTGGGAGCCCTCTCTTTTTAGAACAGTGGCATACCACTTTAGAATTCTGATCTAGCTGCCATATTTATTCTATACAGTTGCTTTGTTCTCCTAATACATGTCTTTATATCATGTTACTTATTATAATCCATGGTACTAGACACTCTTAAAATACACACCACCAATAAAATCTCCCATCTTGTTCTCTTTCCGTGGCTGTTGAGGTGCTGGGGAAGGTTTACAGGAGCTGTGTTTGTTGTTGCAAGAGGCATCTTTCAAGCATAGTGTCTGCCTCATGAAGAAGCATCTGGAAACATCCCTGACACCCCAAAGAGTGTGTGCTTGTCTTTTGAAAGAGGTGTGCTAATTGCTGATTCTCAGAGAGGACTTCTACAAATGAACAAACTTCAACACCTGGAGTGCTGTGTCCAGTTCTGGGCTCCTCAATTCTGGAGAGATGCTGAGATACTGCAGCGTGTCCACAGGAGGGCGACAAAGCTGGTGAGGGGCCTGGAGCACAGCCCTGTGAGGAGAGGCTGAGGGAGCTGGGGGTGTGCAGCCTGCAGAAGAGGAGGCTCAGGGCTGACCTCATTGCTGTCTACAACTACCTGAAGGGAGGCTGTAGCCAGGTGGGATTGGTGTCTTCTGCCAGGCAAGCAGCAACAGAAGAAGGGGACACAGTCTCAAGTTGTGCTAGGAGAGGTCTGTGCTGGATGTTAGGAGGAAGTTGTTAGCAGAGAGAGTGATTGGCATTGGAATGGGCTGCCCAGGGAGGTGATGGAGTCGCTGTCCCTGGAGGTGTTGAAGAAAAGCCTGGATGGGGCACTTAGTGCCATGGTCTAGTTGATTGTCTAGGGCTGGGTGCTAGGTTGGCCTGGATGATCTTGCAGGTCTCTTCCAACATGATTGATTTTATGATTCTATGTCAATTTGGAGCTTTGTTTGGGCTATAATGAGTCTTTACCAACTTCTTCTGCAGTATCCTTTACCAGAAGCCAGCTGTTCTAAATGCTGTTTTTTTGAAGGCTCGAGATTCCCAATATAGTTCTATGCAATGTATTTCCATATGATTTTTGTTTTAAACATTAAGTATGGCCTTATGGCCAAAAGGCTTTCTCATCTCTGCAAACATGTGGATATAACCCTAATAAGCCCTGCAAGGTTCAGGCTCTGAATCGTGTGCAAGGTTGAATCATTTTGTTGGAAACAGGGAAGGACAAATGGAAAGAACAATTTTGAGCACATTCTGTCACTGCAAGGTGTGAAGTATGTGTTGAGTATAATTCCTCTTTATATTTGTATTCCAAACCAATCCAAGATCCAAGTGTAAGTTTGCTTCTTAGTGCAATGGAACAAAGTGCTCATCCCATACTGGGCCTGGATGCCTCTAAGGCATCCTATTACTCCAAGCAGCCTTCCCAGACAGAGGATAGATTCAAGCCTTCAAGGCAGTGCAGATTTGAGGCATGAATGATGACTGTCAATGCTACCATATTTCTCTCTACAACAACCAGACAGAGACCTGCTGTCATCCTGGTGTAGAGTGACACGATTGACCCTAGTGTTACATCATCTAGAGAATCATAGAATTAACCAGGTTGGAAGAGACCTCATCCTGTGCCAAACATTTCTGAGATGGAAAGATATTGGTGGTTCTCATGAACAGAATTAAGGGTTTTATCTGCATTTTTGTGATTGTGAGATCCAGAGAGCTGTTCAGTCTTCTTGTAGAGATTTTTTTTTATAGCCAGATGTTCCAAGTGATGTGAGATGAAATATTTAGTAATAGTAATAATATATGCCAAGCTTCTGACACACAGTCTGCAGCTCTGTCTGCCTTCTGAGATCCAGGTATACCAAAAGGGCCTTAATTCCTGTTGTAGTGATTCATCCTGCATTTCTATGTAGTCATTTTTCCCATCTGGCAACCTTTATTCATAGCAGCAGCTCTTCTTCTCTTCCAAGATCCTCTTTCTTTTTACTTCGTTCTTTTCCCTTTGAGGTTATTCACCAGTTCAGGAAAGATCAGTGGATGCAGAGATGGTATTGCACAGGGTGAGAGGGGAGTGCACACCTTCAGAGCAAGCAGGCATTGCCATCAGCTTTTCTGATTTCATTGGAGCTCTTGTACTTTCCCTTAGCTGCCTTCATGCAGCAAAGCCTGAAGTAACAACAGAGCCTTGCTGTGCATAGGCTCTGTGCCAGTGATGCTGCTGGGCTGTACTCTCTCATACTTCTTCAGGATGCAAAATTTTCGGGCACTGGGGGGAAGAACCTTTGTGTTATTTCCTAAAGAAGTGGTTGCATTCTGCAGCCACCCTCTGACTATAGCTCATTAATTAAAAGCTATGAAATGCACAGGACATGGCAAGTCACCGCTTGCTGTTGGCCTGCCTCCTTTCACTTGCATTGTGGAAGCAGCTTCTCTGGCAGAAAAGAAAGCAACACAAGTCCAGAATCCAACTCCCCAAAAGTGGAAGAAGGAAAAAAAACTTGAAGCAGAAGACAAGTCTTGTGACCTGTTAGCCCTTTGGTTTGCAGTAAAAATCACTCCATTATAATCATAAAGTCGAGGATATAATTGGACTCCACACACAAATCTATTGCCAGTGATAACAGGCAAAGCACCCCAAGCAATGGACCCTGCAATCCAACACTGCTGCGGTTTGGGGGAGGCCTTGTGGAGGGGGAAGGGAGCCAGAATTTTTTTCCATGAGCAGTACTGTAAGCTGAGACAGATGCTCTGTGCTGCCATCCAGCCAACAAAGTAATGTAACAAACATTATGATGATACCCTTCAAAGCGTTCCTCATTGCTCATTCTCTGGCAGTGGGGTTGTCCTCCTCCTTGCTCCCCACCAAAAGCCCCAAGTGGGTGTTATGACAGTCCTTCTGCCCACTCTCCCTGAGAAAGGGAAAATGCCACCCCTACAGCCAAGGCACCTCTATCCTTTGCAGCTGAAGATGGATAGCACTGCTGTTTCCTAGTCCTAACTGAATGTCAGAACTACAGAAGGGTTTCTAAATGTAAATGAGCATGAGCCAGCAGTGTGCCCAGGTGGGCAGGAGAGCCAGTGGCATCCTGGCCTGGATCAGGAACAGTGTGGCCAGTAGGACAAGGGAGGTTATTTGCCCCTGTACTCAACACTGGTCAGGCCACACCTTGAGTGCTGTGTCCAGGTCTGGGCTCCTCAATTCAAGAGAGATGTTGAGGTACTGGAACATGTCCAGAGAAGGACAATGAAGCTGGTGAGGGGCCTGGAGCACAGCCCTGTGAGGAGAGGCTGAGGGAATTGGGGTTGTGCAGCCTGGAGGAGGCTCAGGGGTGACCTCATTGCTGTCTACAACTACCTGAAGGGAGGCTGTAGCCAGGTGAGCTTGATCTCTTCTGCCAGACAAGCAGCAACAGAACAAGGGGACACAGTCTCAAGTTGTGCTAGAGCAAGTTCAGGCTGGATGTTAGGAGGAAGTTGTTGGCAGAGAGAGTGATTGGCATTGGAATGGGCTGCCCAGGGAGGTGGTGGAGTCGCTGTCCCTGGAGGTGTTGAAGCAAAGCCTGGATGAGGCACTTAGTGCCATGGTCTATTTGATTGAACAGGGCTGGACTGGATGGATAGGTTGGCCTGGCTGATCTTGGAGGTCTCTTCCAACCTGGTTGATTCTATGATTCCCTGATTCTTTGAAACAGGAGGTCAGTGAGGGGCCAGTCAGTAGTGATAGGATCAAGGCAGAGATGTTAAGACCTAGCAGATGGTGATATGTTTTAAAGAGATTATAAAAGGGGGAATCCTCAGGGCAGATGTTTTCTCAAAGACACCGGAACAAAGCACTGACAATGACATGGAAATATGCAGGAAATGTGGCTGTTAGAAGATGGCAGCAGCCACATGGTTCAGATTAACTCAGCACTGACTGCAAAGACAAAGCATAGCAGCAGGTGTGTAAGACCTCAGCGGAGCTGCAGCTGTGCAACCAGCTGTGTGTACTCCATCCCCTTTATAATGGTGGAAACATCTGGCAGTGCAACTTCAGACCTCACATTCTTCACCTTAGGTGTTAAACTTCACAAGAAGTTCTGCTTTGAACACTTAAGACAAAGTTGACCAGCTCAGGCTTGGTTGTGAGAGAAACTGGCTGTAACTGCATGAGAAAGGGATGAGATACTGGCAGTTTCACCTAGTCAGGAAAGAGATGAACCTTGGCAGGTTTGACATATGCCACCCAGTAAGGAGAACAGGAAGACAGAGGCTTTCTAGAAGGCAGACAAGGAATCAAATAAAATTAAATGCTTTGGTGGAATATCTGAGACTGGGGCATGTGTTTGAGCTCATACAGTCACCAGGAGGGTGGACATGAGGTCCAAAAAGGAAACTGTATAGAATCGTAGAATCAACCAGGCTGGAAGAAACCTCCAGGATCATCCAGTTCAACCTCCCCAAGCTGGGGAGGGACTTTTTAGGCTGTCAGGGAGTGACAGGACTAAGGGGAATGGAGAAAAACTGGAGGTGGGGAGATTCAGACTGGATGCAAGGAGGAAGTTCAGCATGAGAGTGGTGAGAGGCTGGACTGGGTTGCCCAGGGAGGTGGTTAAGGCCCCATGGCTGGAGGTGTTTAAGACCAGGCTGGATGAGTCTGTGGGCAGCCTGCTCTAGGGTAGGGTGTCCCTGCCCATGGCAGGGGAGTTGGAAGTATAGATGATCTTTGTGGTCCCTTCCAACCCTGACAGATTCTATGATTCTAAGACCTGGAAGGGCAAGAGGAGAAGCTGCTTTACAGATTGCAGAAATGAGCAAAGAGTATGAGCCTGTCCATGTACAGCTGTGGTACTCTGCAGGCGAAGTTGTGTGAGGAGGGCAGCCCTGGCCTGCTGTAGGAAAGGCAATGGTGCTGGCTACCAAGCACACCTGCAGCAGTGCAGCCCACTGGAATCAGCAGGTTGTCAGAGTAAACACAGAGGGCTTCGCCAAACTGAGCCAACACCCTGTGGTTTGGGCAAGAGGCATTGAAGTAGAGCATGTTCCTGATGAGTGCTGGATATGTTTAGCTTGGCTTCAATCAGGCAGGTTTGGTTTGTAAGTTTTCCTCTTGGTACAGAGGTACAGTTTTATCATTCATTCTTACCATATAGGAATGATCTGCACCTTTTGGAGAGAAGCCTTTCCAAAAAAACATCTCTGGTGCTTCAAAATATAAGAGTCTTAAAAGAGCCCATGAGGTTTCTTATTTCTAAGGCTGAAAACATGGCCAATTGTTCCTTTTCCTTTCCCTTTCCCTGTGAAGAACTTCAGAGACCTGAAGCCCTATGAGGCCAAGGGAGCTGGGGGTGTGCAGCCTGCAGAAGAGGAGGCTCAGGGGTGACCTCATTGCTGTCTACATCTACCTGAAGGGAGGCTGTAGCCAGCGGGGTTGGTCTCTTCTGCCAGGCAACCAGCACCAGAAGAAGGGGACACAGACTCAAGTTGTGCTGGGGGGAGGTCTGGGCTGGATGTTAGGAGGAAGTTGTTGCCAGAGAGTGATTGGCATTGGAATGGGCTGCCAGGGAGGTGATGGAGTTGCCATCCCTGGAAGTGTTGAAGAAAAGCCTGGATGGGGCACTTAGTGCCATGGTCTAGTTGATTGTCTAGGGCTGGGTGCTAGGTTGGACTGGATGTTCATCTTGGAGGTCTCTTCCAACCTGATTGATTCTATGATTCTAAGGCACAGCTCCCAGGGTATGTCTCTATTTGTACTTCTGACCATCTTGGCCATCTTGTGCTTGCTGAAACGAACTGGAACAGTTGGCAGGTTTTGAATGGGTCCAGGCTCTTAGACACTGCAGAGAGCACTTTGCCTTGGGGTCCCTCAGGTTTCCAGGGCACATCAAAACCCTGTCCCCTTGCTGGACTGTCAAAGCAGCTCTTCTGCAGGAAGAGGTAGAAGCATGACACTTCTGTTTGTCTCATTATGGAAATATTCACCTCTGGACAGATGTGTTTTCAGGCTGATGCTGTGGTAATGATTAAGGAAACTAATGGAACTGGTATATTTATGCTTCATGTGGGACTTTTGAATCTTTCAGTTTTCTTCCACTGAAAGAAGAAAACACAGCCAGGCACCTCAACCTAGAGGCTGGAAAAACAATGTTCATCTTCTTTATAAGGAATGTGATTTAAGCCAAGTTCTTAGCATGCTCATCCTTAAAGAGGATCCCAAGGGAGGGAGCATGTGCTTTGAGAGTAAGGACTGTTGGCTGATGTGTTTGCCATGTATAGAGATCTTTGCTATAGACACATACACTTGACTATACAGAAAGCAGTTCTGTATATATATGGCCATGTCCAAGTGGAGGCCAGTGACAAGTGGGGTCCCTCAGGGATCAGTCCTGGGATCAGTCTTGTTCAGCCTCTTTATGAGTGCTGTGGACAGAGGCATTGAATGCAGCTTCAGCAAGCTGTTCTTGAACTGAGTGCCATTGTCTGACTGGCTCTGCTCCAGCCTAGCAACTGCCAGAAGATCACCACAGAATCATAGAATCAGTCAGGGTTGGAAGGGACCACAAGGATCATCTAGTTCCAACCCCCTTGCCATGGGCAGGAACACCCTACCCTAGACCAGGCTGCCCAGAGCCTCATCCAGCCTGACCTTAAACCCCTCCATCACCTGCCTGGGCAGTCCATTCCAGCTCTCACCACTCTCATGGTGAAGAACTTCCTCCTCAGTTTGCTGATGACACCAACTGTGTGGTGCAGCAGACAGGGTGGAGGGCAGGGATCCATCCAGAGGGACCTGGACAGGCTGGAGAGGTGGGCACAAGCCAAGCTCATGAGGTTCAGCAAGAACTGGTGATAGGTTGGACTGGATGACCTTGGAGGTCTCTTCCAACATGATTCTATGATTCTCTTAGTGGGGTCAATTGTCAAGCTGTAAGGTACATAAATCATGCAAGGCAGCTGCAGAGATATAAGCAGCTAAGAAACTACTACCAAGACCCTCCTTATTTTAGTCTGTAGGCCAATTTCGTTTTGATCTCTGGCACATCTGAAAAGAAATTGTCTTGCAGGTCATTGTCTCATCCCAGTTGCCCATAAACTGACAGACTGTATGCAAAGGTTTGTCAGTGAAGTAAGGATGAGAAGCTGCCTTGAACAATGCAAGTGGCATTTGGAACAACAGCTCTTGCCATAGATACAGGGACTGGGGCAAACTGCATCTCTTCTTCTCGCCTCTGCAAAGACAGAAGTGTAGGTGGCTGTGCTCACCTCCTGTCTCTCTTGTGCCTGAGCTGTTGTGTGGGGCATGGTTGTACTTTCAGCTCTTCAGAAGGCTATGTCAAGGCTTTTAATTTCAACAGACAGCTGAGAAAAATCATTCTGTTTTGAAGTGCTGTAAAAAGAAGGAAGTTTTGCCTCTCACACAGTGAAAAAGAAACAAGCTAAATTCACTTAGTTTGGCAGGAAACATTCCTTTTGACTCCAGTTTAAATGTGTAATTTCAGCTACCTACAAGTAAAGAAAGGAAATGAACAGCTACAAACAAAACACGTGAGAAGGCAGCAATGGACCCCTACTTGTTTTCAAAGTTTTGGGATGTGAGAGATCCATCCCCAGAGCCATTGGCTTGCATCTGCTGAGAGGTGAGAGACATTTGACACCTGGGAAGTACTGTTCCACTCTATTCCAAACCTGCTCACTTGGTGTAAATGTCTTTGTGGGGCTCCATCAGCCTCAGCTGCATTCCAAATATCATCAACAAAAAAAAGAGTTTGGCTACAGGCATCTCAGCCTAATGACCTTACAATATGCTCAAGTGTAACTCAGAGCTGTAGGTGAGTGGAAAGAGTGTTCAAATAAATCATTGCTGTATCGGCTTTTTCTGGTACTCAAGAAAAGGGAACAATGTCATCTGTTAACTCTTGACAGCCACTGGCAGGGGAAGCAAAAGTCATGGAAAGCTGAGAACAGAAGTTGGGTCCTTTCTCCAAAAGAGCAGCTGATGTGTACACATTGACAGAAATGCACTCGTGCACCTCTTATATGTGAGTGAGAGCAGTGGCACAGCAACTGCGTTGCCTCTGCTGGAGTTAAATGCTTTACTTCTCTCATTAAAAGGAATGAGTCAAGAGATGGCTGCAAGGTGTGCGAGGGAGGGAGGAAGGAAGGAATATCTGATATCCTGATACAACCTGATATCCTAAAAAGTTGGGGAGGGACTTTTTAAGATATCAGGGAGTGACAGGACTAGGGGGAATGGAGCAAAGCTGGAGGTGAGGAGATTCAGACTGGATGTGAGGAGGAAGTTGTTGAGCATGAGAGTGGTGAGAGGCTGGAATGTGTTGCCCAGGGAAGTGGTTGAGGCCCCATGCCTGGGGGTGTTTAAGGCCAGGCTGGATGAGGCTCTGGGCAGCCTCATGTGGGGTAGGGAGTCCCTGCCATGGGATTGGAACTAGATGATCTTTGTGGTCCCTTCCAACCCTGACTAATTCTATGATTCTACTCTGAAGAGCTGGCAGTATTGCCCTTCACTCAGCTAACATTATGGAATAAAATATCTCGAGGCACTTCTGAAATGTGGTTAAGAATAACCCACCCTACAGATGAAGACTGCAAACCTAGCAGCATACATCTCTGCTTGTTCTGCTTTGGGTTTACTTGCAGAAAAGGTACCAGATAACCTTAAACACCTCCAGGCATGGGGCCTCAACCACCTCCCTGGGCAACCCATTCCAGCCTCTCACGACTCTCATGCTGAAGAACTTCCTCCTCACGTTAAGCCTGAACCTACTCATCTCCAGCTTTGCTCCATTCCCCCTAGTCCTGTCACTCCCTGATATCCTGAAAAGTCTCTCCCCAGCTTTTTTGTAGGCTCCCTTCAGATCCTGGAAGGCCACGAGAAGATCACCTCGGAGCCTCCTCTTCTGCAGACTGAACAGCCCCAATTCCCTCAGTCTGTCCTCATAGAAGAGGTGCTGCAGCCCTCTGGACATACTCCAGAATGTCCACATCCTTCTTGTAATAGGGGCTCCAGAACTGGATGCACTACTGCAGGTGGGGCCTCAGCAGAGCGGAGTAGAGGGGGAGAATCACTTCCCTTGCCCTACTGGCCACACTTCTGATGCAGCCCAGGAGTAAAGAGCTTGTGATGCTTCTTGAAGGAGGAACACTTTTCCAGCTTTTACCACTTGTCCAGATGAGATAGCAGCATGATTATGGTGGTGCATCCACAGATGTGAATCTGATGCAGACTTACCACAAAGACTGCACTCACTACAAATGAATATTCATTTGAGCAGAGGGTTAAAAGCGAGGGGGGAATGCTGACTGAGATAGATAGGTGCATTGATGGATTGATTGATTGACTTCTCTGGCTTGCTGTATAAGATGCTTTTTGCAGATAGGATCTACAGATTAATTTTGAAAGAGATGCTGCAGGGTGTTGAACTTATTCCCACTGCATAAATTCCTGTTCTGACTGGTGCAGGGAATGTGACAAGATGGGATGTTAAGCTCTGGCTTATTCTGAATGGGGAAACTCTCCCCGCACAGTCAGGATTGGGGGTTTTGAAGAGAGCACAGCGTGTAGCAACAGTTTCAGGCAAGCAGCACTACCTGGCAGCACAGTGCTCCATCCCAGGAGCAGACCCCAGCTGTCTTCAGCAGCATAGCTCCAGCCAGGATCTCTCAGCCCCATTTGCAATGTCTTTATGAACAAAAGCTGGCTGCATCACTTCTGGTTTGTCTTTGCTGGCCAGCATCTCATGTAGAGGATAAGGGTAGTATTCTTCTCCACCTAGTGCTGGCATTATAAAGTGTATATACTTCACCTGAGCAATTTATATCTCAAGCTTTTGTGTTCTTCAGGCTTTCTGGTCTCTCCTAAGTGAGCTCCAGTCATCAGAAGTAGTTAGATGTAAGGTTATTTGTAAGATGTTTTCCATACAGCCCAGAGTTCATCCTCGTTCAGCTGTGCTCTGCTGTCACACCACAGTGCCCACAGCTGCGCCCTCAGCAACGCAGGGACACCAAGCTAACAAGGGAGTGGCTGCTACTGCAATGCTCTTACAGGGGTGAACTATACCCTAGGGCCTAGGATGTTCACCCTGGCAAGAGCTTCCTTGGAGGATCTCTCAGGGTCTTTGTGACTGACAGCTATGTCCTGGATTACTTGCAGGGAGAGGCCTGTTTTAGGCTGTTAAAGCCCAGGCTTGGTAGATAGTAGCTGAAGATGAGCCAGCAGTTTGCCCAGGTGGGCAGGAGAGCCTATGGCATCCTGGCCTGGATCAGAACAGTGTGGCCAGTAGGACAAGGGAGGATATTCTGCCCCTGTACTCAGCACTGGTCAGGCCACACCTTGAGTGCTGTGTCCACTTCTGGGCTCATTAGTTCAAGAGAGATGTGGAGATACTGGAATGTGTCCAGAGAAGAGCAATGAAGCTGGTGAGGGGCCTGGAGCACAGCCCTGTGAGGAGAGGCTGAGGGAGCTGGGGGTGAGCAGCCTGCAGAAGAGGAGGCTCAGGGGTGACCTCATTGCTGTCTACAACTACCTGAAGGGAGGCTGTAGCCAGGTGGGATTGGTGTCTTCTGCCAGGCAACCAGCAAGAGAAGAAGGGGACACAGTCCCAAGTTGTGCCAGGAGAGGTCTAGGCTGGATGTTAGGAGGAAGTTTTTTTTCCAGAGAGAGTGATTGGCATTGGAATGGGCTGCCCAGGGAGATGGTGGAGTCACCATCCCTGAAGGTATTCAAGCAAAGCTTGGATGAGGCACTTAGTGCCATGGTCTGGTTGTTTGGACAGGGCTTGGTGCTAGGTTGGACTGGATGATCTTGGAGGTCTCTTCCAACTTGGTTGATTCTATGATTCTATCATCTGGACAACCACTATTAGATCCCTCCTGGGCAGCACCCACTGTTACTGCTAATCTTATAGAAAATCTTGAACTATATAAGGCTCATTCTAGATTTTTCTTCCTCTGCAGCACTAAATAAATTATTCTTGTTTTGATTTTGGCTTACTCTGAACAAAGAGAGTGGTTTTGAAGGAATACTGTACCTTCCTTCCTTGCCTTTCATGTGTTCTGGTCACACACCTGGCGCAGAGTGAGCTGCAGGGTTATTTGTAAAACATGTGTTGGGGGATTTCTTGCCTACATTCAGATGAAATGCAGAGCACTTCCTCACTAAATCAAAGAAAATAAAGATAAGTCCCAGATGAGTTGCAAAATTTGATTTTCTCCATAAAAAGGCCTTTGCAGAGGTATGATGTTCAAGGCTGCTGGTAGTATTTGTGCCAAGCATAGTTGGAGCTTGACCATTTGTTACATATTGGCTACCCCTACTTTTTTCCTGTTGATTTTCAGGTATTGGTAGCAATTGCTAGGAATTCATCATACCACCCTCGAGATTCCCCTTTGAACCCTCCCTGACCAGCCCAGTATGTGCAGCTTTCTTCTCCCACCCTCTCAGTTCAATCCAAACATTCCTTTCAAACAGTCTTCTGTTCTCTGTTCCAGCCAAAAAAACAAAGTCACAAGTTTTGGGCTTGGTTTGAAAAACTCCAACACAGCTGCCTTGGGTGGGGTTTGGAAGCCAATGAACTTTACAGTGAAAGAGGAGATGCAGCTCAGAGGTAACTGTTTCTTCTGCATCTTAGTTGCTCGACTCAGGCATCTCTGCATTTAAGTTCTAAGAGAATCATAGAATCAGTCAGGGTCGGAAGGGACCATTAGAGAACCATTTAGTTCCAACCCCTCTGCCGTGGACAGGGACACCTTACCCTAGAGTAGGTCTCCCCTCCTTTCCCCTCCTGTCTTCATTCCCCACCTCACATCTCCTTGCATTTCCTCTCCTTTCATCTCCACAATTTCCTCTCCTCACCTCTCCTTGCCTTACCTCACCTTGGCTATGCCTACTGAAAGCAACCAGAAGTCTAAGTGAAGTGTATCAGGCTCTGTTTTAAGCCTATATAGCTGTTCCAGATCTCATTTCTTAGATGGCTGCAGGACTCCTGACACTTACTTGCCGTTCATACCAACTTGGGTGTTTGTGCTGCCATTGCACTTCGATTGAAAATAATTATTTCCCATCCCTGGTGTCTTCCAAGCAACACACTTTTAGAGAGCAGTTATGCTCATTCAGCCTTGGTTTTCTCTTCTGCTGATGTAGAGTGATACTTTCTGACACTTGATCTCCCCAATAACCTTATTTAGTGCTGCTCCAATTTAATTTCCTCTTTTAGGGGAGAGGTGACCAAAATTCTTCATAGCAGTGCAAACTGAGAGACTCAAGAGTTTAATCTCATTAATTCATCAGGGAGAGGTGACCAAAATTCTTCATAGCAGTACAAATTGGGAGACACAAGAATTTAATCTCATTAATTCTTCTTGTACTGGAAATATCTGATTCATCTTGTGACCACATCTGCCTTTCTTATGGTCGCATCGTATTTGTAGCCTGACATCACCCTAAAAAATACATCGAAGCCTTTCTTCTTAGTTGTTTCACATGAACAAATTCCTGGGCTCTAGCAGAGATTCTTCTTATTAGAACTGAAGTATCTTGTACTTTTAGTTCCACTGCTGCTGCTCCAAACTTTAAGGTCATCCAGTTTCCCCCAGATGATAGTGCAGTCCTTCTCCACTGGGAAATCCTTTCCATGTTGTGTTAGCAGCAAATCATAGTATCAGTCAGGGTCACAAGGATCATCTATTTCCAAACCCCCTGCCATGGGCAGGTACACCCTACCCTAGAACAGGGTAAATCAGCAGCAAATGTCATTAACACAATGACAAACTGCACCAAGACAGTCAGGTCATTCCTGAAAGTGTTGCTGTAAGATCCAGTACTTTCCACTGGATGAACTCTATTAATAACCTTCTTTCAGTACAGTCACACCATGGCTGTGCAGCCTGTTCTCCTCTGCATTGAGTTTGCTGTCACTTGCAGCAATCTCTGCAAGCAATGCAGTAGGAAATGTTCTACCTGAGGCCAAAAGCAATAGGTATTTGCATTTTATTTTTTCAGAAATAAGTTATCTTGTACCCTGGAAGTCATATCAACTCTACTGAATGCATGTTGGCTTTTGTTGTTGATTCCACAGCATCTTTAGTTGGTGGCCAGGAGAGCCAGTGGCATCCTGGCCTGGATCAGGAACAGTGTGGCCAGTAGGACAAGGGAGGTTATTCTGCCCCTGGACTCAGCACTGGCCAGGCCACAGCTTGAGTCCTGTGTCCAGTTCTGAGCTCCTCAATTAAAGAGAGATGTTGAGGTGCTGGAAGGTGTCCAGAGGAGGGCGATGAAGCTGGTGAGGGGCCTACAACACAGCCTTGTGAGGAGAGGCAGGAGGTGTTTAGCCTGCAGAAGAGGAGGCTCAGGGCTGACCTCATTGCTGTTTACAACTACCTGAAGGGAGACTGTAGCCAGGTGGACATTGCCACTTCTGCCAGACAACCAGCAACAGAACAAGGGGACACAGTCCCAAGTTGTGCCAGGGGAGGTCTAGGCTGGATGTTAGAAGGAAGTTGTTGCCAGAGAGAGGGATTGGCATTGGAATGGGCTGCCCAGGGAGGTGGTGGAGTCACCATCTCTGGAGGTGTTCAAGCAAAGCCTGGATTCTATGAGGCACTTAGTGCCATGGTCTAGTTGACTGGCTAGGGCTGGGTGCTAGGTTGGACTGGATGATCTTGGAGCTCTTTTCCAACCTGATTGATTCTATGATTCTATTTCTCTGTATCTGAAATATAAATCTGTATTTCTGTCCAATTCAAGAGTGTTTTATTTTAGTCTTATAGAGGTAGTAAAATTATACTCTATCCACTCATTAAAACCCATGACACTATGTTGGAAAACTGTGGTAAGTTATTCCTCCTTCGAGGACAGAGAAGCCTGGAAAAGCCCTTGTGAGAGGAGGGAGCAGAACCAACTCTTCCAGCCCATTTAGCTGTGTCACATGCTGACAAGATCTTAACCCCATATGAGGGCCTGTGGTTTTCTTCAAAGGCTTTGCATCAGTACAGACAAGCACAGCTGATGAGGACTGCCCCCAGTGTGCACTTTTGTTTTCTAACAACCTCATTGGAAAATATGATGTTACAGTACTGGCCAGTCAGTCTGTCGCTCTTCTTTGGCTGCTCCTCTTGTAACAGGATGAATACTCTCTATTTTTTTTGCTAGTTTTCCATCATCATTCAGAGAGGTCAGGCTCAGAAATCTTGACTTCCTTCTGAACCTTTGGATCCCAACGGAATCTCCCTTGCGGGACCAGCTCATCCCACTCCGCAGGCAGTTCTTAGTGAATGTGCTGAGCTGCATCCTTGGTTTATTGATAGGCTTTCCTCCTGAAGACTGCACTGAGTGTCAGACTTCATCACAAATGTAAGTGGAGTAATTTCATAGAATCATAGAGTCATAGAATCAAGCAAGTTAGAAGAGACCTCCAAGCTCATCCAGTCCAACCTAGCACCCAGCCCTAGCCAATCAATTAGACCATGGCACTAAGTGCCCCATCCAGGCTTTCCTTGAACACCTCCAGGGATGGCAACTCCACCACCTCCCTGGGCAGCCCATTCCAATGCCAATCACTCTCTCTGCCAACAACTTCCTCCTAACATCCAGCCTAGACCTCCTCCAACACAGCTTGAGACTGTCCCCTTGTTCTGCTGCTGGTTGCCTGGCAGAAAAGACCCAACTCCCATCTGTCTACAGCCTCCCTTCAGGTAGT
Organism: Tricholaema leucomelas; assembly: GCA_013400475.1. NCBI lineage: Eukaryota > Metazoa > Chordata > Aves > Piciformes > Lybiidae > Tricholaema lacrymosa > Tricholaema leucomelas. The sequence continues at coordinate 20,986 of WAAF01002219.1, forward strand.
TGTAGACAGCAATGAGGTCAGCCCTGAGGCTCCTCTTCTGCAGGCTGCACACCCCCAGCTCCCTCAGCCTCTCCTCACAGGGCTGTGCTCCAGGCCCCTCACCAGCTTTGTCACCCTCTTCTGGTCACGTTGCAGTATCTCAACATCTCTCTTGAATGGAGGAGCCCAGAATTGGACACAGCACTCAAGGTTTGGCCTGACCAGTACTGAGTACAGGGGCAGAATATCTTTCCTTGTCCTACTGGCCACACTGTTCTGATCCAGGCCATGATGCCATTGGCTCTTCTTCCCGCCTGGGCACACTGCTGGCTCATGTTCAGCTACTATCTACCAGCACCCTAGGGTCCTTCTCTGCCTGGCTGCTCTCAGCCACTCTGTCCCCAGCCTGTCGTGCTGCTTGGGGTTGTTGTGGCCAAAGTGCAGAACCCTTCACTTGGCTGTGTTCAATCTCATCCCATTGGCCTCTGCCCACTCATCCAGCCTGGCAAGGTTCCTCTGCAGGGCTCTCCTATAAGGAAGAATCATCACCTCTACTTACACCAGAAACTCAGGATCTTTTCTAGTGCCCACAAACATGCAGTCACCAAAGCCTAAATTATTTTTCCTAGCATATATTGTGTTCATGTCCAGAGGAGATTAACTGCTTCTGAATGGGGTGGAGATGCCTTCAGTGACACAGAGTGTATCAAAAGGATCTCAAGGAGAAACAGTCACTAATTTTGGTGGCTGATTGGAAGGATAGTCCCTTGGTTCAGCCTTTGGTGAATAAATGCAATGTGAATAGAATAAATTAGAAGGAGCTTTACTTTAATACATTATTTTTCAATTAAAAGAAGGATGGGAAGTGTTCAGTTTGTAAACACATTTGGTAACTAAGCAGTTTGGCCAGTGTTCTGCTTGTAAAGGCTGAAGTTTGCTCTTAGGCTTTGGAACAATAGCATAGAGCAGTACAGCGAGTATCTGTCATGACATGATTTCATCTTCTATGTTAATGCAGTCTACCCCGTGCCAAGAGTGATGTTTGTGAAAGTCAGATGTGGCAAAGGAGAAAGCTAATCCCTTGGACAAAGTAAAACATTACCTTCACTACTTAGAACCATACGAATATGCATTTAGGTCATGCTGAATTTAGTATCTGAAAGACTTGAATGCAACTCTGCACAAATATCAGCTGCTAAGAATGCAAAAAATGCTTTTGCCCTTAAAGAAAGCAAACATTTTCTGTGCTTTTATGGCCAACAGCTTTTACTATTAAAATTCAAAGATAAAAAAATCACTTTGAAATAGCTTGTGGCACTTGATGCTCTATGTTTACATATTGCATTCCTTTTTAGTTTAGACACTGAAAATAGATGAGGTAGTTACTGAGTTTGTTTCTGGAAAACATCAACTTCACATTCTTGTTAACACATTTCTAAGGTTGTGGCCAACTCTATCCAAAAGAAACCTGCCACCACAAGATGTAGAACTGAAGGGGCATGATCACAGTTTAAGATGAGGAATTGCCTTACAGATAGAGAGTGAGAGCTGGAAAAGACACCCTGCCAGATATAACCAGAGAAAGAAATCCAGAAATGAGAGAACCAGCCTGTCTGCTCCAGGACATTTCAGTCCTGCTCCAACAGACAGACCTTGAACAAGTGCCTGCAGTGTGCACTTGCGGCCTGGAGGGACAACCAGAGCCTGGGCTGCAGCAGGAGAAGTGTGGCCAGCAGGTGGAGGGAGGTGATTCTCCCCCGCTACTCTCCTCTGCTGAGACCCCACCTGGAGTACTGCATCCAGTTCTGCAGCCCCCATTACGAGAAGGATGTGGAGATGCTGGAGTGTGTCCAGAGAAGGGCCACGAGGATGCTCAGAGGGCTGGAGCAGCTCTGCTATGAGGACAGACTGAAACAGTTGGGGCTGTGCAGTCTGCAGAAGAGGAGGCTCCCAGGTGACCCTCTTGTGGCCTTCCAGGATCTGAAGGGGGGCTGAAAAAAATCTGGGGAGGGACTTATGAGGCTCTGAGGGAGTGACAGGACTAGGGGGAATGGAGCAAAGCGGGAGGTGGGGAGATTCAGGCTGGCCATGAGGAGGAAGTTGTTTAGCATGAGAGTGGTGAGAAGCTGGACTGGGTTGCCCAGGGAGGTGGTTGAGGCCCCATCCCTGGAGATGTTTAAGGCCAGGCTGGCTATGGCTGTGGGGAGTCTGCTCTAGGGTAGGGTGTCGCTGCCCATGGCAGGGGGAGTTGGCACTGGCTGATCCTTGTAGTCCCTTCCAACACCTGACAGAGGGGACACAGTCTCAAGTTGTGCCAGGGCAGGTCTAGGCTGGATGTTAGGAGGAAGTTGTTGCCAGAGAGTGATTGGCATTGGAATGGGCTGCCCAGGGCGGTGGTGGAGTCGCTGTGCCTGGAGGTGTTGAAGCAAAGCCTGGATGAGGCACTTAGTGCCATGGTCTGGTTGATTGGCTAGGGCTGGGTGCTAGGTTGGACTGGATGAGCTTGCAGGTCTCTTCCAACCTGGTTGATTCTATGTTTCTATGAGCCTGTGGAGGGCCTGCAGTGTTTTCCTCTCTAGCAAGCCTAGTGCGTGCCAGCACTCACATACTTTGGCAGAGTACTTGTCCCCAGAGGGACCAAAGCACCATTTCTCTGAACTCCCTCAAAACGCTTCCTTGCACAGCTTCTGCCCTCATGCTCAGGCCTGCAGCTTCCTTCCGCCTCTGATGTGGCATGGAGATAGCTCAGACTTTGTTTGGTAGCATGTGTGCTCAGAAGATCAGAAGGAGGATAAAGTGGGGTTTATTCATTTCCTCTGGGGTAACATTTAATGCATCAGCATAGCTTTCATTTAGTGCTCCTAAAATTGGTAAAACGTGGGCTTTCATTGTAAGATTTACATCTTAGCAATGAAAAGGATGATATGGAGCAGAGTTCAAACCCTCTTTTGTGAGATAGAGACCAACATTAAAGCTAGTTGGATAAATGCACTGGCAGAGAGCTTGGATTTCTTTGTGTAGTATTGATTTGGCCCCACTTTTGTAGGAGATGTGGAGGCAGAAAACCTTATTGCTGGACTGCTGAGAGCTCATCTGTGCTCCCCAGGTGAGCGAAATGAGTGTGACATGGGCACACAAACGTGCTACTGCCAAATGAGCAGAGCATGAATTTATGACAGATCAGCTTTCCGAGGAATTACACAATGATCTTGTCCAGCTTGTAAAAGAGATTTTTGCCTCTAACCCTGTTGAGATAATTCCCTCAAAGTCCTCTTAGAGCACCTTTAATCCCACCTGTGACATACGGTCCCTCTCAGTCACAGGATCATAGGCTTGCAGGATGTTAGGGGTTGGAAGGGACCCAAACAGATCTTCGAGTCCAACTCCCTTGCCAGAGCAGAACCCTGCAATCTAGCTCAGGTCACACAGGAACACACTAAGGGCCATTGGAGTGAGCTGCTCAGGGAGGTGGTGGAGTCACTGTCCCTGGGGGTGTTCAAGAAAAGCCTGGATGAAGCATTTAGTGCCATGGTCTGGTTGACTGGATAAGGCTGGGTGCTAGGTTGGACTGGATGATCTTGGAGGTCTCTTCCAACCTGGTTGATTCTATGATCTACTGCCTTGTGACTGAGCTATTTATTGTGTTCTACTTCAAAAAGCTTTTGTGTGTGATCTGTATCTTCAAGGTGAGGACTATCTCTGCTATTATTTTTCATTCACTCCATTTTATTCTTCCTCAGATTTCTGCTGCTTTACTCTTTCTAACCTCTCTATTTTCTCTTCTCTTGTTTCCCTGTTTCCTCATCACCTTTACTTTTCTGCTGTTTTCCACTATTAAAAGTGTTTCTTTTCTCTCCACTTTGCCCTCCACTGCCTTCTCTCCCACTGTGCTCTCTATTCTTTCTTCTGTCTAGCTGTTACCGCAGCAGGGAGCAGCCAGCAGAAACAAAACTGTCTGAGTTATGTCCTGATAAGAGCACATGACGGGACCCAGAGACACACAAAGACGCCTTGGGACTGTTTTGGTTCTGAACACGATACAGATAGTGAGAGGGGGCTTTTTCACCAGATAGGGAAAGGAGGCTTTTTCACCAGCCCTGTTTCATTTACACAGGCATGGGATGGTATTAGACTGCCATGAACATCAGCATGGATGGGGATGGCAGCAAGAGTGTGCACAGTGAAGGAAATCCTGAAGCTTTGCCATGAAAGCAAACAAGCCAAGGAGAAATCTTTGAGAGGAAGACAGAGAGCCCTGTGCTGTGTACATCAGGCCCAGCCTGATAAGGCCTTTAGCTATGGGAGGGATGCAAATAATGAGCATGCTCCTGCCCCTGTTTATATTTCCTAGGAAAAAGCTCCCTGGCTTGCTCCTTGTTATGTTTCTACTATGGGCTTCTCAGATGGGAGAGGCAGCAGGCACACAGAAGACACATGCAGGAGCACTGGGCAGTGTGTGTAAGGTCTGGCAAATAGCTCTAACTGAAGAAAAGCTCACAGAGGTGGCACTAGGAGCAGAGCATCAGCAGCAGTCCTGACAGGAACTGCTGACTGTGGCCATTTCTGGGTGTCTATAAGACACCAGCACTGAGGCACAGGTGCTGCACTGCTGGTGGTATTTGTATCCATTTAGAAATCCCTGCTCTTTATTCTTCCTCTTGGATACCAGTGATGTGGAAGAGCCTGTAACACCCCCAGCTGAAAAAGAGGAGCAAGCAGAGGGATATTTGGTGTTTGATATGATGTTACTGGGTGAGGAAAGGTGGCAATGGATGTCAGGACTTTGGCTTGTTGGCCTCTCTTGAGCAGGATGCAACAGCACAAAGGCTGCTGGAGGGAGGCCACTGGAGATGCTGGAGCCCACAGAGGATTTTAGTGTAAGTAAGGGAAAGCACGTGGCTGTTCAGAGGTCTGCAACATGATGGAAAGTTTAGGCTAATCTCACATTGCTAAGGAGTCCTACATGTATTTGGTGTTGGCTCCTACTACCCTTCCTCAAATGGCCTCCTCCTCCCAGTGAAGTCCATCTGTTTGGCCATGAACCCCATGACTTTTGGCTCTGAAGGACATGGCCCAGCAAAAAAACCCAGAGTATGCCTTTCACAACATTGAGGAGGCTCTGCCTCCAGCACCCCAGCACTGCTGAGTGCCTCCAGCTGTTTCTTGACAGACAACACATATGTGAATCAGATCCCCTCACTGGGCAGTGTGCCCCATGGGGCAGAGCGAGAGAGCAGCTGCCTCAGCAGGCCACGGAGATGTCTCCAGCTGCTGCAAAATCATTGCTTTTGTGGAAAGAACTTTTAGAGACTACTGAAAGAGCAGCAGTGTGTGGGGCTGGGGGGTCTGCTTTATGCTGGCTTTCTGGTAGCATGTCTCTGGCTGGTTAAAAGAGGAACAAACTCACAGAAGGCACTGACAAACTGGGTTTGTATAGGCAACAGGAAAAATTAGACACTTGGTCTTTCTAGCTGGGGCTACCATCAGGTTTCTCAGGAGGATGCCCTGAAATGCTGATCCACAGAAGCATCATCTAGAGTGCCAATGAGGAGGAACCTCACAAGGCTGCCTGTTCAGCCATAGGAAGTACCAAGCCACGAAGATGTATACACCTCTCTTTTCCTCTCTTCTCTCCCCCAAACCTATCTCCTGATTAAGGTAGTCAGTCCCACATGTTCAGTTAGCCCTCATCTCTTTTTCACAATTTATTCCTTTCACTGTTACTCCAAATTTGCATTCATACCATGGGGTTTGTTCCTACTCTTTCCATGTCAGTCCTTCCCCATCATGGGGGACCACTAAAACTACATGCTGATGGAGCCTCCCTGCAGCCCTTAGCACTCAGGAACAGCAGCAGGTTCTGTACCTTCTCCTCAGGCTTTAAACAGAGACCCCGGGCCCCAGCTCATTGCTAGCTGTCTCTGAATGGGGCCCTTCAGTCTTTCAGCCAGCCCTACTTCCCTCCATTCCACAGGAACTGACTTGATTAATTGCCTACATTTCAGATGAAACCAACCACCTTCGCAGCATGCAAATACTGGTCTAAGGACTTAAAACCAAGTAAGGTTCTGATTAAGCTGAAAGAGGGTCTTAGAATGATGACTCTCAAGGAGGTAGTCTACATGTACAGGACAGCTACTGCCTTAGTCTGCAATAACTCAACATAAAGAGTTAAAGGGGGCTATGAATGAGATTCTCAGAAAAGTGAAGTAATTCCTCATTTAATTTGATGGTTTAATTTATTCCCTTCTGTTGCCTGCTGCCATTGCTTACTGCCTTATTGTTTGCCTGGAAGCTCTCCTGCCTTGAGTTTACCAGGAACAGACTCTAAATGCCTCCATGTGATCAGCCTGCATAGCCAGTGTGACATCCTGCTGAGACTGCACATGGCAAGACATCCTGCCTGCACCTGAAAGTCTCCTGCTAAGATGAGAGGTCCTGGAGATACACAGCTTGTCCAGAGGAGCCAGGAGACAAGGTCAGAGATTGTCTGCCTCCTTTCCCCCGAAGCCTCAAGTCTCAGTGGCTGACAAGGCAGAGTTCCCTGAAAGTGTTTGAGTACCGTCTGGGACTGTGGCTAGCCCCTGAGAGTGGGGAGGTAATATTCTGTGAGTAAATATTTAAAGCCTCTTTGTGATTCCCCATTGCCTTCTGCCATAAGCCAAAAGGAGCTGCTTGAGTCCATCCAGTGAACAAGCAGTACATCTCTTCCAGTTCAGTTATGTTTATATTTTTGCTGGGTTTTTTTCCCCAGTTCTAGTTATTATCTGTGAAATATTTTCATGATCATGCAAGAACAGATTATTATTACAATAGTGGTCAGGGGTGGTGAGAGTCCTGAATATTAACATTAATAAACAATCTTAATTTTGGAAAAAATACCATCTCACATTAATTAATTATCCTCTTCATCACACTGACTCGCTTCTGAAGACCAGCATCACAGTGCAGACTACACCAGAGAGACACAGCATCTACACCCTCTGAGTATCTCCTTAGGATAAGTTGTGCTAGCAGCCAAAACATGCCCACTTTTCTGTGATAGCTTGTCTAAGTATTTTGCATCCCATGCCCTGTAACCAAGCTGCTAGCCAGACATGAAAAAGGTTTTCTGTCTTTGTCTCTCCTGCTCCTCTATAACCCAGAAAATGGAGATGGTCATTCTGCTGAGTAAAGGAAAAGCATCCCTACAAAAGGCCTGGAACACAAACCCTATGAGGAGAGGCTGAGGGACCTGGGGGTATGCAGCCTGCAGAAGAGGAGGCTCAGGGCTGACCTCATTGCTGTCTACAACTACCTGAAAGGAGGTTGTAGCCAGGTGGGGTTGGTCTCTTCTGCCAGGTAAGCAGCAACAGAAGGAGACACAGTCTCAAGTTGTGCCGGGGGAGGTCTAGGCTGGATGTTAGGAGGAAGTTGTTACCATAGAGAGTGATTGGCATTGGAATGGGCTGCCCAGGGAGGTGGTGGAGTTGCCATGCCTGGAGGTGTTGAAGAAAATCCTGGATGAGGCACTTAGAGCCATGGTCTGGTTGATTGGCTAGGGCTGGGTGCTAGGTTGGACTGGGTGATCTTGAAGGTCTCTTCTAAGATCAAGGGAAGTTATTCTGCCCCTGTACTCAGCACTGGTCAGGCCACACCTTGAGTCTTGTGTCCAGTTCTGGGCTCCTCAATTCAAGAGAGATGTTGAGATCCTGGAATGTGTCCAGAGAAGGGCAATGAAGCTGGTAAGGGGCCTGGAGCACAGCCCTGTGAAGAGAGGCCTTCTCTGGACTTGCAGATAAGACTTGTAGTAAGTAGGAAAGGGTTGCCAGTGGTAGGTGTTGTGCACGTACCAGTGATGGGCAGTCAGCTGTGTGTTGGCAGGCTCTAAGGTGTCACCTCACAGAACAGCTGGACACTGGCCTCATTATTGACATGCTTGTGCTGAGAGGGCAGCAGGAATTCACCTCCCTTCCGGTGAGAGACAAGGTGGCAGCCTTGCCGTGACAGGCTGTATAATAAATGAAGACCAAGAAAACCAGCCAATTTCTACCGAGAAAAAGAGACTGGGATTTTCTTCCTCTTGAAAGATTTTAGTTGGCTTATCAAGTGCTTCTCAAAGAAGAAACCAGAGAAACATGAAACCACGTGCTTTCTAGTTCATATTTACCACGACTGCTCCCTAAACTTCAGGCACCAGTGTAAGACTGTTCAATGTGATAGTGCCTGGGGACAGGATGGAAGTCAGTGTTGGTGTGTACCTTAAGCCCAGGAGGAAAATATCCCTTCATGTTTTTCTCATTTACTCAAAAATTCCCAAAGTTGTCTTGATTCTCTGCACTCAGTGTGTGCCAAGAAGGGAGCCAAGAACACAAGGATATTCTTCTCTATGCTCTCCAAGCAGCATATTTCACCACTCAAAGGAAGAAAAGAGTCCATCAGTCTGACAGACTTCCAGGCAGCAGTGAGATCGATTTATAGTTGTCAGGGCCCAAGCTCTGTTTCTCTAGACCCTGGGAAGATAGATGATATTTGACATCCTTATTTACATAAGTAATGAATGTAGGAGACTTCTTAGCAACCTCTCATTGAGCAGCACGAAAATCATCCTAAAAACAGACTTGCCAAGATGTGGTGCAATCATTCACCTCTGGCTTAATGTCTGTTAATGTGGGAATTTACTACTTCAAGTTGCACAGATATTTTTTTCCATGTTCTCTCAAGTTTTCAGGGGTTTTAAAGGTGCATTTTTATTTAGTGTTAACGATCTGCTTTACCCCTTACTACTCAAGAAGACTTTTATCTGTTTTCTCCTGATCTGCTTTACCCCTTACTACTCAAGAAGACTTTTATCTGTTCTCTCCTGATCTGCTTCCCCCCCTTACTACTCAAAAAGAGTTTTACCTGTTTTCTCCTGATCTGTTTCCCCATTTACTACTCAAGAAGATTTTTACCTGTTCTCTCCTGATCTGCTTCCCCATTTACTATTCAAGACTTCTACCTGTTCTCTCCTGATCTGCTTCCCCCCTTACTACTCAAGAAGGCTTTTACTTTTTTTTCTTGATCTATTATGCCAAGAGTATACTCAAACATGCTGCATTTCCCTCTTTGTGTTTTATCAACAAGGAGCTCTTAGATAATAGCAAGTGATTTGGCTTGGGGGAAAGGAGACAGAGATCAAATTCAAGACAGAAATTCTACAGACATGCTCTAAGAAGCCTGGATGGGGCACTTAGTGCCATGATCTAGTTGATTGGGTAGGGCTGGGTGCTAGGTTGGACTGAATGATCTTGGAGGTCTCTTCCAACCTGGTTGATTCTGTGATTCAAATGTAACACTTGTCACCTCAAAGTTCACTGCTTTGGCTAGAGGGCTTAATATAGAGATGATTCATATGCAAAGGACAATGTCCTGTCACCCTAAACACTTTGCACCATACTGTACCTGCTCAGTATGAAACTGGGCCCATTTAAGCATGAGATGAAAGCTCATGTTCAAGAAGAGAGCTTGGTGGCTTTCCATACCTGACTGCAACCACAAACGCTTCCTCCCTGGAGGTGTTTAAGGCCAGGCTGGATGAGGCCTTGAGCAGCCTGCTCTAGTGGGAGGTGTCCCTGCCTATGGCAGGGGGTTGGAGCTGGATAATCCTTGAGGTCCCTTCCAACCTAAACCATTCTATGATTCTATGAAACAAGGGAGGGCAAGGCTGGGCTGGGCTCCTCCTCACCAAAGTGAGTTTCACAGAATTGGTCAGGGTTGGAAGGGACCACAAGAATCATCTAGCTCCAACCCCACTGCCATGGGCAGGGACACCCTACCCTAGACCAGGTCTAGTTTAGTCTTGTAGGTATTTGATGGGCAGAAAGAGGAGCAACTGTCTTTAGCTTCTACCTGAAAGCAAACTCTCAAGACACCTTGATAATTGCTTGCTGTTTGGCAGATGCCCATGGTGAAACTGCAGCTCTTTTCCTACTCAAGTTCTAATGTCAAGTTGTTCCCACTGCTCGGAGAGGCACTTGGCTTCCCAAGCAAATTACTGAAAGAGTTTCTCTGCATACATTTTTCTCTTTCTCCCAAAGCCAACAAGTGACATCTGGAAAGCACACAAAATGAAGAGTAAATTGTAATTTCAAAAAGATTCATCACCCCATCCTGTCCAGCCCTGTGTGCACACTGCAGCCCCTTTGACCCGCTACCTGTTCTTCTGGATGGCAGAGCTGGGAAGCTCTGCAGGAGCAGGTCAGCATCCTGGAGTTGCACTGCTTCTCTACCACAGGCATAAAATCATAGAATAGAATCATGGGATCAACCAGGTTGGAAGAGATCTGCAAGATCATCCAGTCCAACCTAGCACCCAGCCCTAGACAATCAACTAGACCACGGCACTAGGTGCCTCATCCAGGCCTTGCTTGAACATATCTAGAGACTGTGACTCCACCACCTCCCTGGGCAGCCCATTCCAATGCCAATCGCTCTCTTTGATTTAAATCAAATGACCAAAGATCACTGCCTTGTTATGACCTTGTGAAATGGGTCTTGACAAAGCAGACTTTAGGATAAAAATGCTGCAACCCTGAGCATGGATAGTTTAGTAATTTCTTTTTCAACCAGTGATGACTTTTTCTTGCTGTGCCAAAGCTGCATTCCACACTACTTCACAGGGTTTTCAGGAAGCTTGTTATCCAAGTGGAACAAATGCAGTCTGGCCCATTACATTTTCCTGGAGATTGTTGAAATTTTTTGTAAACTGGAGTTAAAAAAAAAAGGCCAAGTTTAATAAATTCATTGTTGTTGCTTTTGTCCTTTCTCTGGGATTTATTTCCTTTGCACTCACTTTATATTCACTCTTACTCCTTCACACAATATGCTTAGGGATGTAGTTCAAAAAAAACTAAGTGCTCCATTTCCTCTTCTGGGAGATAATGCACTGCAGATGACTGTGCTGAGTGATGCTTTCTGCTTACAGGAGGGAAGTGATGCTTGGAGCTGGTACTGCCATGCCCAGGACAGTGAGGATGCACAATTGCCACGATGGCATAGGTAAGATCATTTCTGTTCCCATGTCATGGAGGAAAGAAATAGCATTTTTGTCTTATTAGATATTTGGAGTTAATAGAACTCTTAAAATGGGGAGGTAAAGTGTGTGTGGTTAATTATGTCTATGGCTATATGTGTGCATAGGACACTCACAGGCAAATACTGCTGCTTATAGATGCCTGTAGTCCCCCAGGGCTCCCTCTCTATATTTTAATACTCTTTTCTTCTTCCACTTCTTTTCCTTCCACTTTCCATTCTGTAAGCACATGTCATCCATATCTTTTTAGCTTTTGTTGACTTCTTGGAAATTCCACCACAGCTCAAGTGGGCCTGGAAAAGATTTCCTGAGTTGTGAATATCAATTCTCTTACCTTTACCACAAACGTGACCAAGTAAAGCTACATACAGCAGCCCAGTGAGGCCTTTGCAGGGCTGTGCACGTCCAATGAACACTACTCTTTACCTTGTTGGGGAAATCTCTCTCCTGCACCATCCCATGCCTCCCTTTCCCCATTTGATGCTCAGCCTGGTTTTGTAAGATGAGTGCCAAGGGCTGGGTCAGAGTTCTGGCCACCACACAATCTGTACACACAAGTGTTCTTCCACACTTCTTTTCAGCTAGCAGAACTTCTAATGATTGCAAAAGCTGTGGTTAGTTTGTCCCTGTTTGTATGTGACTGGATTGTGTAAATTATTAAACCTTGTTTTGGTTCTTTAATCTGGCCTTCTAGGTCTTTGGGTTTGACCCATACAGCATCATGACTCTTCTAAATACTGATGATGCATTCAGCTTTTGTGCATCAATGGAAACTACCACATGTTCCCAAATCCTTTGCCATTGGTTCAGAAAAAGCTTGGATGAGGCACTTAGTGCCATGCTCTGGTTGATTGGCTAAGGCTGGGTGCTAGGTTGGACTGGATGATCTTAGAGGTCTCTTCCAACTTAGTTGATTCTATGCTGCATAAATGCTTAGCCTCAATCCTGAAAAAAATGTCCAAATCACTGGATTTCTTTGCAGGACAATTTACTGTCCTTGTCTCCTAAGCATTTCTGCACTGACCTCTATTTTTGCACTTTTAGCTATTAATTGTCATGTGACACCATAGAGTCATAGAATCAACCAGGTTGGAAAACACCTCCAAGATCATCCAGTCCAACCTAGCACCCAGCCCTAGACAATCAAATAGACCATGGCACTAAGTGCCTCATCCAGGCTTTCCTTGAACACCTCCAGGGATGATGACTCCACTACCTCCCTGGGCAGCCCATTCCAATGCCATTCACTCTCTCTGGCAACAACTTCCTCCTAACATCCAGCCTAGACCTCCCCTGGCACAACTTGAGGCTGTGTCCCTTTGTTTTGTTGCTGGTTGCCTGGCAGAAGAGACCAACCCCACCTGGCTACAGCCTCCCTTCAGGTAGTTGTAGACAGCAATGAGGTCAGCCCTGAGCCTCCTCTTCTCCAGGCTAAACACCTCCGGCCTCTCCTCACAGGGCTGTGTTCCAGGCCCCTCATCAGCTTTGTTGCCCTTCTCTGGACACCTTCCAGTACCTCAACATCTCTCTTGAATTGAGGAGCCCAGAGCTGGACACAGCACTGAAGGTGTGGCCTGACCAGTGCTGAGTCCTGGGGCAGAATATCCTCCCTTGTCCTACTGGCCACGCTGCTCCTGATCCAGGCCAGGATGCCATTGGCTCTCCTGGCCACCTGGACACACTGCTGCCTCATGTTCAGCTACTGTCTACCAGTACCCCCAGGTCCCTTTCTGCCTGGCTGCTCTTGTTTCACATTACAAACATGACAAGGTCAGAAAGAAGCTGCTTTCCTGATTAAATTCTGTGGGCTATTGCAGAGAAATAAAAAGAATCAGTAACAGAGCAGCTACACAGCCACCTGGAAGATCTGAAAGTGTGGAAAGCAAGCACTAATTTTTTTTCACCTGTAGTTAAAACCACAAAGTTTTTGATGTATATGGACTTTGTGAAAATTATTTTTTTCAGTGATTCTAATTAAAAATAATATTTAAAAAGACAAAAACCATTGAAATGTAGTAGCTGTAGCAGAAAAGTGCTGTTTTGACATCTTTCAGTTGCAACAAAGCGCATTGGGAAATGCAATTCGAAAACAGTAATTTGACAGGTAAATGGGTCAGGCTTGAATCTTCTTGTTTGGGAAATATTTGTCTTAGTGTTTGGAGTAAGGCCATAAATTAAAGTACTCTTTGTCTTTCTTGATTGTCAATTTAATTGCAAGGAAGAGATAAAAAGCTGACAGGAATGCAGAAGTGTTGCTAAGCAACGTCCATGGCGAGCACACCCTTTCAAATATGCACTCCGAGGAACAAGTCCCTCATAAATCATACAAAATGGAAAGATGGGTTATGCAGACTAAAGAAAGTCATTCATGCTGATGTGACTCAATTCAAGAGAGATGTTGAGATGCTGGAACGTGTCCAGAGAAGGGCGATGAAGCTGGTGAGGGGCCTGGAGCACAGCCCTGTGAGGAGGGACTGAGGGAGCTGGGGGTGTGCAGCCTGCAGAAGAGGAGGCTCAGGGCAGACCTCATTGCTGTCTACAACTACCTGAAGGGAGGCTGTAGCTGGGTGGGGATTGGTCTCCTCTGCCAGGCAAGCAGCAACAGAACAAGAGGACACAGTCTCAAGTTGTGCTGTGGGAGGTCTAGGCTGGATGTTAGGAGGAAGTTGTTGGCAGAGAGAGTGATTGGCATTGTAATGGGCTGCCCAGGGAGGTGTTGGAGTTGCTGTCCCTAGAGGTGTTGAAGAAAAGCCTGGATGAGGCACTTAGTGCCATGGTCTAGATGACTGGATAGGGCTGGGTGCTAGGTTGGACTGGATGATCTTGGAGGTCTCTTCCAACCTGGTTGATTCTATGCTACCAAGCACTCTGCCTGTACCACCACGGGACAGTGATCCTAGATGTATGCCATAATGCAATTTGTTGCTGCTGATGCTGTCTTGATGTCTATGACAATAAGGTCATTTCATGAATGATTTCATAAGGGGGGGGGGGGGGGGGGCAGGTAACTCCCAAACCATCACAATGACTATGGATGTGATGGCACTTGTGAGAGCAGTATGAGCTTGCTTAATGTACCCCTGCAAAGAAACAAACTCCTCAAACAAAGTAGAAGTAAATAAAATACTCCCAAGCAGTTGGATGGGGGGAGGAGTGTGGGGGGGGGCACAACTTGAGGAAATACTGATGCTTCATCCATTTTTAACAGAAACCAAGGCCAAACTCCTAATAGCTCCAAGGGATTTCAATGCTTTTATTCTAAGTCACAATAATAAATGTGGAAGTGTTTGATGTCCAAGATGTGGTGAAACACTGTGATGTGATCTTTAGATTGATGGGGTCAAAGTTTTCCATGGCTAGAGGGAAAGCAGCTGTAAGTGACTGAATGAGACAGGCAGTGCACAGCAGAGACTGCAGCTATTCCCCTCAGTGTGCTGCAGCATGAGGACTTTATTCAAAGCCTGCCAGAATCCTGAAAGCCATTGACTTTGCTGTGTGTCATATCAGACTTTGCATGCATAATTTATCTTATTTGCCAGAGATGCTGCAGCTGTGCTTTTGCCAACAGAAATTATTGATATGAGTAATCTGCTAGCATTTTTTTTAATGCCCTGCCATCTTTAGGTTCCTCTGTTTTCAAGAGATCTCTCAGCACTTTCTCCTGATCAAATCAGTGGTATTGGTAGGTAGTTCATAGTATCAACCAGGTTGGAAGAGACCTCCAAGATCATCCAGTCCAACCTAGCATCCAGCCCTATCCAATCAACTAGACCATGGCACTAAGTGCCCCATCCAGTCCCCTATTGAACACTTCAAGGGATGGCGACTCCAACACCTACCTGGGCAGCCCATTCCAATGCCAGTTCCTCCCATTCCAAGTTTGGTGCTTTACTGTAAGATTAATAGAATGGGGCAGGGGAGGGAGGGAAATCACTGCAAGGCTTTTAATGTGATTTTAACTTTTTTTTTTTTTTCCAGAGGGGATAAAGTAAAAAGAAACAGATGATTGATTTTTTGTGTTCCTTGATGGTTCAAGTATCTGTTTGTATATATGAGTCATATGTCTAAATATTCAGGGTCACCAGTGACCTCCTCTTGGCCAGATTTGCAACACTTCTCCCCCCTCCTTGGTCTGGCTAGAGAGTTTAAATGCATTCACTACTCTTATCTTTCCAGGTTTTCCCAGGTCTATGCTCTACCTTTGCTCTTTGGGGACAAGCAATACAATAACAAAGACAAAGGATATTTTCCCCCTACATATACAGTGCATACAAAGACTCATCTATGTCTTCTGTTGGTGTTATCACTAAGTACCATATAAAACACACTGCATATAGAATCATAGAGACAAATGGAATCATAGAAACAAATGGAAACAATATGGAAACAAAGAGTACCCAACTATATTTGGGTGCACTCCCTGCCTTACTGACGTTTATAGAAATCTTACTTTGAAGCAGAGCAACTGAGATGAAAGGAGTTGGAGGAGAATATTTATTGAATCTCTAGGCTGCCAAATATTATTTCATAAAACAGTAATAGGTAAAAAAAATATTTCACTGGTTAAGGGATAGCAGCTTCTTCCAGAATTTAATTGGACAATGAGTCTTCTCAGGCAGCTCCAAATCACAGCATCCAGCATCTCTGCTCTTTGTGTATCCAACACCTATTGCAGTAGATATAACTTGCAGCCATTTTAAACTCAGTGAGTCAAGACCAGGGACTGTATTTTCATAGCTTTGGTGTCCAATCTCTCATGATTTCTGTCACTATCTGCACATCCATACCCCTGAGCAATTGCCAAACATACACTCTAAATCCTGCCTGTGGAAGATGGGGGCCAAGATTTAGGACCTTGCTTTTATAGATGCACACAAGGTTAGATGAGGGAGCTGCTTGTGACCAAAAAGTGAATATATGTAATATCTGTTAGACTCATAGAACTGTTTCACAGAATTTGCTGGGAGCACTGTGTTTATTTTGGGCCCAAGCACTTGATGAAAGATGGAGACTAAGTGGAGAAAAGCCAGAGGAGATCAAGAAGGAAGATGAAAAGTTTATAATATATGACTTACGAGGAGAGTTTCAAGGAACTGATGTGTTTGGGTTTTTTAAAGTAAGACAAAAAATTACTCTGAGATGGGTGGGCAGAGGCCAATGGGATGAGACTGAACAAGGCCAAGTGCAGGGTTCTACACTTTGGCCACAACAAACCCAAGCAGTGCTCCTGGCTGGGGATAGAGTGCCTGAGAGCAGCCAGAAAGAGAGGGACCTGGGGCTGCTGGTAGATAGTAGCTGAATATGATCCAGGAGTGTGTCCAGGTGGCCAGGAGAGCCAATGGCATCCTGGCCTGGATCAGGAACAGTGTGGCCAGCAAGACAAGGGAGGATCCTCTGCCTCTGTACTCAGCACTGGTCAGGCCACCCCTTGAGTCCTGTGTCCAGTTCTGGGCTCCTCAACTCAAGAGAGTTGTTGAGATACTGGAACGTGTTCAGAGAAGGGCAACGAAGCTGATGAGGGGCCTGGAGCACAGCCCTGTGAGGAGAGGCTGAGGGAGCTGGGGGTGTGCAGCCTGCAGAAGAGGAGGCTCAGGGCTGACCTCATTGCTGTCTACAACTACTTGAAGGGAGGTTGTAGCTAGGTAGGGGTTGGTCTCTTCTGCAAGGCAGCCAGCAACAGAAGAAGAGTCTCAAGTTGTGCCAGGGGAGGTCTAGGCTGGATGTTAGGAGGAAGTTGTTGGCAGAGAGAGTGATTGGCATTGGAATGGGCTGCCCAGGGAGGTGGTGGAGCTGCCATGCCTGGAGGTGTTCAAGCAAAGCCTGGCTGAGGCACTTAGTGCCATGGTCTAGTTGATTGTCTAGGGCTTGGTGCTAGGTTGTACTGGATGATCTTGGAGTTCTCTTCCAATCTGGTTGATTCTATGATTCCATGATTCTATGATGAGTGTCAGGGATGGGATGTGTAGCCAAAAGACAGACTCTGAGGCTTCAGCCAAAGTAAACATGGAAAAGGTGTGGTCCCAGGAGAAAAAAATCCCACACCAAAAAAACCCAAAACAACAACAAAAAACCCAACCAATAAACCAAACCGAAACTCTGAGCATGCCAAACTTCTCTTTCTTTCATATGCAGTGAAGGTGGCCTGCAGGATTCTCACATTTTCTTACAGGGAGGGAAGAAAGATGAATGGTGCCACATGCCCTGAACAGGATTGCTGTACTAACATCCGTCTTTCCACGTACCATTGCCAGCAAGGTCAAGAGATGAGAGAGAGAAGAGAAAGAGCCCAGTGCTCCAGATTGGACCTAGCTGCATTCTGGTTTGTTTTTTGTGTGAATGTTGTTACTGGAGACCTGCCTTGGGCTTCTAAGGGGACTGTTTTTCCGCCGTCTGTAATTGTGTTTGGCGTGTCGCTCTGGATACAGTACTGACTGCTGACCTTGGCCTTAAGTACAGAACTGTCCCACCCTGGCCTGTCAGTGGAGACCTCAGCAGCTTCATGCTCAGCTGGTGACAGCTGTGAAGGTCTGCACGGTCACCCAAAAGTGGTGGTATGGAAGTTGAGATTAAAACCGGGAGGCAGCGAATGCTCAGTATTTGTAGTAGAGGTGCTTCCATGATGGTGATACCAATACCACCACATTCTAATATAGAACCCAGGCTGCTTCCAGCTGGTTTTACTGTTTCCAAATTTCTTTCCTCTTGATGTTCCCCTTGACTTATGCTAGGATTTGAAATCACATTTGGCTGCTCCTGAAAGGCAATCCAAACTCTTCGCCATAAATATTTCAGACCTGTGGTTTATCATAGAATCAGTCAGGGTTGGAAGGGACCACAAGGATCAGCTAGTTCCAACCCCCTGCCATGGGCAGGGACACCCTAACCTAGAGCAGGCTGTTTACAGCTTTATCCAGCCTGGTCTTAAACATCTCCAGAGATGGGGCCTCAACCACCTCCCTGGGCAACCCAGTCCAGGCTCTCACCACTCTCATGCTTAACAACTTCCTCCTTACATTCAGTCTGACTCTCTCCACCTCCAGCTTTGCTCCATTCCCCCTAGTCCTGTCACTCCCCGAGAGCCTATAAAGTCCCTGCCCAGCTTTTTTGTAGGCCCCCTTCAGATACTGGAAGGCGGCAAGAAGGTCACCTTGTGGCCTCCTCCTCCGCAGCCTGAACCCTGAACAGCCCCAACTCTTTCAGTCTGTCCTCATAGCAGAGCTGCTCCAGCCCTCTCAGCATCCTCGTGGCCCTTCTCTGGACACGCTCCAGCATCTCCACATCCCTCTTGTAATAGGAGCTCCAGATCTGGATGCAGTACTCCAGGTGGGGTCTCAGCAGAGCAGAGAGGGAGAATCACCTCACTTGCCCTGCTGGCCACACTTCTGCTGCAGCCCAGGCTCTGGTTGGCCCCCAGCTCTGTTGAACTTCTCGTCCAGCAGCACCCCTGAGTCCCTCTCCTCAGGGCTGCTCTCCAGCCACTCACTGCCCAGCCTGCATTTCTGCTTGGCATTGGCTCCACTCAGATGTAAGATCTTGCACTTGCTCTTGTTGAACCTCATGAGCTTGTCTTGTGCCCACCTCTCCAGCCTGTCTGGGTCTCTCTGGATGGATCCCTTCCCTCCAGCCTGTCTGCTGCACCACACAGCTTGGTGTCGTCAGCAAACTTGCTGAGGCTGCACTCAATGCCTCTGCCCATGGCAGCCACAAAGATGTTGAACAAGACTGGTGCCAGGACTGATCCCTGAGGAACTCCACTTGTCACTGGCCTCCACTTGGACATGAAGCCATTGACAGCCACTCTTTGGGTGCAGCCATCAAGCCAGTTCTTTATCCATCTCATAGTGGATATCCATCAAACCCATGTGTCACCAACTTGGAGACCAGGATGTGGTGTGGGATGGTGTAGAAGGCCTTGCTCAGGTCCAGGTAAATGACATAAGTTGCTACCAACTAGCTGCAACCCCACTGTGGCTCAGGGACTGCAGTTTGCTTTTGTGCTCTGAACAGCTCTCTTTCTGACCCCTCCTTTCACATACAGCAGTGAGGTCTGCCCTGAGCCTCCTCCAGGCTGCACATCCCCAGCTCCCTCAGCCTCTCCTCACAGGGCTGTGCTCCAGGCCCCTCACCAGCTTCTTTGCCCTTCTCTGGACATGTTCCAGCATCTCAACCTCTCTCTTGAACTGAGGAGCTCAGAACTGGACACAGTAGTAGAGGTGTGAGCAGCCAGTGGAGAAGTGGAGGCTATGAGAGAGTAGAGTAAGACAGCTGCAGCATGGATTCATGTGCCATGTCTGTAAGACAGACATGGACTCACGTGCCTTGTGCTGGCACCAGATGCATCTCTGCTTTGGGGAGCACGGTGAGCCAGAGCACAGGATGCCTTCCCACACTGGATCCCAGCAACATTCTCCATGACAGTCTGTGAGCCTCGTGTTTTAGATGTCTCCTGTGCCTTGCTTTGGGATAGTGGCAAGACTGTACTTCCCAATGCTTAGAAGAGATCTGTCTTCTCACTTACTCATTGACCCTTCTGCCCCCACTCACTCCTGTATCTGTTGTGCAGGCAGCTCATTTGCACCAACCCACAGCTGCTGAGTTCTGGCAAGTCACTAGGACAGCCTTTGGGGTGATGATGGGTTCATTTCTTCTCTTGCCAGGTTGCTTGGTGCACTCCTCTCTTCTTGGCAACCTGCCCAGTTCTTTCCAGTGAGCCAAAGCTCCTGCAGTTGCAGGACCCTAATCTCCCAAATGTCCAACTTCTTTCCCAGTTGCCCTAAAGAGGGAATGAATGCTGGAGCTTACAGGCTCCCAGTCCTCAGCTTTCGGTCTGGGTGGTGATAAACTGAGACACTGAAGTCACAGAAGTCACTTATAGTCCATGTCTCTCTAGCTCCATAAAAAATCACCATGTGGGATGAATAGGGTCTGGAAGTCCTAAAAACGCAAGTTTTTGGCTCCCATACCAGCTGGCCTGACACAGACAGCATGGATGTCCCTTTTGGGGCCCTAGAGCCCCTGAAGCTGAGGGCATAAGAGCCTTCAAGCCATGCCCAAAGCCTAGGACAGCAGAAAGTTTCATGATCCCCTTGAGGCAGAGATGCTGGGTCCCCCTGAACTCAGCTGCCAGCAGCAGAAACAGGCAGGAGCCGAATGTCACCGCTGCTGCCAAGCGCAAACCTCAGAATAGGAGCCCCACGGGGTAGAACACTTCTCCTGTGTGTCAGGCAGCTTGCAGCTGAGAGAGGCTGAGAACAGTTAATTCCTAGGGGCCCAAAGGAATGATGTGGGAGCATGTCTGGGGTCCCGTGTATCTTCTGTCACATCAGCCACGACATGCAACTTGCTAGGTGACTAGCTCTGTGCACAGCCTGCAGAAAGCACTGCTTCTGTCATCACCTGGACCTTTTGACCTCCTTTTCTTGTGCATAAAATGTTTCTGTAGGCAAGACTGATATATTGACTGCTTATATATATATAAAATGATAACATTTTGCAGCTCCTGCTAAAGCTTTTCTTTTTAAGCCATATAAGTAAGTATTTTTCTACAGGTAAGAGAGGACATGTAAAATCCCCAGGGATGGGAGAAGTTCAGAGATGTATGGACCAAAAAAAGGCTCTGTTCAATTAGTTTTAGGAAAGGGCTATGCATTTTTCACTTGACAGGCTTTAAAGGGACTGGGACATAAAACAAAAGCTGTGCCAATAACTGAGAGCAATGTAACCAGTGAAACAATGGAAAGTTATTTAGCAACATAGACGACCCTGGAACAGCCACGCTGTAAGTTAAGCACGCACATCAAATGCGTTCTGGGCTGCTGGTGCCAGAGCACTCAGCTAACCCTTAGAAACCTAACTCAGATAAAGCATGCTTACATTTCCCTCTCAACAGCAGCCTCACAATGAAGCAATCATTGTGAGGGGATGGACAATGCTTATTTATTTCAAACATCCACTCATGTAGAATAGTTTGGACTCTGTGATCCTAACCAGCTGCCCTTCAGTAATCCCACATGCAAGGTGCATTGCACAGCTCTCACGTGTACCCCTAGAGCAGCATGTCATGCTCTCCTACTGCTCTGTGCTAAGCCCTGTCAACTGTCAACCACTCTGTTCCCTTGTGATGGTTTGGGTGTTCTGCCCTCCACCACCACTGGAAATCACCCAGACTAGACTCAGCCAGCTCTGGAAATCTGAATAAAGCTTATATTTACAGCTTAGCTCAACAGCCAAGCAGATATTTACAATATATACAGTTATAGACAGAAATATACAAGGGAAAAGGTAATACAGAAACACAACAGCCCTCCCAGAAACCTGAGTCCCCAGGAGAGACTCCCAGCTGCCCCTTCACCTTCCCCCTACCCCTCTCAACCTTACCCCAGTCCCAAGGAAGAATGGAGGTTCGGCCAGGGGGTTAGGAAGCAAAGTGGATTAATCAGAGAGATGGCAGAGAGGCTAGAGAGAAGTGCACCTCAAGCAATGTCCGCAGAAGCAGTGCCTTATCTATGTTTGGATTCTTGTTCTTATACCTCTCAGCAAGCCTATGAGTGAAGTAGACATCACCACTGTTTCTTTATTTCACAGCCTGTAATCTAGTTCTTCTCGCCAAAACATTGTAGCTAACGTCAAGCTAGCACATCCCTGAGAATCACCTCTCACAGGTAAGCAAGTACAGCAGGATTGCTGTTGTAGAACAGGAGAACCTGCTCTTGCTCTTTTTGAAAGAATGCCCTTGCTTGTTGGTAAAATAAAGTTGTTACCAAATGACACATGTGCAGCAGATGCATCAGCCTTCCCTTCAACCCCAAGGAAGGAGAATGTTCTCTTTTTTTTTCCTCCTCACTGCACCAGATTGTCCTGGCAGGCTAATAGGCCTATTAGATGCCCTGGCTTCCCCACCCTTCTGCTGGTGGGGGAAGCAAGGGCAGGTGGAAAACAAAGGCTTGAGCCAATATGTCCCCTCCCAAAGTGATAAACAGGTGTTTAGATACTTGTTGGTGTCTTGCTCAAATAAGGGTGAGCAAGTCCTGGGGTCACCTAACATGGTCAGTTTTGCAAATGCCATCTGATTGGTGAAGCTCTGTGGCCAAAGGAGCCTTTGCACTCAGGCAAGGAGTAGAAATTGAGCTAAGTTGCAAGCAGCTGAGCTGCTTCTGTCTTCCTGCCTCTGCCTCACTGCTCTTGGACAATGTGTTCTGCTCTGTCTTGTGCTTCAGACCAGCATAGCCCTGATGTTTAGAGTTTGAACTACCTGGAACCTGAAGTGACTCAAGTTTCCCAGAAGAAGACATTTAAATGCCTCATGACATGGCAAGCAGTGTCACCACCATGGAGCTACCTGCATATCTACAAGAGATCCTGCCTGCACCTCTGCAAACCTCCATGCCAAGAGGAACCAGGATCAGGTCAGAGATCCTCTGCCTCTTTCCCAGCACCCTGGGAAGATCTGGAAGCCTCTCAACAGCTGAGCAGTTCCAACACTGCCACAACAGAGCCAGGGACTGTCTTGACATTTCTACTCCACGCAGTGAGTATCACAGACGTGCCCTAGGGCTCCAGGCTGCCTATTTGTAAGTGAGGCAAAGCTATTTTGTGGCTAAACTTCCAGTTCTTCTGATTCTCCTAAATGAATGACTTGCCCATAGGCATCCTTGGGAAGATTTTCCTGACTGAATTATAACTGAAATGTAACACATTTGTATATAGTTGGGGGCAGGGCTTTCTGGAAGTAAAATTAACTACATGGTTTATAATTCCTGCCTCTCTAATTGCCACAACCAATTTACAGATAGCTCCCTGAACTGAAATCTCCTTGCTATGGTGTCTGTAAGGTGAAGAAGTACCACAATTCTAGTTCTGAGTATCTGTTTACAGATATTTGTCATCTTGAATACTGTGTTCAGTTTTGGGCTCTCCAGTTTAAGAGGGACAGGGATCTGCTGGAGAGGGTCCAGCGGAGGGCTATGAGGATGATTAGAGGACTGGAGGGCATGGCTTGTGAGGAGAGGCTGAGGGACCTGGGGCTGTTTAGTCCGGAGAAGAGAAGACTTAGAGGGAGTTTGATAAATGTTTATAAGTATTTTAGGGCTGGCTAGGAGTAGGGCAAGAGGCTCTGCTCACTTGCTCCCTGGGATAGGACAAGGAGCAATGAGTATAAATTGCAACAAAAGAGGTTCCACCTCAACACAAGAGGGAATTTCTTTACTGTAAGGGTCACACAGCACTGGCACAGGCTCCCCAGAGAGGTTGTGGGGTCTTCTTCTCTGGAGACTTTCCAGGCTTGTCTGGATGTGTTCCTCTGTGATCTGTGTTAGATTGTATTGTCCTGCTCTGGCATGGGGGTTGGACTTGATGATCTCCTTGGGTCCCTTCCAACCCCTCACATCCTGTGAGCCTGTGATTAATTGTTAGTGAGAAGGTATTCTCAAAATTAATACTACTTAGTAATTTTGGTATTCAAAACTCTCACCACCCAGACCACTAATTTTTTAATAATAATTGGTTCTTCACAGGGTCATGGAAACATTATACAAATGATAACATAAGATCTAAAATGATTAAGAAATAACTAGCCAAAAAAACCAACCTCAGTTGAACTAGCAGAGTTCTTAATTTGGCCGCAACAACCCCAAGCAGTGCTACAGGCTGGAGAAAGAGTGGCTGGAGAGCAGCCAGGCAGAGAGGGATCTGGGGGCACTGGTAGAGAGTAGCTGAACATGAGGCAGCAGTGTGCCCAGGTGGCCAGGAGAGCCAATGGCATCCTGGCCTGTATCAGGAACAGTGTGGCCAGTAAGACAAGGGAGATTCTTTTGCCCCTGTGCTCAACACTGGTCAGGCCACCCCTGGAGTCCTGTGTCCAGTTCTGGGCTCCTCAATTCAAGAGAGATGTTGAGATACTGGAACGTGTCCAGAGAAGGGCAACAAAGCTGGTGAGGGGCCTGGAGCACAGCCCTGTGAGGAGAGGCTGAGGGAGCTGAGGAAAAGGCTCAGGAGTGATCTCATTGCTGTCTACAACTACCTGAAGGGAGGCTGTAGCCAGGTGGGGTTGGTCTCTTCTGCCAGGCAACCAGCAAGAGAAGAAGGGGACACAGTCTCAAGTTGTGCTGGGGGAGGTCTAGGCTGGATGTTAGGAGGAAGTTGTTGCCAGAGAGAGTGATTGGCATTGGAATGGGCTGCCCAGGGAGGTGGTGGAGTCACAATACCTGGAGGTGTTTAGGGAAAGCCTGCCTGAGGCACTTAGTGCCATAGTCTGGTTGATTGTCTAGAGCTGGGTGCTAGGTTGGACTGGATGATCTTGGAGGTCTCTTCCAACCTGGTTGATTCTATGATTACAGCAGATGTATGTCAGAATAA
Source organism: Tricholaema leucomelas (assembly GCA_013400475.1). Lineage (NCBI taxonomy): Eukaryota > Metazoa > Chordata > Aves > Piciformes > Lybiidae > Tricholaema lacrymosa > Tricholaema leucomelas. The sequence continues at coordinate 45,371 of WAAF01002219.1, forward strand.
TTGAATAACCCTAACTGCCATACTGGAGTTCTGTTGGAGAAGATGAGAAGTGGAGATGCCGGTCCAGGGTCCCAGCAGATCAATAGACACCTTGGCAGGCATTTATATTTGCTCAGTGTTTTGGCTCTTGACCTGCACCTCTGGGAACTGCTTATTTGGCTTTAGTTTAAAAGAAAGGGGAAAAGGTAATGCACTCCAGGAATCATGAAGAGGTGTGAGGAGCCAGCTTGTCCCAGAAAATTGATTTTTGGATGTTGAGTCCAAGACTGATTCTATGATTCTAATGATAGAGTACAGGAGAAAGAGCTCTCACTGTGAGTGTCTTTAGGCTTGGTAAATTTACCACAACTTAACAACAGGGAAAACAGTCTGAAAACAGCTTGTTTATAGCCTACAAAGTCCTGCTCAAGGAGGAAATCCAGGACAGTGAGGAGTTGTTTAATGCTGTTGAATAACAGTAACTGAAGATTGGAAACTGAAGGCAAATGAATTTAAATGGAAAACAAAGGCTGAGGGGAAAGGCAGAAGAAGTTCTCACCATCCCCCCTTCAAGCCATGTGTCTCCTTTGGCCAGGTGAGGGGAGCATAGATGGAAGAGATAGGCACCTGGCCAGCAAAATGATAGAAGTGTTGAAGCTAGAAGTGTCTCGGGCAGATTTGTCCCTCACTCATGAAACTGCCTCTTCACTGCTTCCCCTCATAGAGACCAGCCTCTCCTTCCACTTGAAAAGGTCATCAAACATCCACCTGGGTGGCTCTAAGTGAGGAGGTGAGGCTCAAGAGGACATGAAGACTGGTTCTTGCTGTGGGAAGGCTCACAGCTGTCAGTGAGTTGGAACACAGAGATAGAGCTGGCAGCCTCTTGTGCCCTGCTGCTGCATCTCAGCTCTTGCTGCCTCTGAGCAGAGCTAAGAACCTACTACCTGACCTCCAGGTGTGACTTGAACCCTGTCCCGTGGGTCCAGCATAGATCTGCCCTGTGTTTGATCCTATGGCACTGCTGTGCTGTGAAAAGTGCAGTGGGACACATCCCTCCTTGCCCCACTCCAAGAGGCAACCTCTGTCTTTAACAGAGTTACATTTGTACTGACTGCAAACAGCTAAGTGGCTGGGCTGGGTGAGCTAGAGATGTTTGGTAGGTCCAGCAGGAACCTTGGGCAGTATGGGTGTTTTGACTGTACAACCCATCAGAAATTAGGAGTGTTTCTGTACTGTTTTCACACATGGATCTACTCTCATATGCATCTGGCAATTAGTTTACTCCCAAGAATGTGAAGTAATTTTTGGCCTCTAAAGTGGAAGCCTGAGTGTCTGTTTTTTAACTCTTTGCTTCTACTGGTGATGCTGCCTGAGCCTCTGAAAGGCAAGGAACAGCTCTTCTCTTGATGTAGCAATGGCTGCAGAGAAAAAGGTTCAGGAAACTATGGCGGTGAGTGCCTTGTTTGTTGGATTTCTTTTTTTCCCTCTGTAATGAATTTCAGAACTTAACAAATCACTTTAATGCAAGCCTCTTTCTATTGTAAAGTGGGCAGGACAGGATCCTGGACAATCTACAGACAGGTTTGGCTATTATCTTACTGGTGATGGAGCAGTCATATCCATTTTCTATTATGTTGTTCATATATTTTCTCAGTGAAAGCTTCCCCCCCCCCCCGCTGTCTTTGTTTCTGTTAACTGAAGGACCAACAGTTTAGTATAATCTGAAAATGCTTTATTATAGAATCATGGAATCATAGAATCAACCAGGTTGGAAGAGACCTCCAAGATCATCCAGGCCAACCTAGCACCAAGCCCTGTCCAATCAGTGCCTCATCCAGGCTTTTCTCCAACACCTTCAGCTACCACAACTCCACCACCTCCCTGGGCAGCCC
>WAAF01002222.1:0-23734 GCA_013400475.1 Tricholaema leucomelas
GCCAGAGCAGGACCACCTCTAGCAGATCACATCCAGATGGGTCTTAAATATTTCCAGAGAGGGAGTCTCAACAAGCACCTTGGACAGGCTGTTCCAGTGTTCTGTCACCCTCACATTGAAGAAATGTTTCCTCACATTTCCATGTAGCTTCCTATGCCTCAGCCTCCACCCATTGCCCCTTGTCCTGCCACTGTGTAGGAGGCATGCCTTTGGGAACAGGTACATCACTGAGCTTAAAATGACCCAAGAGGAAGCTGAAAATCCTGTAAACTGAACAAGGTCCAGCCAAAATTTTTCCTGCTCTTCACAGAGGTGTGGGTGTGAGCTAGAGGTTTTTCTTTCCCAAGTTTCCTGAAGGCTTTTCATCCCCTAAGTTGAGAGCACAGAGTGGGAAATGAGCATGGGAGCCATCTGCGCCTTTCAGGACACGGGACATGAAACTAGCCTGTCTCTGAGGGTGTGCTAGTTTGAGCCTAGCTGGGATGTTTTGGTGAGAAGAACTAGATGATAGGCTGTAAAATGAAAACAATGGTGAGGTCTACTTCCCTCACAGTCTTGCTGGGATGTGTAAAGAAGAAAGACAAAACAAAGATTAGGTCACTTGCTTCTTCTCTTCGCTGGGGAGCTTTGCCTGCTGGGGAGAAGCTGAGGCTGCTGGCTGGACTCCATCTTGCTTTCTAACCTCACCCTCCTTTGCTTGGCTGCTTCACCTTGCTTTTTAACCCTCTTGGCCGAACCTCCATTCTTCCTTAGGACTGGGATAAGGTTGAGAGGGGTAGGGGGAAGGTGAGGGGGTGGTTGAGAGCCCCTCCTGGGGACTCAGGTTTCTGGGAGGGGAATTGTGTTTGTATTACCTTTTTTCCCTTGTCTATTTCTGTCTATAACTGTATCTACTGTANTTTTCTTGGTTTGGGGCTAGCTTGGTTTCCATCAGCTGCTGCTTTGTCTTGTTTCCAGTCACTGCATGTGGTTGGACTAGATGATCTTGGAGGTCTCTTCCAATCTGGTTGATGCTATGATTCTGTGATTCTGGGCTGTGTGTCTTCTCCCATTCCCTCTTCTGCCTATAGGGACTGGCCTTCAAATCCATAAATGAGGCACTTGTATGGCAGACAGAAGCATTGCTTAATCCACCTGTGAAACTGTGCTGGTTTGAGGCTAATTGGAGTATTCTAATGAGAGAAATCAGATCAGTGGCTGTAAAATGAAAATGATGACCCAAGATTTTCTTTTCCTCCCATCCTTCTATGCTGGTTTGAGCCTAGCTAGAATGTTTTGGTGAGAAGAGCTAGATTACAGGCTGTGAAAAGAAAACAATGGTGATGTCTACTTCCCTCATAGGCTTGCTGAGATGTATAAGAATGAAAATCAAAACATAGATAACTCACTTCTGCTGCTGGGAAGCTCCAAGCTGCATCTCTCTAATCTCACCCTGCATTTGTCTTTCCTAATCCACTTTGCTTCCTAACCCCCTGGCTGAACCTCCATTCTTCCTTGGGACTGGGGTAAGGTTGAGAGGGGTAGGGGGAAGGTGGAAGGGTGGTTGGGAGCCCCTCCTGGGGACTCAGGTTTCTGGGAGGGGAGTTGTGTTTCTGTATTACCTTTTACCTTGTCTCTTTCTGTCTATAACTGTATCTACTGTAAATATCTGCCTGTATATTGTGCTAAGCTGTAAATAGAAGCTTCATTCAACTTCCAGAGCTGACTGAGTCTAGTCTGGGTGATTTCCAAAGTCGGGGGGGGGACAGGGAACACCCAAACCATCACACCTTCCTTCCCCCATCAGCAGAAGGGTAGGCCAAGCCAGGACTCTTAGGCCTCTTAGCCTTCCACAACAAGTTCCCAGCCTACTACAGAAACAGTCCTCTCTCAGGTACAAACTGACACATGTGCAGAGCACCAACAGGCAAGGACTTATGGCAGCTTCTAAGTACAGAGAAGCACAGGCAGTTGCAACAAAAGCACAGAGATTGGTGTTTAGCCAGAGTGGTGGTGCTGATGTCCTTATGCTCCTGAGAAGGGCCACCAGCAACCAGAGCTTTGGAGATGTGTCTGCTCTGTGCTGTCAAGAGAGATTGGATTATACAGTGCATCTGAACCAAAAAGCAGCTATTCCCAGATGCTGCTTTCTAATACCTTACTGCATGTCCTGAGGCTGGGAGCAGTTTGTCATTTAACTAGCTGAAGGCTTGATTAAATTCATTCACAGAATCATTTAGGCTGGAAGAGTCCAACCCTTAACCCAGCACTGCTGAGTGCACCACTAAGCCTCAGCACCACATCTCTACAATCCCTCCAGGTAAGGAGACTCCACCACTTCCCCAGGCAGCCTACTCCTGGTCTTGACAACTCCCATCCTTCTGCTTTGCTTTCACAGGAACCCAGACCCTGGCAGACTCAAGCACAGCAACGAAAGACTCGAGCCAGCAGACAGAGTAAGCTGCTCCTGTCTTCCCCACCATCCCTGGGCTGGGAATTTGGATACCCACAGGACAGCAGCCTCTGCTGCCCCAATATGTTCTGTACAGATGCCCCACACCGTGCAGAGCCGTGGGGTGCTGCAGCCCCTGCATGGTGCTCTCCTCAGTAACACTCTCTGCTTTATTTTAGCAGTTTTTAATGAGGTAAGAAACCACAGATAACAACTCCTGGACACTGAATGGTGCTAAAGTTCTACAGTTTGGGAAAAACAAGAGAAATGATGACACTGCTGCTGGGGGAGGAGGGAAGACACTTCTGTGCCATGGTAACTTGTGAGTGGAGAAAGAGGGAGCGACACTCATGTGCTCATACTTTGATGTGCAGTGAGGCAAAAACCCTTCAGGGGTGGCTGCAGGAAGCTGCCCTTGCAAATCAATCCCATGCAAGAGGAAAACACCATTAAAGAAAACCCAACCAAACCCAACCAAACCATATTTTTTTTGTATTTAATGAAGTAAGAGATGTGCACTGGCAGCTACACGTTGAAGAGCACCAGCAACGGAGGAGCAACACCAGGATCTCCCCAGGTAAAAGGGAATCACAGAATGATAGAATTGTCAGGGCTGGAAGGGACCTCAAGGATCATCTAGCTCCAACCCCCCTGCCATGGACAGGGACACCCTCACACACACAGTAGATCAGGTTGCTCAGAGCCACATCCAGCCTGGCCTTAAAAACACCCAGGGATGGGGCTTCTACCACCTCCCTGGGCAACCTGTTCCAGTGTCTCACTGCCCTCGTAGTGAAGAACTTCCTCCTAATGTCTAATCTAAATCTCCCCTCCTCTAGCTTGGATCCACTCACTTCAGTCCTATCACTACCTGACACTCTAAAAAGTCCCTCCTCAGCCTTTCTGTAGGCCCACTTCAGATGCTGGAAGGCCACAATAAGGTCTTCTCAGAGCATTCTCCTCTCCAGATTGAACAGCCCCAACTCTCTCAGTCTGTCTCCATAGGAGAGGTGCTCCAGCCCTGCTGTCCATCAGAATTTAGACAGGTGCCTCTGACAGCTAATCTTTAATCAGATTACACTTTCATTTTCCTTCTCTTCCATGAAACTCCCAGATTCTCTGTAACAAGCATGACTCTTTTATGACTTCCCAGGCAAGAAGTCTGAAGAATGCAGAAGTCTACCACAAGTTTAAGTCTACCAATAGAATAGAATGGAATAGAATCAACCAGGTTGGAAGAGACCTCCAAGATCATCCAGGCCAACCTAGCACCCAGCCCTATCCAGTCAACTAGACCATGGCACTAAGTGCCTCATCCAGGCTTTTTCTGAACACCCCCAGGGATGGTGACTCCACCACCTCCCTGGGCAGCCCATTCCAATGTCAATCACTCTCTCTGACAACAACTTCTTCCTAACATCCAGCCTATAGGTCCCCTGGCACAACTTGAGGCTGTGTCCCCTTGTCCTGTTGCTGGTTGTCTGGGAGAAGAGACCAACCTCCAGCTGGCTACAGCCTCCCTTCAGGTAGTTGTAGACAGCAATGAAGTCTGCCCTGAGCCTCCTCTTCTCCAGGCTAAACACCCCCAGCTCCCTCAGCCTCTCCTCATAGGGTTTGTGTTCCAGGCCCTTCACCAGCCTTTGTTGCCCTTCTCTGGACACCTTCCAGCACCTCAACATCTCTCTTGAATTGAGGAGCCCAGAACTGAACACAGTACTCAAGGTGTGACCTGACCAGTGTTGAGTACAGGGGAAGTACCTCCCTCATCCTACTCACCACACTGCTCCTGATCCAGGCCAGGATGCCACTGGCTCTCTTGGCCACCTGAGCACACTGCTGGCTCTGGTTCTAAGTGTGAGTAAAAACTCTGTGTGTGTATATGATTATATGATGGAATTCACAGGTGTGAAGCAAGGGGGAGAAAAAAACAAACAAACAAACAAACAATGGAAGTTAAGATGGATTTGGAGTCAAAACACTACCAAAAATGTATAAAAGTTTATTTCCTCAAGTCATTAAACTATTGTGCGCAGCACATACATATAAAAATAGAAGCAATTTCCCAAACAATTGATCAGACAAGTTTTGTGTTCCTTGCAAATGTACAGTCTCAACCACGAGTTCATACAGAAGGCAGAATATGAGGTATATTTTAGTGAAGGAAATGAAACAATGAAGTGAAATAAAAGGAAACAAAATTAGGCTAGGTTGAACTAAACAAAATAAAATGAAACAGAACGATGAAATAAATAAGATTTTAAAAAGAGAGAACTTTGGCACCATTTTCCTGTGCAAAATAAACTCCTTGGAATTGAAATAGCTATTGAGGTATACGAAATTTACTCTGCTTTTCCACTCTCTGTGTGTCTGCATCTCTGCATGCTTGGGGGCAGATTGGACTGTTTAAGAACATGACTCAGTTCCAGTCATGGCTGATTTCTAACCGAGGTGGATTAGGTCTTCGATGATCGTGGGATTTGACCATGGAAGAAGAAACCTTGAACATAGGTAGGCAGCTCTTCAGGAGAATCTGATGCTCAAACTATGGAGAAGACAGGCTGGGGTGGAACGTTCACAGCAATGCTTTCAAGGCTTGTGACTCCCTGCTAAGGCACACTGGGATGAGATGCGCTCCCAAAGGGACCGCTGCAAGAACTGCCAGTGCCTGATTTGACCCTCACGTGGGAAACTCCTTTACCTTGATGAGTTTTCTTTATGTTGTTACATATCCAGGGAGCTACTCTTCTGAAGAAAGTTTTTCTGGAGAGTTTACCAGCCTAAGCCCTTATTCTCTCCATAGCCTCCCTATCATGGAATCACAGAATCACAGAATGGTCTGGGTTGGAATAAACCTCCAAAGATCATCCAATCCAACCCTTCTGTGCAGTCAGCAGGGACATCCTCAAGTAGATCAGGTTGCCCAGAGCCCTGTTGAGTTTACAAACGTCTTGAGTTGGTTTGTTTGGGTTTTTATCTTCTGTGCCAGCTCAAATTGTGTTTCAGGGACATCCTCAACTAGATCAGGTTGCCCAGAGCCCTGTTGAGTTTACAAACGTCTTGAGTTGGTTTGTTTGGGCTTTTAACTTCTGTGCCAGCTCAAATTGTGTTTTAAATCTTGTTAGCTAACTCTAATTAATGCTCAGGTAACTTGATTCAGAGCAATCATACAAACTTGAGTACCTTATCATTATCCTGAGGTGTGCAAAATGAGTGGTGGTCTTCCTAAATCCACCTTCTCCCATGTAGGTGATAACGGCTGGGGAAGGAGATGGAATTAAGGTAATCAAGAATGAGGCAGAACAGGATCAGGCAATTTCTCAGGCAAGTTACACAGCTTCTTGGACACTGCCACCAATGCAAGTGAGCTGCTCTTAGACTGCTTGCACATCTACAGCAATGTGTCAAGAGGTGCCTTAATTCCTCTCCTGAAAGTAGCCATGTGATGATTTAAGATGCACCTCTGCCAAAGTATCGTATCCAACTAGTTTAAAGCTCCACACCACCTCAGTGCTGCATGAGGGGTTTCCTGCCACAGTGCCATCTGTCAATGTCACTTCACCCTCAGTCAGGATTCCTGGCACTGGGAGACCTTTGATTTTAATATTGACTCCACAGAATCACAAAATGTTAGGGGTTGGAAGGGACATCCAGAGATCATAGAATCAACCAGGTTGGAAGAGACCTCCAAGATCATCCAGTCCACCCCCCCTGCCAGAACAGGATCACCTAGGCCAGGAATGCATCCCAGCAGGTTTGGAAAGTCTCCAGAGAAGACTCCACAACCACTCTAGGCAGGCTGTTCCAGTGCTCTCTGCCACTCTCACAATAAAAAAGTGTCTTCTTGTGTTGTGGTGGAACCTCTTGTGTTCTATCTTGCAGCCATTGTCTTATCACTGGGCACCACCACCAGAAAGACACTGACACCTTCATCTTGACATCCACTCCTCAGATACTTATATGTATTGATTAAGATCCCCTTTTCAGCCCTCTCTTCTCCAGACTAAACCTCAGTATTGATCTGTGTGGCCCAGATATGTAGTAAGGAAAATGGAGTGGTGTAAAGAGTAACTGAGCAAAGTGAGGGGTGGGACCTCCCAAAAGCCACCCCAACTGCATCTGCAAGCATCTGCAGTTCTTAAGAACAAGCTCAGCCCAGCAGGCTGCATCCAAACAGACTTCTCGTGACCTGGTTTATGGATTGTTCTCATTGTTGGCCAGTATGTGCAAAACAGAGTCAGTGAGTCTGAATCTCACCTTTTAAGCCAGCTACTCCATAATTTATTAGTACTGGCAACAGTAAGTTACTTACTCTAGACTGTAGTGGTTTAAGGGTGAACATACTTCATCCTGTCCTAAAGACTCTGGCTTAAGCTGTAATCAAACTCGTGTGTCAGCATTCAGATTAAGACTTCTTCTGCATCCACATACTCTTACAACCTTCTTCAAGCTTAGTTTCACAGAGCACAACACAAGGGTATGCAGGTTGCCATCTAATGTGTTGCAGCACAGCTGTAGTCTTTCTGTCTGTACTTCTAGGACTCTAGGCCAGTATACCTGTCTGATATCCTCCAAACTTTCTCTGATCCACTCTCCCCCACTCAAGACATCCTGCTTTTTCTCTTAAAATGCACATATTCCCAAAGCAAACTGCTGCACACATCATAGAAGAACAAAGTGTGCCCATTTGGCTCATCTCCACATACTACAAGACCAGAAAATGAAGAGCAACTCCTTTCCTTCATCATATCCAAAGCATCCTCTTTGTGTACTATGAGCATTACCCCATCATGAGCATTTTCTATTCATTTCTACTGGGATCACATTTGAGCAAAGCAAGTTCAAGTACAATTCACACAAAAGGAGATGGTAACCTGGATCTTGTTCACAAAACAGCTGTCTTGACAGTTATTTAGAGAGTAGAGCTGTAGATCCTTCCTTGTAGGCCAAATCTCCTGCAGCTATAAACTGACAGTCTTACTAGGCTGCTTTAGTCCAGTTGAGGACCTAGCCCTGACAGTGTTTTTCATACATGTCTGAAGGCTCAAATTCATCCTGAATAGATACCCCCTGCAAATAGAATGGCATGTCAAGGCTGGACATAGCCACATTTTGGCTGGACATGGGAGATTATCTTGCACTCAGATGTTCAGTTCTGCAGCAGCACGGTCCATCTATGCTGAAAATGTTCATGCTCTGACATTGCATTGAGTCTCATTTCAAATTTAGGAGCAGGCCATCGATGCAGGAATCCCAAGGCTTCTGGTAACTGCCATTTATAGTGACTATGAACTTAGGGCCTCTTAAAATACTCTTTCAAAGGCACAGAGAATGTGGCTTCATTGGTGATCTGGTCAAAATAGTAAGGCAGTGTTATGTGCCTTTTTTTAATGGCTTCTAGGAGGGCTTTGGAGGGTATTTCATACAGCTTGCCACACTGTCTTTGAAACTGGTGCTTTGCAAGTGACAGAACTTGGAATTATGGCACAAATTCCTGTGCCCCAACTCAGGAAGGCATACTTACACAGCCTCCTTCTTTCTCTGCCTTTCATACCTCAGTGAGCTACGACAGAGAAGAACCAAATATACTTTCAAGGCAGAAACAGTTTCTACAATAACCTTTTTGCTGGAAGCTTTCATGAATTTCATACATTTTATAAACTACATCCTGCAGTCCAGTTCTGCATCTTAGAGGTTAGCAAGGTTCAGCCTCAGTGGAACAAAGTGCCTTTCAATATGTCTGTTCTTTTGTGTGTAAGCATATAAAGGCACCTGGACCATCTATCTAGAGCCTGGGATGATTGATTCATTAGAAGCATGTAATGCCATAGAGACACACACACACATCCCATGTCTATATATACACAGGTATTTATATGAAAGAGGTACACTTCTATATTTGAGGTGAGTCTAAACTAAGATCACAAAATGCCTTTCAAAATCCTCAGCTCCAAATCCATTTTGCATCTGGGACACATCCATGATTCATCCTGCAGCCCTTCCTAAGAGAAATCGGTTGTAGGTCTTCGTTTCGCCAGCAAGTCCACGTCAGAAGGTCCTGGAGAGTCCCTTCAGAGACAGAGAGGCTCTGGGGCTGTGGGGGGTAGGCAGTTTGCTTGTGTAGAAATGGGTATGGAATTGGCACCCTCAGGATCAAAATAGCCTGAGGACTTTACAGGACAGGACACTGTGCAGAAGGGGAGGTGCAGGCAGATATTCAGATCGAGTGAACTGCTTGAGGCTCTGGTGAGGCAAAGTCATTTGGTGATTTGGCCCATGGTATGTAAACAGCTCACGATGAAAGGTTATTATCTGAGGTAATTACTATGGTTTGGAAAATAATCATTTGCCCACAGCCATTCCTTGACTTCCAAATACTTCCTCTGCACTCCAGCTTGCATTTCACTCCGTTCAGCACCAAAGGAGGCACACAGCCATGTAAAACTCATACAAGAGAAGCAGCATCGTGTTACACATGCTATGTGATCAATCCAGTACAAAGACTTCTATCCAAATATACATACCTAGATTGATTCTTGTTTGTTTTTCAATGAACAGTATAAATACTTTACCTGGGGAGATTATTCCCATGTGCAAAACCAATCAGTTCTTCCTGGGATTTTAACCTTCTGCTTTGCTCCTGTTCATATCCTCGGTAAAAAGTGGGTCACTGTCATAGCAGGAGAAACCTTGTTGCCTCTCTTCACTCTCCCGTGTTTGCTGAGGGCTATGTAAGCACCACAGTAAGCATTTGACTCATAAGCATTGTAGTTGTTGGGCAGCAAGGTTTCCTTGAATTTGCACTCATCTTGGAAAACAGCCTAAAGAAGAGGAAAGGGAGGGAGAAGGAAGAATGAAGCAGGTACAATAATAGAATCATCATAGAATCATCATAGAATCATAGAATGGTCTCAATTGAAAGGGACATCCAAAGGTCATCTAGTCCAACCCCTCTCTGCCATGAGCAGGGGTATCTCATGAAGACTCAAGTCAGTCTATGCCAAGTTACAGAATCGTCTGGGTTGAAAGGGACCTCCAACAGTCATCTCGTCCAACCCCCTCTGCCATGAGCAGGGGTATCTCATGAAGACTCAAGTCAGTCTATGCCAAGTTACAGAATCGTCTGGGTTGAAAGGGACCTCCAAAGGTCATCTAGTCCAACCCCTCTCTGCCATGAGCAGGGGTATCTCATGAAGACCCAAGTCAGTCTATGCCAAGTTACAGAATGGTCTGGGTTGAAAGGGACCTCCAACAGTCATCTCGTCCAACCCCCTCTGCCAGGAGCAGGGGTATCATAGAATGGTCTGGGTTGAAAGGGACCTCCAAAGGTCATCTAGTCCAACTCCCTCTGCCACGAGCAGGGGGATCATAGAATGGTTTGGGTTGAAAGAGACCTCCAAAATTCATCTAGTCCAACCCCTCTCTGCCATGAGCAGGGGTATCTCATGAAGACTCAAGTCAGTCTATGCCACGTTACAGAATGGTCTGCGTTGAAAGGGACCTCCAACAGTCATCTCGTCCAACCCCCTCTGCCAGGAGCAGGGGTATCATAGAATGGACTGGGTCGAAAGGGACCTCCAAAAGTCATCTAGTCCAACCCCCTTCTGCCACGAGCAGGGGTATCTCATGGAGACCCAAGTCACTTTTCTTGCCAGTGTTTTTACAGAAGGACTTGTTGCAGCGTGCAACAGGCGGTGCCACGGTGACTGCATGCAGTAAATCTCTCTCCTCAGTGCTAATTCGGTGTCAGATGAATTCAGAATGCCACCTGTCCAGCTAATGGACTGTGTGCTTCCTGTGGCAGGTCAGCTTCATTCATGATCCATCGTGGATTTCTTCTTTTTATTTGCAAGCCACCATTTCTGTCAGCATGGTGCCCTTTGTGCCCACAGAAATGAGGTGGCTTTATTTCACACCTCTCCTTCACAAGATGTCCTGGAATTTGTCAAGGCATGGCAAGTTGGCAGCCCAACCCTTTGGTTTGCTTCTGAACAGCAACATTCAGGGAGAGCTGTTTGCTCACATAAGGCATTTGAACAAGACCTCAGATCAGCACTGACCTTTGCCTCTTGTTAAACCATTAGTGATGCGTTTAACTGCTAGTGAGACATGCAGCAGGTTCTAAGCTGGGAAACCAGTTTTATTTTCCTTTGGGTCATGTCATGTAAATCCAAGGAGGGGTGACCTACCAGGCAGAAGAGGTGCAAGGACAAACACAAGACAAACTCAGAGCACTGAAGGTTTTAAAAGAGAAAGTAGAATGACTCTCTGAAATGAAATGCCTGGCACATAATACCCTGCCAGTGCTGTTCTATTTGGGCATATGGTGTAATAACACCACACAAAGCTTGTAAAGAGTTTAACTTGGGGCATTGCATTGTGCAAGGGAAAAGGTACATCTCTTACAGCTTTAGAAAGTGTCCTTCAACACAAACAAGACTGGATTGAAACTAAGGGGGGAGGGAAATCAAAGTGAGCTCTGAAGCCAGGCTCTGCATTTCTTTAGACAGCCCTAGCTGGGCTTGTGACACTTTTTGGGTGCTTGAAATCAGACAAGATTGAAGGAATATTGCTATAGTGGAACCTTAAAATGTCCCTCTGACACCATGGAACAATGAATCACAGTATCACAGTCTCACAGTATCACTAAGGCTGGAAGAGACCTCATAGATCATCAAGTCCAAGCCGTTACCACAGAGCTCAAGGCTAGACCATGGCACCAAGTGCCACGTCCAATCCTGCCTTGAACAGCTCCAGGGACGGCGACTCCACCACCTCCCTGGGCAGCCCATTCCAGTAGCCAATGACTCTCTCAGTGAAGAACTTTCTCCTCACATCAAGCCTAAATTTCCCCTGGCACAGCTTGAGGCTGTGTCCTCTTGTTCTGGTGCTGGCTGCCTGAGAGAAGAGAGCAACCTCCTCCTGGCTACAGCCACCCCTCAGTCAGATCAGTGATGGCTGTGGGCTCTTCACAACATCTAGTATTTGGTCAAGGGTCTGAAATGCTTTGCCCACATCACATCTCTTTCAAAGGAAACCACTTTGTTGTTTCTGAAGCCAAAGAGATGAATGCTGTCACAGCATTCTGAGAGATGGACTGCTTTTGCCTCTTGCCCAGAGCCAGCCTCTTTCAAACACTCTTCCTAACAGGTAATTTTTTTCTGCTGAATGTTGAGACTGGCAATGCCTCACTCAGGCTTCAGGGATTAAACTGCATTTAGATGCCATAGCTGGGACGATGATGATGATGGTGTTTCAGGTTAAGCTGAAACACCTCTCCTATGAGGACAGACTGAAAGAGTTGGGGCTTCTCAGTCTGGAGAAGAGGAGGATCCCAGGTGACCTTATTGTGGCCTTGCAGTATCTGAAGGGAGCCTACAAGAAAGCTGGGGAGGGATTTTTTAGGCTCTCAGGAAGTGACAGGAGTGGGGGGAATGGAGCAAAGCTGGAGGTGGGGAGATTCAGAGTGGACATGAGGAGGAAGTTGTTCAGCATGAGAGTGGTGAGAGCCTGGCATGGGTTGCCCAGGAAGGTGATTGAGGCCCCGTCCCTGGAGGTGTTTAAGTCCAGGCTGGATGAGGCTGTGGCCAGTCTGATCTAGGGTAGGGTGTCCCTGGGCATGGCAGGGGGGTTGGAACCAGATAATTCTTGTGGTCCCCTCCAACCCTGACTGATTCTATGATTCTAGCTGTGTGCCATTGCTAATAGCCAGCACTGTTTTATCACCCTTTGCAACTGAGCTCACAAAATTGATCATTAAAACAACCCCCAGGCTCATACATTGACTTTGTGGGGCACACTTTCTATTCATTCTTCATGGTGTGGTTGTTTTGGTAGGGTGAGGCATGTGTCCACAACATTACTAATGGTAGGTAGTGGAGCTAGCTCTGATTGCACCTCTCCTACACCAACCTGTGCACACACAATCACATGCACACACTCTCATGGACATAAACATACACTTTACCTCCTAGGGCTCTATGCAGTTTGCACCCCTTTGCTTCAGGTATAATGCAATGCAAGAGAGCCAACAGGGTTCACTCTTACTAGAAGGAGTTTGCAGTGCTGAACCCTTAGAGTTATAGAATCATAGAATCAGCCAGGTTGGAAGGAACCACAAGGATCGTCTAGTTCCAACCACCCTGCCATGGACAGGGAAACCCTACCCTAGATCAGGCTGGCCAGAGCCCCACCCATCCTGGCCTTAAACACCTCCAGGGAAGGGGCCTCAACCACCTCCCTGGGCAACCCACTCGAGGGTTTCACCACTCTCATGGAGAGGAACTTCCTCCTCACATCCAGCTTGAACCTACCATCTCCAGCTTTGCTCCATCCCCCCCAGTCCTGTCACTCCCTGATATCCTGAAAAGTCCCTCTCCAGCTTTTCTGTAGGCCCCCTTCAGATACTGGAAGACCACAAGAAGGTCACCTGGGGGCCTCCTCTTCTCCAGACTGAACAGCCCCAACTCTTTCAATCTGTCCTCATAGCAGAGCTCCTCCAGCCCTCTGAGCATCCTCGTGGCCCTTCTCTGGACATGTTCCAGCACATCCACACACTTCTTGTAATAGGGCCTCCAGAACTGGATGCAGAAGAAGCCATTTAATTAACCCCTAATATTTGCCAAATAAATTAGTTTTCCTAGAGTGCTCCCTCTACAATCTTCTTGGAAAGCTAAAAAGTGATGGACCTCTGACAACCATCCCGCTTCTTGTACTAAATGACACTGGACTGGGAAGGTTCCCTCTATGTAAGAGGTTCTGTTTTTAACCAGAAATTTCCAAGAGGGAAAGAAAAAAACAACCCAAACTTCACCAAACCAACCCCTTGCAGCCTTTCTTTAACCTTTGCAAAACTCTTTATGCTTGTACTCACCGTTCCATATAACCTCCCCTTGTTGTTCATGGCGACGAAGAGAGCACTTTTCACACCAAACAGGCTCACAACACCTCTCTCTACAGTGGATATTTCAAAGAGACCTAAAACAGAAAGAAGCTCAGCAGGAGCGTTGTGACAGAATTTAGAGCTGTCCCAAGGCAATTCAGAGATGATTATTTTGTTTTAAAGCTCTCAGAACTCTCTTCATTAGATTTATCTTCCCTAGTCCAACAAAAGAGAAATAGGCTGAGAAGAACTTGGGTATTTCTCCTCTGCTGTAGGATTTTAAAATCATCATTCTGGAATGCAGTCTTCATGCTAGAGAATCCTTTTGATCCATCAACCTCTTGCTAATAAGTTATTTTTTTTCCTACTATGCTGTCACTATGGAGTGGTTTTTACTTAGTTCCAAAGCAGCATGGCTTGCATTTTCAATCTCCCCCCTCCACATGTCTCAACAGCAAAAGATTTTAGCAACTACCCATTACAGGAAAATCAAACCCACAGGGATAATGCTTTTCTTTAGTCTTCTGACTGAGAGACTACAGGAAAATCAAACCCATAAGGATAATACTTTTCTTTAGCCTTCTGATAAGAGACTACAGGAAAATCAAACCCATAGGGATAATACTTTTCTTTAGCCTTCTGATAAGAGACTACAGGAAAATCAAACCAATAGGGATAATGCTTTTCTTTTGTCTTCTGATAAGAGACTACAGGAAAATCAAACCCACAGGGACAATGCTTTTCTTTAGCTTCTGATTAAGAGACTACAGGAAAATCAAACCCACAGGGATAATGCTTTTCTTTAGTTTTCTGATTAAGAGACTACAGGAAAATCAAATCTACAGGGATAATGCTTTTCTTTAGTCTTCTGATAAGAGACCAGCAGCCATCAGAAGAAACAAGCAGAAACAGCAAGCCCCTTCCATGACCGAATGTCCCAGCAGTGCCAGTCATGTAGGGTTCAAAACTCAGGGTGCTCTGAGCTCAGAGACAACCTCCCAAATTCAAAAGGCAAATAAGAAAGTGAGGAGTGAACAAGCGAGCCAGAGAGACCATTTTCCACCTGGTTTGTCTTTTCTCATCTGTGCAGCAAACTAGGGTAAAAATAAATTGTATCTAAATTTGTCTGAGCATTTGTGACACGGTTCAAGCCTGGAGGCTTCTAACATTTATTGAGCCCAGAGACTTTCAAAAGGCAACAACTGTAGCAGAGATTAATAATATCAAGTAATAACATTTGCATTCTCTGAAGGGTAATTACTAGAGTTCACAGCAATCAAGTGACATCTATTCTATGTCAGTTCTGGATGCAACTCACTGTATTGGTTTTCATTGTGAACTCCGCTTATCCTTCCGTCTGGGAGGATTTGAAGGTGAAACCCGATGCCCACGTTGCAGTAAAGCCTCCGCTGCCTCTTGATTCCTAGCAAATAATCACTCTCCCAGTTCACATCTGACTTCTCCCCTGACATCCCAGCAATGGACCTGGACAACAGAGATTGCCATCCTCTTTCCAGCAATGTGCCATTAGTTCTGCTTACAACTGGATGTGTTGAAGCAATCCCAGCTAGAAAACCCAGGAGAACGAAGGCAGGCAATGTCCGATGAGCGCTGGCTTCGCAGAACATAGTGATGAGAAGTCTTTGAGCAGTGGCCATCCGGTTCACCTCCTGGGCACGTGGTCAGAATTAATGGCCCTAAAAATACCACTCTTCTTGTTTTTCTCCCTTCAGCATGGTGGCAGAGGCTTATTTTTGGAAAGCAAATAGAAATTGCTGACATGAAACTAAAGCCCGATAGCAGTTGGGTTAGAAGCGGAGACAGGCCAACAGGACTCAAGCTGATGGGGACCATGTTTTGTAGATCCTGCTTTCCAGTGGGCAGCCTCAGTTATATTTGATTGACCCATTTTTATAGTGCAGAGGCCATCCCTCCCCACATCATCACTCTGACATCAACAGCTTGCCAAAGGTAGCCCTGCCACGGCTGTAACACTAACCTGCCATCCTCTCAGGCTGGCTGAGGTTTGATGAATGTTGTCACCCAAGACTGGAGGCAGGAGTGGGGTTTCATTGGCTGTTGAAAGCAGTCAGGGCAGCCAGAGCCTTCACAGGCAGCTTCCTTATTTAGAGAAGAAGGTGTAAAAACAGTTAGGGACCTCATCGGTGAGCAATGAAAGCGCTGCGGTCACTTCCTCGGTGGCACGGTCACCGGGTGTATAGCAGGGCAGATGGAAATTGGTGGCCATTGCTCCTTTTGTACACAGCCAGCAAATCCAAGACACCTCTTACTCTCTCTTGTCTATCCCTCTAAAAGGAGTGCTCCTGGCTGGTTAACAGAGAGGTAAGCCGTGCTGAAGGGAGAGAAAGCTCCTGCGCTTGCTCCTACTGACCTCAAGCAAGCAGGTTTCTGTTGCTCGCAGCAGCAGTTCTGCTGAGCAGGGCATGCAGGCTGGAGCATTAGTCTTGCAGTTCCACGTTGCTGGGGACACTGATATGTCTTTAAGTGCTCACGTTTTTCACTGAGGTGACAGCCAAATGATCACATTAATCTGGGGAGAGTGTGTGTCTTCAGCAGGGGTCGGTTGTGTTTGTTTGCAATGCTTAAGCATTGAAGAGAAAAAGGGGGGCATGTTTCACTCTCTCTTTTCCTCAAGCCCAAACCCTCTCTATTTTTAATGCAGTAATGGATGAACATCTTCATTTTCCTCTCCTTCCATTTCCTCCTCCTTCCATTTCCTCAGACTGTCTTCTCTGGTTCCCCTCTTTTTCACTGATGCTGTTCCAGCTTCTTTGGAGCTGGGCACATTAGACTTTCATCTTAGTGAGTTTTGTGGGGCTTATTAGCACATTAGTTGGATGAAAATGTCTGAGATGTATGCAACTATTTTTGCCTGTATGTCTGTCAGCTTTTCACAGCACAGAGCGTGGGTTGCCTGTGTCATTTGAGATGCCTGCATGTTAATAAGGAGAGAACCTGGAAGGGCAATTGAACTGAGCATACCCTCTGTGACAGCCAGTGTCACCTTAGTAGGGTTGTAATATGAGGATGCTGCAGGCACACAAGCAGGAGCACCATGAGCATGGTAACCCTGAGGCAGGTGAGGCATTAGATTCAGTGATGTATGACATACTGATTACTCTCTTGTGAGAGGTTCAGCTATAAAACAGGTTGGGAAGCATTGGACTAGACCCTGGCTTGTGCAGAGTGGCATTTCAAAGCCTCTCTGCCTCTGTTGAAGCAGCACTCAGAATATCTTCTACCTCTCACTCACAGTAAAAGTGAGACCCTTTTCTCTGCTGCCTTTCACTTCATCTTATAAGCTGCAGCGCAGGAGATTCCACCTCAATGCAAGGGGGAACTTCTTCACTGTAAGGGTCACAGAGCACTGGAACAGGCTCCCCAGAGAGGTTGAGGAGTCTCCTTCTCTGGAGACCTTCCAGGCCTGTCTGGATGTGTTCCTCTGTGATCTGTGTTGTATAGTATTGTCCTGCTCTGGCAGGGCGGTTGGACTCGATGATCTCCTTGGGTCCCTTCCAACCCCTAACATCCTGTGAGCCTGTGAGCTGTGTGATTCTGTTATGATTCTTAGGCTCTACAAAGTGCTTGTATGATTTTTAGCAAGGAGCAGTGCACCCTCTCATCATAGCCACAGTCTCTGAGGTTGTTGTTGCTGGGAAACAAAGTCCAGGGTCACTGTTTTAGGGATGGAGCATTGGTTTCCTGAGTTGTTTTATGTTGCAGCCGGAAGACATTGCCCATTCCCAATGCAAATAATAGAGAATCACAGAATTGTTGGTGTCATCTAAGTCCAACCCCAGTGCCATGAGCAGGGACACTTTCTACTACACTAGATCAGGTTGCCCAGAGCCCCACACAGCCTGACCTTAAAAACATCCAGGGATGAGGCTTCCACCACTTCCCTGGGCAACCTGTTCCAATGTCTCACCACTCTCATGCTGAAGAACTTCTTCCTAACATCTAATCTAAGTCTCCCCTCCTCTAACTTGGATCCATTCCCCCTAGTCCTATCTCTACCTGATACCCTGAAAAGTCCTTCACCAGCTTTCTTGTAGTCTCCTTCAGATACTGGAAGGCCACAAGAAGGTCTCCTCAGAGGCTTCTCTTCTCCAAACTGAATAATCTCAACTCTCTCAGCCTGTCCTCACAGGAGAGGTGCTCCAGCCCTCTGACCATCCTTGCAGTATTTTCTTTCTGGCTGATTTTTCTTTTTAACCCTGGGGAATATTTCAAGAGCAAATTTGCAGTTTGCTCATGTTGAGTGTCCCAGGATGGAAATCAGAACACAGCTTGTAATTAGTGGGCAAAACAGCATTTGATGGTTTCATGGGGGTTGCAGAGATGGCTTCCCATCACAGGCTTTTGATTACCTTTGCATCTTTGTGTCTTCTTTGTCAGGTTTCTCATAGCAAAGACAAGACGTGGGTGAAAAGATCTTCTCTAATTCATTCTGGCACCTCTGCCACTGCAGATTCCAAACAAGTTATTCTGATGGCCCATGTCAAAAGAACACTTTATGGGATGC
Source organism: Tricholaema leucomelas (assembly GCA_013400475.1). Taxonomy (NCBI): domain Eukaryota; kingdom Metazoa; phylum Chordata; class Aves; order Piciformes; family Lybiidae; genus Tricholaema lacrymosa; species Tricholaema leucomelas. Next base: position 17,857 of record WAAF01002222.1, read on the forward strand.
ATCCTGTGGCATCCTGGTACTCTCAGTCCTACAATGAATACTAGATGGTAGTACTGGAGAAGAGGAGGCTCAGGGCTGACCTCATTGCTGTCTACAACTACCCGAAGGGAGGCTGTAGCCAGGTGGGGGTTGGTCTCTTCTGCCAGACAACCAGCAACAGAACAAGGGGAAACAGTCTCAAGTTGTGCTGGGCGAAGTCTAGGCTGGATGTTAGGAGGAAGTTGTTAGCAGAGAGAGTGATTGGCATTGGAATGGGCTGCCCAGGGAGCTGGTGGAGTCACTATGCCTGGAGGTGTTCAAGAAAATCCTGGCTGAGGCACTTAGTGCCATGGTCTAGTTGAATGGCTAGGGCTGGGTGCTAGGTTGGCCTGGATGATCTTGGAGGTCTCTTCCAACCTGGTTGATTCTATTCTACCAAAAAACCCCAAACAACCTGGAATAAGCTCTGCAAGCCTTTGGGATACACTGTTTTGGCTTTTAGCCAAGCCAGTGGGAAAGTGGCTACTGAGAGCTGTGGTGGGACAAGGTAACCATACCAAGGAATAGCCTCCTACTTGTGGTTTCTGGCTGAAGAAGGATAGCTGACAGGACAGTGTAAGGAAAAGGTGGTCAGATTGCTTGCCTGCAAAAGTCAGGACTTCTCTTGCTTGATCCAGAAACCAAACAGCTAAAAATTGTGATTTCACTGGGACATGAAAGCAGCCCTGTGGAGAAGGAGCTGGGAGTGCTGGTGGACAAGAAGCTATCCATGGCGCAGCAACGTGCCCTGATGGCCAAGAAGGCCAATGGGATTCTGGGGTGCATTAAGAAGAGTTTGGTCAGCAGATGGAGGGAGGTTCTGCTTCTCCTCTACTCTGTCTTTATGAGACCTCACCTGCAGTGTTACATTCAGTTCTGGGCTCTCCACCTCAGGAGGGACAGGGTTCTACTGGAGAGAACTCAAGGCAGGGCTACGAAGATGATGAGGAATGAAGATGAAGCTCAGGTTGCACAGAAACACATCCAAACAGGGCTTGAAAGCCTCCAGAGAAGGAGATTCCACAACCTCTCTGGGCAGCCTGTTCCAGTGCTCTGTGACGCTCACAGTAAAGAAGTTCTTCCTTACGTTGAGCTGAAGTCTTCTGTGCTGTAGTTTACATCCATTGCCCCTTGTCCTATCCCAGGGCACAAGTGAGAAGAGTTTGTGACCTCCCTCTTGACCCCCAACACTCAGATATTTATAAACACTGATTAGATCCCCTCTCAGTCTTCTCTTCACCAGATCAAAGAGCCTCAGGTCCCTCAACCTCTCCTCACAAGGCTATGCTACAGTCCCCTCACCAGCCTTGTTGCCCTTCTCTGGACAGCTTCAAGCACCTCAACATCTTTCTCAAACTGAGGGGCCCAAAACTGGACACACTACTCAAGGTGTGGCCTAAGCAGTGGATCTGGGTGAGGAGATTGAGTCCAGCATCAGTAAGTTTGCAGATGACACCAAGCTAGGAGCAGGTGTTGATCTGTTGGAGGACAGGAGAGGCCTGCAAAGGGACCCTGACAGGCTGGATGGGTGGGNTCAGAGGCTTCTCTTCTCCAAACTGAATAATCTCAACTCTCTCAGCCTGTCCTCACAGGAGAGGTGCTCCAGCCCTCTGACCATCCTTGCAGTATTTTCTTTCTGGCTGATTTTTCTTTTTAACCCTGGGGAATATTTCAAGAGCAAATTTGCAGTTTGCTCATGTTGAGTGTCCCAGGATGGAAATCAGAACACAGCTTGTAATTAGTGGGCAAAACAGCATTTGATGGTTTCATGGGGGTTGCAGAGATGGCTTCCCATCACAGGCTTTTGATTACCTTTGCATCTTTGTGTCTTCTTTGTCAGGTTTCTCATAGCAAAGACAAGACGTGGGTGAAAAGATCTTCTCTAATTCATTCTGGCACCTCTGCCACTGCAGATTCCAAACAAGTTATTCTGATGGCCCATGTCAAAAGAACACTTTATGGGATGCATCCTGTGGCATCCTGGTACTCTCAGTCCTACAATGAATACTAGATGGTAGTACTGGAGAAGAGGAGGCTCAGGGCTGACCTCATTGCTGTCTACAACTACCCGAAGGGAGGCTGTAGCCAGGTGGGGGTTGGTCTCTTCTGCCAGACAACCAGCAACAGAACAAGGGGAAACAGTCTCAAGTTGTGCTGGGCGAAGTCTAGGCTGGATGTTAGGAGGAAGTTGTTAGCAGAGAGAGTGATTGGCATTGGAATGGGCTGCCCAGGGAGCTGGTGGAGTCACTATGCCTGGAGGTGTTCAAGAAAATCCTGGCTGAGGCACTTAGTGCCATGGTCTAGTTGAATGGCTAGGGCTGGGTGCTAGGTTGGCCTGGATGATCTTGGAGGTCTCTTCCAACCTGGTTGATTCTATTCTACCAAAAAACCCCAAACAACCTGGAATAAGCTCTGCAAGCCTTTGGGATACACTGTTTTGGCTTTTAGCCAAGCCAGTGGGAAAGTGGCTACTGAGAGCTGTGGTGGGACAAGGTAACCATACCAAGGAATAGCCTCCTACTTGTGGTTTCTGGCTGAAGAAGGATAGCTGACAGGACAGTGTAAGGAAAAGGTGGTCAGATTGCTTGCCTGCAAAAGTCAGGACTTCTCTTGCTTGATCCAGAAACCAAACAGCTAAAAATTGTGATTTCACTGGGACATGAAAGCAGCCCTGTGGAGAAGGAGCTGGGAGTGCTGGTGGACAAGAAGCTATCCATGGCGCAGCAACGTGCCCTGATGGCCAAGAAGGCCAATGGGATTCTGGGGTGCATTAAGAAGAGTTTGGTCAGCAGATGGAGGGAGGTTCTGCTTCTCCTCTACTCTGTCTTTATGAGACCTCACCTGCAGTGTTACATTCAGTTCTGGGCTCTCCACCTCAGGAGGGACAGGGTTCTACTGGAGAGAACTCAAGGCAGGGCTACGAAGATGATGAGGAATGAAGATGAAGCTCAGGTTGCACAGAAACACATCCAAACAGGGCTTGAAAGCCTCCAGAGAAGGAGATTCCACAACCTCTCTGGGCAGCCTGTTCCAGTGCTCTGTGACGCTCACAGTAAAGAAGTTCTTCCTTACGTTGAGCTGAAGTCTTCTGTGCTGTAGTTTACATCCATTGCCCCTTGTCCTATCCCAGGGCACAAGTGAGAAGAGTTTGTGACCTCCCTCTTGACCCCCAACACTCAGATATTTATAAACACTGATTAGATCCCCTCTCAGTCTTCTCTTCACCAGATCAAAGAGCCTCAGGTCCCTCAACCTCTCCTCACAAGGCTATGCTACAGTCCCCTCACCAGCCTTGTTGCCCTTCTCTGGACAGCTTCAAGCACCTCAACATCTTTCTCAAACTGAGGGGCCCAAAACTGGACACACTACTCAAGGTGTGGCCTAAGCAGTGGATCTGGGTGAGGAGATTGAGTCCAGCATCAGTAAGTTTGCAGATGACACCAAGCTAGGAGCAGGTGTTGATCTGTTGGAGGACAGGAGAGGCCTGCAAAGGGACCCTGACAGGCTGGATGGGTGGGCAGAGGCCAGTGGGATAAGATTGAACAAGGCCAAGTGCAGGGTTCTGCACTTTGGCCACAAAAACCCCAAGGAGTGCTACAGGCTGGGGACAGAGTGCCCAGAGAGCAGCCAGGCAGAAAGGGACCTGGGGGTGGTGGTAGATAGTAGCTGAAGATGAGCCAGCAGTGTGCCCAGGTGGGCAGGAGAGCCAATGGCATCCTGGCCTGTTTCAGNAGACAACCAGCAACAGAACAAGGGGAAACAGTCTCAAGTTGTGCTGGGCGAAGTCTAGGCTGGATGTTAGGAGGAAGTTGTTAGCAGAGAGAGTGATTGGCATTGGAATGGGCTGCCCAGGGAGGTGGTGGAGTCACCATCCCTGGAGGTGTTCAGGAAAAGCCTGGATGAGGCACTTAGTGCCATGGTCTGGTTGATTGGACAAGGCTGGGTGCTGGATTGGCCTGGATGATCTTGGAGGTCTCTTCTAACGTGGTTGATTCCATGATTCTGTGAGTAGAAGGGCAGAAGGACTTCCCTGGTGCTGCTGGCCACAATATTTCTGATACACGCCAGGATGCCATTGACTTTCTCCTATAAAAGATGTTTCATCCTGGTTCAACTTATCCTCCTGGGGCATGAAACAACTATTCCCAGGAAAAAAAAAACATGCTGTAAGCTTTTATTTTTCAGGGAGCATGTTGTCCTGGCTTCATGTGCCCAGGGGGATTTGGAAGGCATCAGGAGACACACCAATGGACTTTTAGGTGTAATACAATTTGCCATCTCCCAGATTTACCTCAGTGACCAACCTCTACTTCCTCAAAATCTTAAGTCCCAGGGTGACAGCTCTTAGTGCCTAATTAAAGTAACAAAAATCACTGGCATTTTAGTTCAATGTTAAAATAATCACCCTTTGGGACACAGCAGTAGAGATCCACTTTCAGAGAGGCTGGGGAAAGGCATGCAGCTGAGCGGTAACGCGATACGGGTGTCTTTCAAAAATGCATGATGACTTAAGGGTCCTAAGTTCCATTTTCAAAGCTCTTCTAAGTCTCTCCCTATTTCAAGGCCTGGAAAGGGCAATCCCTCATTCAAGCAGAGAAGGACAGGCTAAAATTGTTCACCTTGCCCAGGTTGAAGATCCAGGCTAGTGGTGGAACGGTGGAGAAGGGAAATAGATGATGGGGACCTACAAGAAGGATGGAGAGAGACTGTNGAGTTTGGTCAGCAGATGGAGGGAGGTTCTGCTTCTCCTCTACTCTGTCTTTATGAGACCTCACCTGCAGTGTTACATTCAGTTCTGGGCTCTCCACCTCAGGAGGGACAGGGTTCTACTGGAGAGAACTCAAGGCAGGGCTACGAAGATGATGAGGAATGAAGATGAAGCTCAGGTTGCACAGAAACACATCCAAACAGGGCTTGAAAGCCTCCAGAGAAGGAGATTCCACAACCTCTCTGGGCAGCCTGTTCCAGTGCTCTGTGACGCTCACAGTAAAGAAGTTCTTCCTTACGTTGAGCTGAAGTCTTCTGTGCTGTAGTTTACATCCATTGCCCCTTGTCCTATCCCAGGGCACAAGTGAGAAGAGTTTGTGACCTCCCTCTTGACCCCCAACACTCAGATATTTATAAACACTGATTAGATCCCCTCTCAGTCTTCTCTTCACCAGATCAAAGAGCCTCAGGTCCCTCAACCTCTCCTCACAAGGCTATGCTACAGTCCCCTCACCAGCCTTGTTGCCCTTCTCTGGACAGCTTCAAGCACCTCAACATCTTTCTCAAACTGAGGGGCCCAAAACTGGACACACTACTCAAGGTGTGGCCTAAGCAGTGGATCTGGGTGAGGAGATTGAGTCCAGCATCAGTAAGTTTGCAGATGACACCAAGCTAGGAGCAGGTGTTGATCTGTTGGAGGACAGGAGAGGCCTGCAAAGGGACCCTGACAGGCTGGATGGGTGGGCAGAGGCCAGTGGGATAAGATTGAACAAGGCCAAGTGCAGGGTTCTGCACTTTGGCCACAAAAACCCCAAGGAGTGCTACAGGCTGGGGACAGAGTGCCCAGAGAGCAGCCAGGCAGAAAGGGACCTGGGGGTGGTGGTAGATAGTAGCTGAAGATGAGCCAGCAGTGTGCCCAGGTGGGCAGGAGAGCCAATGGCATCCTGGCCTGTTTCAGGAACAGTGTGGCCAGTAGGACAAGGGAGGTTACTCTTGCCCTGTACTCAGCACTGGTCAGGACACACCTTGAGTGCTGTGTCCAGTTCTGGGCTCCTCAATTCAAGAGAGATGTTGAGGTGCTGGAATGTGTCCAGAGAAGGGTGACAAAACTGGTGAGGGGCCTGGAGCACAGCCCTGTGAGGAGAGGCTGAGG
>WAAF01002222.1:32537-52766 GCA_013400475.1 Tricholaema leucomelas
AAGATGGAGTCCAGCCAGCAGCCACGAGCTCCCCAGCAGGCAAAGTTCCCCAGCGAGGAGAAGAAGCAAATGCCCTAATCTTTGTTTTGCCTTTCTTCTTTTGTATACATCTCAGCAAGACTGTGAGCGAAGCAGACCTCACCATTGTTTTCATTTTACAGCCTATCATCTAGTTCTTCTCACCAAAACATGCTAGCTAGGCTCAAACTAGCACAATTGTGTCCAGTTTTGGGATCCCAGTTCAAGAGAGACAGGGACCTGCTGGAGAGAGTCCAGTGGAGAGACACAAGGATGAGTGGGGGACTTGAGCATCTCCCGTGTGAAGAGAGACTGGGAAACCTGGGGCTGTTTAGTCTGGAGAAGACTGAGAGGTCATATCAATGTATACAATGCCATGGGCTGGACACCCAGAGTTTCTGCACTCTCAAACCTGTGTCAAATTTTGGGCTTCCCAGTTCAGGAGAGACAGGGACATGCTAGAAAGAGTCCAGTGCAGAGCCACGAGGATGACTGAGGGATTTGAGCATCTCCCCTATGAAGAGAGACTGAGAGCCCTAGGGCTGTTTAGTCTGGAGAAGAGAAGGCTGAGAGGAGATCTGATTGATGTATACAAATATCTGAGGGGTGGGTTGTCAAGTGGATGGGGCCAATCTCTTTTAGTTTGTCTGCAGCAATAAGACATGGAGCAATGGATACAAACTGGAACACAGAAGGTTTCACTTCAACATGAGGAGAAACTTCTTTACAGTGAGGGTGACAGAGCACTGGAACAGGCTGCCCAGAGAGGTTGTGGAGTCTCCTTCTCTGGAGGCTCTCAAAACCCACCTGGATGCATTCCTGTGTGACCTACCATAAGGGATCCTGCTTTGGCAGGAGTATTGGACTTAGTGATCTTCAGAGGTCCCTTCTAACCTCTAAAGTTCTGTGATTCTGAGTGTATGTCCATGAGTCTTGGGTTGTACTATATCACTTTAAGGTTGATACAAATGCAAGAGGTTAAAAGCCTCTTACACCATCTCCTGCTGAATCCTCTTATCATCTCCAGCTTGATTCATCTTTCTCTGTCTCTGGTTGCCTCATGTTTGCCATCCTTGTTCTTGTTCTGCTTTGTGTCCACCAGACTCAGCCTTTACATGTCTCCACTGCAAAATTAAGATGGTTTATTCAACAGGTAGGTGATACAGCAGGCAGCTACTACTGGATAGAATGCTTCAGAATCTCCAAGGTGACCTTATTGTGGCCTTTCAGTATCTGAAGGAAGCCTACAAAAAGGCTGGGAGAGACTTTTTAGGCTCTCAGGGAGTGACAGGACGAGGGGGAAGGGAGCAAAGCTGGAGATGGGTAGGTTCAGAGTGGACGTGAGGAGGAAGTTGTTCAGCATGAGAGTGGTGAGAGCCTGGCATGGGTTGCCCAGGGAGGTGGTTGAGGCTTCATCCCTGGAGGTGTTTAAGGCCAGGCTGGATGAGGCTGTGGCCAGTCTGATCTAGGGTAGGGTGTCCCTGGGCATGGCAGGGGGGTTGGAACTAGCTGATCCTTGTGGCCTCTTCCAACCCTGACTGATTCTGTGGTTCTGTGATTCTTTACAGAGCTACTCACGACAGCAAACACTGCCCTGAGTGTGAGCAGACCACAAGGGAAGATCTGGGTTCTACATCTGTACTCTGGTGTCACACTGTGTGCAGACCAAGGCTTTCCCAGGTGGCTTCTGATTCCAGGTACCCTCAGTTAGGAGATGTGTTAAACTTCAGACACGTGGGCCTGGCTTTCAGAAAGCACTGACTACTCCCCACCTGAAAGCCAACCTGCTTAAGCTGTCTTAAACAGAAGTGAAGGTGTTTGGATAGCCAGGAGAGAGCTTCACTTTATGTGCATTCTCCTGAGCTTCCCAAAAGTCACAAGTGAATGCCTCTTACCCCTTAAAAACGCAGAAAATACACAAAGGATATGGATCCAGCACGGCCTGAATACAGCCTGCACTGCCACCTTCTCCATGGCCTCACGAGAGGAGAAAATGAAAACCCTGGCAGACAGGAAGGGCAGTTAGGAAGATTCCAAACCTTGGGGGATTTTAATCCTTTCCTAGGAATTAGGGTGCTGCCTCCACTGCCCAGCTCGAATAAAAGCCTCAGCTTCTGCTGAGTTTTTTCCCACTGCCATGACATCAGCTGAAAGATTATCACTTACTGCTGCTCCTTGCTGCTGCCTTTCAATCAAACAGAGGTGGGGCAGTTTATACAGAGACACTGCCCAGCCCCTCTGGCTCATGGGGACCATCTCTTTTTGATGGTGTGCAGTAATAAGACAAGGAGCAACCGGTTCAAATTGGAATACAGAAGATTTTACTTCTACCTGAGGAGAAACTTCTTTACAGTGAGGGTGACAGAGCCCTGGGACAGGCTGCCCAGAGAGGTTGTGGAGTCTCCTCTGGAGACATTCAAAACCCACCTGGGTGCATTCCTGTGTGGACTACCCTAAGTGATTCTGCTTTGGCAGTGGGGTTGGACTTGATGATCCCTGGAGGTCCCTTCCAACCCCTAAACTTGTGTGACTGTGATGGTTTGGGTGTCCCCCGCCCCCCCACACTTTAGAAATCACCCAGACTAGACTCAGTCAGCTCTGGAAATTTGAATGAAGCTTATATTTACAGCTGGCACAATTTACAAGCAGATAGTTACAGTAGATACAGTTATAGACAGAAATATACAAGGGAAAAAAGGTAATACAAACACAATTCCCCTCCCAGAAACCTGAGTCCCCAGGAGGGGCTCTCAACCACCCCTCACCTTCCCCCTACCCCTCTCAACCTTACCCCAGTCCCAAGGAAGAATGGAGGTTCGGCCAAGAGGGTTAAAAAGCAAGGTGAAGCAGCCAAGCAAAGGAGGGTGAGGTTAGAAAGCAAGATGGAGTCCAGCCAGCAGCCTCAGCTTCTCCCCAGCAGGCAAAGCTCCCCAGCGAAGAGAAGAAGCAAGTGACCTAATCTTTGTTTTGTCTTTCTTCTTTACACATCCCAGCAAGACTGTGAGGGAAGTAGACCTCACCATTGTTTTCATTTTACAGCCTATCATCTAGTTCTTCTTACCAAAACATGCTAGCTGGGCTCAAACTAGCACAGTGGCTCTGTGATCTCTTTACGCCTATCCAGGCTCAAGGAGCATTTCACCCATCCAGCCTGTCAAGGTCCCTCTGCAGGGCTCTCCTCCCCTGCTCCTAGCTTGGTGTCATCTGCAGACTTACTGATGCAGATGGAGAGGGACTAGCTATCAACACAAGAGTGGTGTGTACCATTTTGCATGTAGTAGCATGGATTGCTTGGAAGCAAGAACCACTTCCACGGGCAGGGAGATTTGCCTGCAGTGGCCAAACACACATCCAAGATAACGACTTGTGGTCAGGCAGCGGTTTCCAAACAGCTACTCAACAGAAGCACTCACATCCTCTCACGTTGCTGCTCAAGCTTGAGGCCAGGCTCATGCCACTGACCCATGGCAATTTCCATCTTTTATTGTTGAGCAAGGGAAGATTCATTTCTCAAAAAAGGGAGGCTTGGCTGGCTCAGGCTGGTGGGATTTCCGCTGCAGAAATAGGCACCGAGAAGCCTGATAACGCGGATGCTGCGCACAGGAAGAGCGGTGGAAGGAAGCAGGACCCTGTTTGTGGAGTGATGCTATTTCTGCCAGCATTTAAAAGTGTTCTTTGGAACAAAGTTGCAACAGTCACTATAAATGACTTCCATGACTGAAGCACAGAGCATTTTGGAGTATTATAATTTATGCCGGGCAGAAGCTGTCATGGTTCAGTTCAAAGCACTTAAAATAAGGCTTTTGGGAGACAACCAAACCAGCTTCAACTCTGCTAACTTCCCAGTTCAAGGCACTCCTAAATTTGTATGTACAGAGTCCATTCCCACATGCAGGCCAAGGGACTTGAGCCCCTGTTGACACCACCGAATCTCAAAGGTATTTGGCACTGTTATAAATGAAGAGGAGGCTGAGGGCAGACCTCATTGCTGTCTACAACTACCTGAAGGGTGGTTATAGCCAGGTGGGGGTTGGTCTCTTCTGCCAGGCAACCAGCAACAGGACAAGGGGACACAGTCTCAAGTTGTGCCAAGGGAAGTATAGGCTGGATGTTAGGAGGAAGTTCTTCACAGAGAGAGTGATTTGCCCTTGGAATGGGCTGCCCAGAGAGGTGGTGGAGTCACCATCCCTGGGGGTGTTCAGGAAAAGCCTAGATGAGGCACTTAGTGCCATGGTCTAGTTGACTGGATAGGGCTGGGTGATAGGTTGGACTGGATGATCTTGGAGGTCTCTTCCAACCTGCTTGATTCTATTCTAACAACTGGGAAAGAGCTGATAATGCCATGCAGCATATTACTCTCTACATCTCTCATCAAAACTTGAATTAACTTAATTAAAGGCTGTTAGGAAAGAGCTGACAATGTCATGCAGCATATTACTTTTTACACCTCTCATCCAAACTTGAATCAATTAAAGGCTGTTAGGAAAGAGCTGACAATGTCATGCAGCATATTACTTTTTACACCTCTCATCCAAACTTGAATCAATTAAAGGCTGTTAGGAAAGAGCTGACAATGTCATGCAGCATATTACTTTTTACACCTCTCATCCAAACTTGTAGCAATTAAACACTGTTAGGAAAGAGCTGACAATGTCATGCAGCGTATTACTCTTTACACCTCTCATCAAAACTTGAATTAATTTAATTAAAGCATCTCTTCCCCCAAGGTTTAGGCTTTCTCTTACAATATCTTGAAGGACTACAGGATGTTAAGGGTTGGAGGCCTTGAGAAACCTGCTCTAGTGGGAGGTGTCCCTGCCTATGGCAGGGAGTTGGAGCTGGATGATCCTTGAGGTCCCTTCCAACCTAAAGCATTTTATGATTCTATGATTCTATGAAGTGACCTCCATAGATCACCCTCAGCAAGTTTGCAGATGACACCAAGCTGTGTGGCACAGTTGACTTGCTGGAGGGCAGGGATGCCATCCAGAGGGACCTGGACAGGCTGCAGAGGTGGGCCCAGGCCAAGCTCATGATGTTTAACAAGGCCAAGTGTAAAGTTCTGCACCTGGGTCGGTGCAATCCCAGGCACAGATACAGGCTGGGTGGTGAATGGCTGAGAGCAGCCCTGAGGAGAAGGACCTGGGGGTCTGGGGTGATGAAAAGCTCAACATGAGCCTGCAGTGTGCACATGCAGCCCAGACAGCAACCCTGTGCTGGGCTGCAGCAAGAGCAGCGTGGGCAGCAGGGCAAGGGAGGGGATTCTGCCCCTTTACTCTGCTCTCCTCAGACCCCACCTGCAGTACTGTGTGCAGTTCTGGAGCCCCCAGCACAAGAAGGGCAGCTTAAGAGCACTTCACAAACACAAAGGTACAGCTGTACCCTCATGCCATTTGGTATATCAGGAGACTGAGTTCTGAGTATTTAGCAGTATTGCTTCTCCAGTTCTTACATTTTTGTCCTTAGCTGAGTTTTCTCCCTATTAGTTGAGTTCAAATCCTCCTTGGAGCGGGCAGCACAAACCCACCTCCTCTTTAATCTTTGCACCCTTTAAACCTTTGCAGATGGTTTTCATATTCTCCTTCAGATGTCATTCAGCCACTGTTACTCCGTATCTCTTCAAACTTAGCACCCTTGCGAGGGCACACAAGGCCAAATCCTGCTCTCAGTTACATCTGAGTAATTTTGGAGCAAGTCAGTGAACTTTAGCAGGCTTTGAATTTTACACCAGAAAAACACAGGGCCAAAGGTGACTCCTAAAGAAAGGCAACTGCTAAAGAAAAGTTAAGACAGGCAAAACTAACAGCACCCTGTGGCTGCACAAGGGTGGTGACTTTTCTACCACAGTGACTTTTGCTGCATTCCCAGTGGCTGGAGTGAAGAGTTAGATGTTGTGAACACCAACAGCCACCTGAAACATGCTCTTTGGAGAAGTGCAGATGCTGCAGATCATCATTTGTGCTAGCTCTTCTATGATTTAACACTGCTGGCTTTGGGGGTGGTGGGAGGTTTCTATGTTACAGAGACTACTTGATACCAGAGAGATATATTTATATGTCTGTGTGAGTCAAGAACCTTGTTTTGTGCTGTGACTTTTTCTTTCATAGAATCATAGAGTGGTTTTGGGTTGGAAGGGACCTCCAGAGGTCATCCAGTCCAACCTCCGTGCAGCTAGCAAGGACATCCTGCACTAGACAAGGTTTCTCAGAGCCTTGTCTTGCCTGACCTTGAATATCTCCAGGGATGGGATCTCAACTACCTCCCCTGGACAACCTCTTCTACTCTTACACTACCCTCATGGTAAATGACTTATTTCTAACATCTAATCTAAATCTGCACTTCTCTAATTTCACACCATCGCTCCTTGTTCTGTCACAAGAAGACCTTGGCAAACACTCTCTCTGCAGCCTTCTTGAAGGCCTCCTTCAGCTACTGGAAGGCTGCTACGAGGTCTGCCTGGAGCCTTCTCTTCTCCAGGCTGAACAGCCCCAGCTGCCTCAGCCTGTCCTCTTAGCAAAGGTCTTCCAGCCCCCTGATCTTTTTTCATGACCCTCCTCTGGATCCACTCCATCATGTCCATGTTCTTGCTGTGTTGAGAGCTCCAGAGCTGGGTGCAGTACTTCAGGTGAGGTCTCACCAGAACAGAGCAAAGTGGCAGAATCCTCTCTCTCCATCTCTGACTGTGCTGCTTTTGCTGCAGCCCAGGCTGCCACTGGCCTCCTGGGCTGCAAGTGCCCATTGCTGGCTCCTGCCCAGCTTCTCATCCACCAGCACCTCCAAGTCTTTCTCTGCAGGGCTGCTCTCAATTTCACCATCCCTCAGCCTGTATTAACACCTGTCTTTTCCTATGAATATTGATAATCATCTCTAGTAGAGATCATTTCTCCACCCTTTCTCAACCCTGCCCTCTTGCTCTATGTCAGCTCTGAAAGCAGAGGAACTGCTCAATAAAACAAGACCTATGCACAAGGTACAGAAGTCCACAGTGCAGTTAAAAAACACCAAACCTTCCTGTGAGAAAGAAGTGCCCAAAGGAAGCCTTGCTGGCTAAAGTTCTTACCTCCCTTAGCTGCACTTACCACCACACTCTATACTATCTCCTACCACACCTGTGGCCTTTTGTGTGGCCTGCTCAGTTCAGTTATTTCCCAGCCATATCCTTTGGCCTTTGGCCTTGTCTAAATAGTGCTGTTGGTCCAGGTGATTTCCTTGGACCATCATTCTTTCTTCTGTCACAACCACATTAGAGATGGTTCGTGTGGTCCATGATGTGGACACTGGAATGGGCTGCCCAGGGAGGTGGTGGAGTCGCTGTCCCTGGAGCTGTTCAAGGCAGGATTGGACGTGGCACTTGGTGCCATGGTCTAGCCTTGAGCTCTGTGGTGAAGGGTTGGACTTGATGATCTGTGAGGTCTCTTCCAGCCTTGGTGATACTGTGAGACTGTGAGACTGTGATTTTCCTGGTTGAAAGGCCATCATGATATTTAGCAAGCAAAGAGTTTCTCTGGGCTGTTTTACAAGGCTTTCTGCCACCCACTTTATTTTTTCCTATGCTTTGTCTCCTTAATTAGATAGGATTAATGGGTGCCCTGCACTTCTCATCCACTCAGCCCAGCTGTTTCAGGAATGGTGTCTGCTACCATACAAACTGCTGCCACCTCTGCAGGTCAACCACCTTCCCAGGCTTCATGATGCCCTATGACAGACACTGCCTCCCAGGAGACCGGTAGAGGTTGTCTCCTCCTCCAGAGACAGCAGCTACCTTCCTCCTGCTTGTTCAGTGGGACACAGGCAAGAGGCAAAACATCTTTTGTCTTACTCAGGGCACAGGAATAGATCTGTCTGAGCTGCTGACTGGGTCAGTCCTGCTGTACTCTCCTACTCCTGCTGTTCTCTTCTCCCCCTGCATCCTCTGTAACAGTGCTGTTGTAGATCCTCCCAAGCAATGGACTTTAGACACCACACTGTGCCCAGATAAGATGTTATGGGGCAGTTTGTATAATGAGATAGATCTTGAGAGATTTCACACCTTAACATTGAGTAGCTGCAATGCTTTTTCTCTCTTCTGAAGCCTTTATAACAAAGGGTGAACACTGTTTTTCTTTCCTTGTAGGTTATGCTGACAGATTTGGCAATGGAAGTAAAGAACTATGAACAACCTTCCTCTAGCTGGAATCTGGGCTGATCTCTAAGAAATACTCTTTAGAAGAGCTTTACAGGTTTCTTATTGGTACTTTTATATCATCAAATCACCAGAACAGCCTCTGCCATGCACAAAGCAAAGTTAGGACACTCCACATGGCACTTAAGATGTACATGCCTCCTCCAGATGCTGTGAACCTGCCAGGCATGCTTAGCTGGTACCTACTGACAGAATTGCTTGGTACTGAAGGATGAGAATGCCATTTTTCCCCCCCAAGAACTTAAATGCTCTGCTTCTAAGTATTCCTAAACTCCTCTCCATTTCAAGAGTAACAAGCTGTGCCCAAGCTCCATCAGGTTATTAGTTAGGCTGTCCTCACTAAGCATGCCATGATGTGTCTGTTGGGAACTGGCTGAATGAAAGGGGGCAGGAGCCCCTAGAAGCTTGTACAATCAAGCCTTGGATGTGAGGTCTGAGTATTGGAACTGCAGTAACTGTGTGTGAAGAAGCTAAAGGAATTCGTCCTTGAGCCTTCTGATAAACAACTTCTGTGGGACTGTGTTCAGATTAGGAGGGAAGTTAGCCCTGAATGATACCACAGGTGGGAGGAATATGCAAATTCCAATCTTTAGAAGCACCACATTGCATGCTGGATGTGCTCACTTTTGCTCACCCTGACCAGAAAGTATGTCCTTTGTAACTTGAACCCTGATGCTCTCAATAAAGCTTTGGATCACCTTGAAGCTAGCTCATGTTGAGTCATCTCTTGGCTTTTCCGACCCAGCACGTGTCCTGCCAAACACTGCCACTGCATGAAGGTCCCTACTTACAAAAGCCCACCTCTCTGAGCTCTTGTTCAACATTACAGGTCCATCAGCTCTTCTATTGGAAAGGATTCAGATCCTTGATTTGCCATCAAGCTATAAACTCTGCCATTGCAGGGATATGACCCCACTCTGCCCACTGGTGTGGTCTGGTGCCTCTTTTGTCAGCAAACACAATGGGGAGCACAGCTTATGACAGCTGAATTGATCCCACCACTGGCCACACCACCTGTAACTGGGAGTTTGCCTCCTGGGTTTAGTCCAGGTCTCCAAAGTGACTTTGATAGCAGATAACTTAAGCCCTCACTTAGCAAGGCAGACTATGTTCCTTCAGACTAGCACAGGACTCCTTCAAGTACCAAATTGCACCCTGTTGCTGGAGGTAGTCTCTTCTTTTGCTCAAGCCTTGTGAGTGTAACCAGGGTACTCAGTTCATTGCTGCCTTGCTCCTGATGACTGTTGTGGCTGCCCTCCAAGTGCTGCTCCTTGTGATGCATGTTTGTTTTGTTCCACTTGCTTCTAAACATTGGGGTAAGATTACAACCTAGTGTTTAAGTGCTATTATAGCATAAAATCAAGGCCTTCGACTTACACCACCAGAAATAAGCTTGTTTGTACTTGTGCATAACAATATATTCTTCTAACTCTGTGGTCCCCTAGGACCATAATTCTGTGGTTGCTACCAACTGCCACCACATCCAGTACACAGGCTGAAGCAATACATTTATTTTTATGCAGTACTGATTGCCTGTCCTGCTACTTCAGTGAGGCAAAGACAGAAGGAGAAGAGAGGCATCTCTTTGTGCTTCTGACCGTGTGTGAATACCAGGGAACAGCACTGTATTTTTGGAGGCACTGCAGGCAAGAAACAAATGTGGCATGCTAGGCTACTGCTCCAAACACTGCATAGGCATAAAGGAAATTATTCCCACAGGAATAACAGAATTGGACAATAGGACAGGGGAGGTTATTCTGCTGCTCTACTCAACACTGGTCAGGCCACACCTTGAGTGCTGTGTCTAGTTCTGGGATCCTCAATTCAAGAGAGATGTTGAGATGCTGGAACATGTCCAGAGAAGGGCAACGAAGCTGGTGAGGGGCCTGGAGCACAGCCCTGTGAGGAGAGGCTGAGGGAGCTGGGGGTGTGCAGCCTGGAGAAGAGGAGGCTCAGGGCTGACCTCATTGCTGTCTACAACTACCTGAAGGGAGGCTGTAGCCAGGTGGGGGTTGGTCTCTTCTGCCAGGCAACCAGCAACAGGACAAGGGGACCAGGTCTCAGGTTGTGCTGGGGGAAGTATAGGCTGGATGTTAGGAGGAAGTTCTTCAGAGAGAGTGATTGGCATTGGAATGGGCTGCCCAGGGAGGTGGTGGAGTCGCCATCCCTGAAGGTGTTGAAGAAGGCCTGGCTGAGGCACTTAGTGCCATGTTCTGGTTGATTGCCCAGGGCTGGGTGCTAGGTTGGCCTGGATGATCTTGGAGGTCTCTTCCAACCTGGTTGATTCTATGAATTGTGTTAGAACACAATCTTAGCCATAACTTCCTCCTTTAAATTATATCCCCTCTCCATAATCCCTTTCTATGGCTCCACTCATCTCACCTGCACTGCAAAAAGAGCTAAAAAATGCTATAAAATTCATAGAATTACCAGGGCTGGAAGGGACCTCAAGGATTATCTAGATCCAGTTCCCACTGACATGGGCAGGGACACTTTACACTAGATCAGGTTGCTCAGAGCCACATCCAGCCTGGCCTTAACAACTTCCAGGGATGAGGCTTCCACTATAGGATCATAGGATGTTATGAGTTGGAAGGGACTCAAAGAGATCATTGAGTCCAACCCCCCTGCCACAGCAGGACAATGCTATCTAACACAGACCACAGAGGAACACATCCAGACAGGCCTTGAAAGGCTCCAGAGAAGGAGACTCCACAACCTCTCTGGGGAGCCTGTTCCAGTGCTCTGGGACCCTTACAGTAAAGAAGTTCCCCTTGTGTTGAGGCAGAACCTCTTGTGCTGCAACTTACACCCATTGCTCCTTGTCCTATCACAAGGAGCAAGTGAGCAGAGCCTGTCCCCCCCTCCTGGCCATTCACGGAGGCTTTACAAACCTCCAGCACAAAAACTGCTCCTTTGCTCCTTCAGGCTGCCCACAGAGCTTCCAGCACTTGAGACAAACAGCACAGAGCTCATCTCTCAGCTGCTGAAGCTGAGATGGGGGCTGACAAGTCATCCCATAGAATCAACCTGGTTGGAGGAGAACCTCCACCATCTCCCTGGGCAACCTGTTCCAGGGTCTCATCACCCTCATGGTGGAGAACTTCTTCCTAATGTCTAATCTAAATCACTCCTCCTCTAGCTTGGATCCATTCCTTACAGTGCTATCACTACCTGAAACTCTAAAAAGTCCCTCCCCAGCTTTCCTGTAGCCCCTTTCAGACAGTGGAAGGCCACAATAAGGTCTCTCAGAGCCTTCTCCTCTCCAGACTGAACAACCACAACTCTCTCAGTCTGTCTCCATAGCAGAGGTGCTCCAGCTCTCAGCATCCTTGTGGCCCTTCTCTGGACATGTTCCAGCACATGCAGACCTTTCATGTAATAGTGGCTCCAGAAATAGATGCAGTACTCCAGGTGGGGTCTCAACAGAGTGGAGTAGAGGGGAGAATTATCTCCCTCGCCCTGCTGGCCACACTTCTTTTGATGCAGCTCAGGCTTTGGTTGGCTCTCTGGGCTCCAAGTGCACACTGCTGGCCCATGTTGAGCTTCTCAGCCACCAGCACCCCCAAGTCCCTCTCTCCAAGGCTGTTCTCAAGCCAGTCATTGCCCAGCCTATATCGGTGGTTGGGATTGCCCCAGCCCAGGTGCAGCTGTTTTTCAGCTGTGCTTCATGAACTTAGACCCTGCCATTCAGAGCAGACCACTGCAGAAGGAAAGCTCTTGATTGGACAGAGCTGGGTGCTAGGTTGGACTGGATTATCTTGGAGGTCCCACCCAACCTGGTTGATTCTCTGATTCTCTCAGGTGCAATCCTTACCTCTCCAGGCAGGCACTTCCACTAATGGTGACATTTATGGAATTCCAACAGGGTAAAAGCAGGCTGCTCAGGACCAGTCCTGTCCATCTACTTACCAACTGTCTCCATTCTCCTCCTGTTAGTCATCAGTCACCATGCAAGCAAGTGGGCACAGATCATATAGCTGAAGACAACAGGCTGAAGGTCATTTAGCTGTATCCTTGGCAAAATGACATTCCCTAGGTGGGTTTTTTTTATTGGTAGAAACCTCAGTTCAGACTCTGGGAAGGGCACTTGAATTTTGTGCTGTTCACCATAAGCAGGTTAGAAAAAGCTAAACTATGGCATTTGCTCCTTGTTTCTCTTAGTGGCAAGAGGCATTTATCCCAACACAAGCCACATACAGCCAAGTTCACACATTTCAAGGCATTAAACACTGTTTATCCTTCCAAAGAATGCTGCAGTGCACATACAAATAGCAAACCTACATAGAATCAACCAGGTTGGAAGAGACCTCCAAGATCATCAACCTCATGCCTATGGAGTCATTTTCTACTTAATCTCAAATAGTTTCTCACGACCCCAAGAGGGTTTCTCATGTGGCTTTACTCCATGAACTCCAGTCTGTGTGCTGCTCTTCTGCTGTTCTGTACAGCTGCCAGGTACTGATCAAACAGAAAGTACAGTTTAGGTCACCTCATCTCTATACTTTGTTGTTTTACAAAGACAAAGTGTAGATCTAGGGTAGGGTGTCTCTGCCCAGGGCAGGGGAGTTGGAACTAGATGATCCTGGTGGTCCTTTCCAACCTTGACTATGATTCTATAAAGACAGCTAAAAACCTGCTGTTAGCACCACTTCAGTAGAACAGATAAGAAAACTAGGATAACAGATGTTGTATCAAGAGTTGTTTAGAGGTGGGCAGGCCAAGCCAGCATTTACAAGGGCTGGGCTTCAGCAGAGTTTTCAGCAGAACTAAGTTTTCCCACATCAGGGAGGTTGGACTCGAGATCTTTCAAAACCCACCTGGATGTGTTCCTGTATGAACTACCCTAGGGGATCCTGCCTTGGCAGGGAGGTTGGACTCGATGATCTCTGGAGGTCCCTTCCAACCTCTAAGGTTCTGCGATTGTGTGATCACCATTTNTCCTTGAGGTCCCTTCCAACCTAAACCATTCTATGATTCTATGATTTCTACCACTTTGCTTTTCCAAAACTAGAGATTTAGGATCACAAAATCCTAGGAGTTGTGGAAGGGACCTTGACAGATCATCTAGTCCAACCCCTCTGCCAGAGCAGGATCACCTAGGGTAGGTCACACAGGAACGCATCCTGGAAGATGAGAGGATTCAGGAGTAATTGACATTTACAAAGAGTCTAAAATGATCTTGCAGAAGAATTAAGAGTGCACCATTAGTAAGTTTGCAGATGACAGAGGTGGGAGTGTTGATCTGCTGGAGGCTCCGCAGAGAGACTTAGATTGGATCAATGGGCTGAGGTCAGTTGCGCTTCAGCAAGGGCAAATGTCAGGTCCTGCACTTGGGCCACGACAAGCCCATGCAGTGCTACAGATCTGGTGAAGTGTGGCTGGAAAGTTGTGTGGCAGAAAGAGACCTGGGGGTTCTAACTGACAAGAGGCTGAATGAGCCAGCAGCGTGCTCAGGTGGCCAAAAAAGCCAGCGGCATCCTGGCTTGGATCAGCAATGGTCTGACCAGCAGGAGTGATTGTTCCCTTGTACTCAGCATTGGTGAGGCCACTTCTTGAGTACTGTGCTCAGCTTTGGGCACCTCGATACAAGAAAAATATTGAGGTGCTGGACTGGGTGCAAAGAAGAGCAACTAAGCTGGTGAAGTGCCTAGAGAATGAATCTGATGAAGAGCAGCTGATGGAACTGGGATTGTTTAGTCTGAGGAAGAGGAAGCTGAGGGGAGATTTTATTGCCCTCTACAATTGCCTGAAAGGACAATGTAGATGAGGTAAGGGCTGGTCTTTTCTCACAGGGAATTAGTGATAGAACAAGAGGGAGTAACCTCAATCTGCACCAGGGGAGCTTTAGACTGAACATTAGGAAAAGTTTTTCATTGAAAGAGTGGTCAAGCATCGGAAGAGGCTGCCCAGGGAGATGGTTGAGTCACCATCCTCAGATACGTTTAAAGGTCAGTTAGATGTGGCACTTAGGGATATGGTTTAGTGGTGGCCTTGGTAGAACAGGGATAATGGTTGGACCTGATGATCTCAAGGCTCTTTTCCAACCTGAATGATTTTATGATTCTACAAGCAAGATAATTTGCTCAAGAATCTGTGGTGTCCCACAGCCTATGTGTTGGTAGATGTACAGAATAAAGCAAAGTAATAGAAGTACCAAGCACCTAACAGATCTTTTTCAGCACACAGATAAGTCTGATAACTTATATGAAAGAATACTTCTGCTGCCACACCCTTCACAAGCAGGACAGTGATTACAGCACTTGCTTTTCTGGGACCAGAGTTTTATTTCAGCTTAAGACCAGCAATGTAAAATGAGCTCTAACAGGATTAATCCAGCTCCTTCTAGATGAATTTACATCCTGCTTTTCTAGAATGCCAAATTAGGTCACCATACTTGCGTGATGCCTCTTTAGAAGTTCCTGGCAGAAGGAAAGAAATCATTTGACAGTCCAGCAATAGATGTTTGCTTGGTCACTCCTGTGGCTTCTGTAAAGGGTGCAGGACTTGATAAAAATACTAAGGTAAGAGTTTGTCAATTTGAGTGAAGTTATAAACACCATGAAATGATCATTAATACTGTTTTGATTCTCCCTCTGAGAATTTCAGACTATGATGATTCCCCAGAACAGAAACAGAGCTGTGCAGTCTTCACATTTATCAAGGACAGTCTTTTATAAACCATAATGCAAACAGAATTTGTTACAGATTTTATTTTAATTTGGATTCCAGGATTTCTTTAAGTTCAGCATTTCAAATTCAAAGCCAGCTCTGCCAGGACCTCCATGCTTCCTACACTAACTGTGGAATGCAGGGAAAAAATAATTCACAGAATGGTTTGGGTTGGAAAGGACCTTTAAAGGTGATTTCATCTGAACTACCTGCAGTGAGCAGTGACATCTTCAACTAGAGCAGGTTGCTCAGAGCCTTATCCAAACTGATCTTGACTGTTTCCAGGGACAGGCATTTACAGCCTCTCTGAGCAACCTGTGCCAGTATCTCATCAATCTAGTCTAAATCTGTCCGTATTTGGCTTAAAATCATTAGCTCTTGTCCTGTGGAGCAAAGCTGGAGGTGGGGAGATTCCAACCGGAGGTGAGGAGGAAGTTCTTCACCATGAGAGTGGTGAGAGCCTGGAATGGGTTGCCCAGGGAGGTGGCTGTGGCCCCATGTCTGGAGGTGTTTAAGGCCAGGCTGGATGAGGCTCTGGCCAGCCTGACCTAGGGTAGGGTGTCCCTGGGCATGGCAGGGGTGGTGGAACTAGATGATTCATGTGGTCTCCTCCAACCCTGACTGATTCTATGATTCTATCACAAGAGGGCCTGATAAAAAGACTATCCCCACCTTTCTGTAGGCCCCCTTCAGGTACTGGAAGGCTGCTAACAGGTCTCCCTGGAGCCTTCTCTTCTCCAGGCTGAACACCACCAGCTCCCTCAGTCTGTCCTCATAGCAGAGGTGTTCCTAGTCCCCTGATCATTTTCATGGCCCTCCTCTAGACTGCTCCATCAGGTCCATGTCCTTCCTGTGTTGAGGTCTCCAGAGCTGGACGCAGTACTCCAGGTGAGTTCTCACCAGCACAGAGCAAAGTGGCAGAATCCTCTCTCTCTGTCTCTGGCCACAGTGCTTTTGATGCAGCCCAGGATGCCAATGGCCCTCCTGAGCTGCAAGTGCACGCTGTTGGCTCCTGTCCAGCCTCTCAGCCACCAGCACTTCGAAGTACTTTTCTGCAGGGCTGCTCTCAATTTCATCATTCCCCTACCTGTATTGGTGTCTGGGATTGCTCTGATGTAGGTGCAGGACTTTATTCTTTGCCTTACTGAACTGCCTGAGATTCTCCTCAGCCCATCTCTTCAGCCTGTCCAGGTCCCACCGGATAGCATCCTGTCATTAAGCTACTCGTGTGACACACTTGCTAATGTGAAATGTTGAAAGAAAGCAAAACATTAACACAGTTAAAAAAAAACAAAAAGAGGAAGAAATAATTAAAAACACTAATTACTGTCACAGATAAATAATTTTGATTGATTTTGTATAAATACATTTCCAAGATTTACAAGATGCAGCAGGTTCAATGCTTGTTTCATGTCTTTCATTTTTTAAACTCTATTAATGCACTTTATTTAGTGGTGACTGTGATGCTGGAAAGACATCTGGGATAAGTTATATCCAAGATACTCCAAGTTCATATTTTTTGACATGTCACTGAGCAAACTCAGACAACAGGTTTAAAAGTCAACAACCTGAAGCTCCCTCAGATTTTATTCCCACCCTAAGGTCTTAGTCTTGCTGCTGAAGTATGAGGAGCACCTGCATACTTCTGTAGATTGCATACATAAGTTACACTGAACATCCTTCAGATAAAGGTGAGGAATTCAACACGAATACTTCGCTGAAACAAAGCAAGAGGCAAAAAACAACTTGTTTGTCTTTTATGGTGATGACAACATGATGCTTGCAATTGCTACAAATATCACTTCAGGGTCATCATCTCTCAGAAAAGAGACATTCCAGTTCAGGGTCTCTGTAACCTCATCCTCTGTCACCAGGATGAATCTTGCTGCTGCTGCACAAAATTCAGTGCTTAGAGGTCAGAGTCAGTGTAGAGGACACTCTGAAGATTTGTGGAAGCATATTACTCAGCTGGTAAAACATTTCCTCAGAAATTGTCTGGAAAAAGAATAAAACAAAATACAGCAATAGTTTTGGGTTGGATTTTTGATGTAGCTTAGAAGAACGAAGCTGATCTCAAATTTGTTTCTTAACAGAAGTGCAATTTGTCAGAACATCACCAAGATCATTCTCCAACTGTGCTCTAATTCAGTCAAAAGGAAAAGACAGACCTAGAATTAGTTTGTGTATTTAGCTGACATATCAGTTTTCAGTAGATTTCCTGTAATTGACTATTTTGGCTCAGCATAAGCAGGACAGTTCTGCTTGCTATCTACAGGGCTCCTGTACTCTGAACTCCAGCATTAGATTTAACTTCAGTACTTAGTTTATTCTTAGCTTTCTCCTGGCTCAGCAGTTTACTACTTTGTCCAGAAATACAAGTCATTGCTTTCCTAACATAACACTGATTTTTATGTGACTTTCAGCAATGCTCTTTTAGAATAAATAAAACTTGAGTGCTGGGCATGCCCGGAAAATTTTGTGTTTCTAAAGATCAGATAAAGCAATTTCAGAACCTTGATTGCAATTAAGTTCAAGTACCTAGAGTTGTTAAGGACTTTGTGGAAGCATGATTGAATTCACAGGATCACAGGATATTAGGGGTTGGACCCAAGAAGATCATCGAGTCCAACCCCCCTGCCAGAGCAGGACAATACTATACAACACAGATCACAGAGGAACACATCCAGACAGGCCTGGAAAGGCTCCAGAGAAGGAGACTCCACAACCTCTCTGAGGAGCCTGTTCCAGTGCTCTGGGACCCTTACAGTAAAGAAGTTCCCCCTTGTGTTGAGGCAGAACCTCTTTTGCTGCAACTTACACCCATTGCTCCTTGTCCTATCCCAGGGAGCAGTGAGCAGAGCCTGTCCCCCCTCTCCTGCCCAGCCCTCAGATACTTATAAACATTTATCAAATCCCCTCTAAGTCATCTTTTCTCCAGACTAAGCAGCCCCAGGTCCCTCAGCCTCTCCTCATCAGCCATGCCCTCCAGTCCCCTCATCATCCTCATAGCCTTCTGCTGAACGCTCTCCAGCAGATCCCTGTCCCTCTTAAACNCCAGACAGGCCTTACAGATAGGCCCCTTCAGACAGGTCTTCAAAGTCTCCAAAGAATGAGACCCCACAACCTCTCTGGGGAGCCTGTTCCTCTGCTCTGTGACCCTTACAGTAAAGAAGTTCCCCTTTGTGTTGAAGTGGATCCCCTTTTGCTGCATTTTACACCCACTGCTCCTTGTCCTATCCCAGGGAGCAAGTGAGCAGAGCCTGTCTCCCCACCCCTGGCATTGGCAATTCAGTGCATTGCAACTTGGCAAGTCATTGGCCAATATGACTTATCCAATACAAGGTTAGATCATTACTTCAAAGGAAATGGCAAAGAAGAATCTTATTTAAAGGTGATGTATTTGCAGTTTGTAAAGGTGAACTTCCCAGTTTGAAACATCAGCATCCTCAGAATGATATAAAAAAACAATAAACCACTCTTAGTCCTGCTTTATAGACAAGGAACCAAACCCAGAGTGATTAATTTCAGCTCACAGATAAGGAGACAGGCACAGCAGAGATATCAAAATGAGACCTGCTGATATTTAACCTCTGGTTCCAACAGTCTCCTAGGCCGGATGCAAACTTGGCTTAACCTACCTGTGGTACCAAGAACTGCACAGTCCGAGAAATTCCTCCATCCCATGAGGCCATTTCCATCATGAAACCTAAAAAGCAGCATTTAAACCACATGCATTACCTATGCCACTTCTCCAGTACACCGCTGACAAGCAGTAAGGGAGTCATCACATGCAATTAGGATTTTAACTGCCTGAACTGGGATGTGTCACATTTAAATCAGACTTTGCCAACCTCCTAACTGAAGCTTGTTTAAACTGGGAAATCTATGGAGAAAATCCAACAAGATTCTGCTCTGAAGAGCAGAATAATCATAGAATGGTTCAGGTTGGAAGGGACCTCAAGGATCACCCAGCTCCAACCCCCTGCCATAGGCAGGGACACCTCCCACTAGAGCAGGTTGCTCAAGGCCTCATCCAGCCTGGCCTTAAACGCCTCCAGGGAGGAAGCATCCACAGCCTCCCTGGGCAACCTGTGCCAGTGTCTCACCACCCTCACTGTAAAGAACTTCCTCCTAACATCCAGTCTAAATCTCCCCTCTGCCAGTTTAAACCCATTCCCCCTCATCCTGACATTACCAGACCTTGTCAATAGTCCCTCCCCAGCTTTCCTGTAGGCTCCCTTCAGATACTGGAAAGCCACTCTAAGGTCTCCTCGAAGCCTTCTCTTCTCCAGGCTGCAGAGCCCCAACTCTTTCAGCCTGTCCTCATAATCATCATAATCATCAGTCCTGCTGCACAACACAGCACTAGACAGCTGAAGTGAGAGCTTTCTCCAGATGTGCATGTTACAAGTTCTTCTAATGCCTTGCTTTCATTGAGAAACAGGTCTTTCCTTCGGCTCTGACATGAATGGGTGCCCAGGGAGGTGGTGGAGTCACCGTCCCTGGAGGCATTCAAGAAAAGCCTGGATGAGGCACTTAGTGCCATGGTCTGGTTGACTGGACAGGGCTGGACGATAGGCTGGACTGGATGATCTTGGAGGTCTCTTCCAACCTGGTTGATTCTATGACTCCAGCCATGTTATTGGAGCCTCTTGCCAAACATACCCTGACTATCTGGCAGCAATAACCTGGAGGCCCTTACATGGAAAAAGCTCATCACTCATTTATGGCTCAGGTTACAGAATGAAAGGTTACAAATGGACAAGGAGGTCCACAAGCAAATAAAAATACTCAAAGAAGTATTTGTTTAATCACAGTGACAATGTAGATGATATCCCATTGCAAATTACTAGCAGTCACAACCAGAAAAAGTGTCTCACACAGGTGGTAGAGAGAACATGAACGCTATTAGGATTTTGAATATTAGCAATTTGGAGTGGTCAAGTAACTAAGTGCAACACACAAGATACAATAAGCAAAAATGCCACTTGGGAAGACAGAAAACCAAATCCAGTCACGATGAGTTTCCAGTGAAGAGATGAATAAACTGGTCTAGGGAAAATGTGGGGAGTGCTCACTGTTTAAGGTAATCAAAATACAAAAGATCTTGTAAACTATACTATAGAGAGATCTAAATTCAAGAGAGATGTTGAGATACTGGAACATGTCCAGAGAAGGGCAACAAAGCTGGTAAAAGGCCTGGAACACAAACCCTATGAGGAGAGGCTGAGGGAGCTGGGAGTGTGCAGCCTGGAGAAGAGGAGGCTCAGGGGTGACCTCGTTGCTGTCTACAACAACCTGAAGGGAGGTTGTAGCCAGGTGGGGGTTGGTCTCTTCTGCCAGGCAACCAGCAACAG